>JAXCHB010000188.1:3205000-3805000 GCA_036926305.1 Uropetala carovei
CTGCTCAGCACTCTTGCCTTCTCATTTTCCGAAATAACCACTTTCACCAGTTTTAAATGGATTTCAAACTTAGAAGAGAACTTGAATCAATTCAGTTAAAATAACCACATAACAAACTTCTTATTCCAAAGAAATTCCTTTTATAATATGCAATGTTAACCTAGAATTCATTCATTCTGAAAAGTGAATAAAAGTACCATGTACATATATTTCTTCCAACTAAAATAGCCACTCTTTACAGATTTTAATTGATTAATGCATTAGCATTTCAGTTTCATGAAATAAGCAGAATTCCGGTAACAAAAAAATGTGTTCAATCTTCAATTGCCTCTGATAATACTTTAAATAGATTTTGGAATAAAATGTACCTTAATATCGTTTAGCGTCCGCTCACCACTCTGAACTTCTCATTTTCCGAAACAATAACTTTCAATAGTTTTAAATTGATTTTTGCTTTGAAATGGTACTTTCCTGTTAACGGGAATACCTCAAAAAATAAACACATATTGTTGTGTTATGTTGTGATATTTTGTTTGTTAACAATGCGTAACAAATGTCGTTAAGATATTTACGTTGATCCCTTAATGATGAATTTATGGAGCTTGCCGAGGAGTGAAGAAGAAGCTGTATCTTTGCTTCAAGACAATGGTATTTTATCTAAAGGGCGAATGTGCAAGAAGGATCATATTATGAAACTTTACTTCTGCGACAGAATATTTTGGAAATGCAAAGCGATAGCCTGTCAGCAGAATAATTCATGCGGCGACAACATAACAAAGAAATCGACATGTTTCCAGCTATTTTAAATGCCATAAAGACATATTGGCCCCCTAGTAACATAAATTTAGATTGTATTAGTAATTATGTTACTTTTATTAATAAATAAGTTTCAAAAAAGTGTGATTTTTAAGTAATTCCCCCGTTGTTACGCGTTGTTAATAAACAAATACGTCGTAACATATCACAACAATACGCGTTTATTTTTTGAGGTATTCCCGCTAACAGGAAACTACCCAAAATACTTGAGTCAATTCAGTACAACTTCCACTTTACATACTCTAAATTCCAAAATAACTCCTTTTATAATAGACACTGCTAGCCTAAAATTAATTCATTCTGTAAAGTGAATAAATAAATTTCCTTAAACTATAATAGCCACTGTTATTAGATTTAAATGGATTATAAGCCTTAGAACTTACTCTGTATTAAATAAGCATCAAAATTCCTTTTAGAAAAACAACTCAGTTCATTAAAAGATAATTTCTTCTAATTTTAATTTCCAAATGAGTAAAAGTCTGCACGTCGAAAAATCGCGTTTTACATGTAAAGTAATGGGAAATGGAAATGCCTCTCTTGGAGACGAACCAAGGAATTTTTTCGCGATTTAAATTTGTCATTCTCTGAATAAGTGTTAATCAAGCATCCCTACCAAATTTCGAGTTTCTATCATTATTATTTCTCGAGTTATTAGCGTTTGCATAGCGTGATCAACCAACCAACCAACGGATGACGGCTATTTTTATATAAAATGCTTGCTGCTTACTAACGTTGTTTGCTGCTTATAACATTGTTCGTGTAGTGAATCACCCTTTCACTTTTTACCTGCGTTAACCCTAGATTACAGCGTTAAAGTCAGCCCACGAGTAAGTAAGTTATATTTTAATATATTTTAGCTAGTGAAGATTAGTTTAGAGTTTAGGGTGGCTACTCCAAAGACTCCCGTTTTTTGCGCGACGCTGGTTTGGAGGCCATGAGGTCTCGAATCATGGAGCTTGAGGGGGTGGCTGCAGACCTCCTTCAGAGGGTGGAAAAGTCCGAGGCGGCTTTGGTGCGTGTGAGGGGTCTTCCCTGAAAGCGAACCGCGCCAAATTGGCGGCTCGGGGTCGCCCGGGTGCGAAAGTCGGTAGAGCGACAGGGGTTGTCTGTGACTCCTAATCGTGGGCTGAGGGTGCTCGGGCCGGGAAACCCGAGCAGTGGAGAGTGGTGCCCACTCGGGGGGATCGTGGAGTGGTGCTGCGGAGGCAGGGAGCTGGGAACGCTTCGGTAGACCCTCTTCCTGTTAGTAACAGGTTTGCAGTGTTGTCGGAGGACGACTCTGAAGCCCTGCACCCGCCTCCGTCTCCTCGGTGGGAACCGGACCCAATGGGAGCTCGGGGGGGAAGAGGGGGCTGTTAGGGGGTTCCAATGTCCGGCATGTTGTGGCGCCTTTACTGTCACGGGCCCGCCGGGAGGGTGTTAATGAGCGGGTGTTCTCCAGGTGTATACCAGGAGGTACGGTGCCCAAGGTGACGAAGGAGGTCAGGGCGTCGGTGTTGGGCACGGGTTGCTCCTCGTTGCGGGTGGTGGCCCATGTTGGGACCAACGACGCCTCGAAGCGCGGCTCCGAGGAGGTTTTAAGTTCTTTTAAGAACTTGGCCGCTGAGGTTGCTCGTGTCCGAGAGGAGTCGGGTTCTGATGTGCGGCTTACCATCTGCAGCGTTGTCCCTCGGACGGACTGCGGGTCTATGGTTTGGAGCCGTGTGGTGGGCTTGAACCGTAGGCTGTGGGACTTCTGTAGGGGCAATGGAGTGGACTTCGTTGACCTGAGGCCGGTGCTGGACTCATGTAGGGTACCCCTAAACGGTCCCTGGGTTCACTATACTGCCGAGGCAGCGGATGCGGTAGCGAGTAGGGTTTTCGAACACGCTAGGGTTTTTTTAGGTTAGACGAGAAAGAAATCAATACATCGGTTAGATTAGAGATCCCCAATATTAACTTTAGGGATTCCACGAATAGAGGCAGAGCGAGAAGTAGAAAAACAAAATCCCTGGATCAAGTGGCGGGGAATAACGCTAGTAAGAGAACTAACATAAGACCGATAACAGTGGTAGTAAGGAAACCGAAATGAAAATACCCGTAGAAAACACAATAAAAATTATTATTATGAACTGCCGAAGCATTCGAAGGAAACAGGCTGATTTTTGCCACTTAGTTAAAAGCCATCGTGCAGACGTCGTATTGGGAACTGAGAGCTGGCTATCGGGCGACATTAATTCTAACGAGATTTTCCCACCAGATTACGTGGTGTATCGCAAAGACAGGAGGGAAAGAGTCGGAGGTGGAGTTTTCATCGCCGTCAGAAAGAGTATATCAAGCCAATTAGAGGAGATTAACGTCAGCGAACACTGCGAAACGATATGGTGCTCCCTTCGTACGAGAAATGGTAAAAAATTATTTTTTGGCTCATTTTACCGCCCACCTGACTCGGGAGTAGAGAACATTAGAGAACTCAGTCGTACATTGCAGGTGATAGCTAGGAGAAAGAACGATCCAGTAATCATTCTTGGAGGAGACTTTAATCTTCCATCGATCGATTGGAAATCCGTAACATATGTTAGTGGTGGAAAAAACAGAGAAGCTTGTCGTGAATTAATTGAAGCGTTTACTCTAAACTCGCTAGAGCAAATCGTCAACGAGCCGACGCGATACGACAATAACGGGAGCGGAAACATATTAGATCTGCTAGCCACGACTCACGCGCTATTTACTATAGAGCGTTCCATCTTTAAGGATCAGTATTGGGTAAATGGCGCGCGGTGTTGCCACGTCTCACTACCCTAACGCCAGCAAAAGTCTGGTAATTTAAAATTTCCTTTATGTAACTTATTAAGTAAATGCTATTGTTACAATTTCTGCCGTAAAACACGATTTTCTAAACCAAAACAAAAATACTGCTTAGTAAAATTTCTCTCGCTACTTACCGCAAGCGTGTTGTACACGTGGCTGCAATAGTGCCCCTAACACTCCGGCGGTCCAAAAACCCTCATAAAAGTGAAAAAAGGAGCTTAAAAGAATAGAATCCCTTTGAAGTGCCCTTGTTTTCCCTATGCGCTCAGATTTATTTTTTCTGTGCTAGCGTTCAATTGTCTGAACCAGTCTTAGGTAATCCTTTATCTTGTGATGTAAAGTTACCTACACTTGCGAAATAGTAGAAAAATTAAAAAATATTTTTAATGTTTTATAATTGGAAAAATCACTCGTGATAAAAATGTGATTATTTCTGAACAAATAATTAATTAAAGAAAAAAATTGAAATTTTATAAATTAACAAATGGCGTAAGTTCCTTAATATTGTAACATATCCATTACCAACTTCACAGAACATCATATCATAACAAATAGATCAAGAAAAAGTCAAATTCAAATTATTTGAAAGAAAGGAATAATTCCCCACCAGCTGAAAGATAAGAAAAATTAATTCTCCAGTTAAGGGGTTAAATGTCCTTCGACCTGTGGGATTAGTTTGATTTAAATGTGTTACGTGATCGAGGGGTTTATTATGTTAAATAACGTTTCCTTAACAACAGCAAGATATATTATGCCGTAAACTGCCTAAAAATTAAAAATATATTTTTCCCAATGAAAAATTATTTCATTTGAAAGGCTATTGAAATCATAAATAAAAGTTTAAATAGTAAATGTTTTTTAAAAAATCCATAGTTTACTCTGTAAATAATAAATTAGCGTTGTAGTTGCCATTTGCATTTTTATGCATAACTCGATAAATATTTCGTTTAGAGAAAAATGTATAGACGACTGGTTTAACATGTTTAAAAATGGCCGAACGTCAGTTGATGATGACACACGTTCTGGACGACCTTCAACCGGAACAACGCCGGAAAATGTTGAAAACGTGCGTGAGGCTATCCTCGAGGACCGTAGGCGAACGATCCATGACGTTTGCAACATTGTGGGGCAGTCATACGGGATATGCCAGCGCATTTTGTCGGACGAACTCAACATGAGGCGGATTTTTTGCAAAATTCGTGCCAAGGCTGCTGTCTGACGACCAGAAGCAACATCGGCTGGAAGTCTGCATGGAACTTCAGCAGCAGGTCAGAAATGACCCAGACTTCCTTTCTAAGGTCGTAACTGGTGACGAAAGTTGGGTTATGGGTATGACCATGAAACAAAAGAGCAATCGTCCCAGTGGAAGAGTCCATCTTCACCCCGACCGAAGAAAGTGCAGCAATTCAAAAGCAATGTTAAGTCAATGCTGATCTGCATTTTGGACACTGACAGGATTGTCCACAAGGAATTCGTCCATCCAAGTCAGACCGTCAATGCGAAGTTCTACTGTGATGTCCTGAGGTGGCTTAGGGAGGACATGAGGCGAAAGTGGCCAGAGAAATGGTGCAGGAACAACTGGGTGTTCCATCAGGCAATGCGCCCGCGCACACCACTCTGGCTGTGCAGCAGTTTTAGGCCTCCAAAAACATGGCGACCGTCCCCCACCCCCCTTACTCGCCTGATTTAGCCCCCTGTGACTTCTTCCTCTTCCCCAAGATGAAAATCAAGTTGAAGGGGCGAAGATTTCACACCGTAGAGGAGATCCAGGCCGAATCGCAGGAGGTGCTGAAGACGCTGACACAAAAGGACTTCCAGGACAGCTTCTGATCGTGGCAGAAACGTTGGGATCGTTGTGTACGCTCCCAAGGGGACTACTTTGAAGGGGACGGTGGCGATTAGGACTTTGGACAAGTCTACTTTTTTCAGATACATTTCGGAAATTTTTGGGTAGCACCTCGTATTATGCCTTAAACTGCCTAAAAATTAAAAATATATTTTCCCAATGAAAAATTATTTCATTTGAAAGGCTATTGAAATCATAAATAAAAGTTTAAATAGGACATATTTTTAAAAAATGCATAGTTTACTCTGTAAATAATAAATTAGCGTTGTAGTTGCCATTTGCATTTTTATGCAACACTCGATAAATATTTCGTTTAGAGAAAAATGTATAGAATAAAAGTTGTAGGGCGTTTTAAAATAGGTAATCATTTTATGTTATAAGCTAATTCGCGGAAAAAGCACCCAAACGATGTAAATTGGTATTTAACAAAATCGTAGCATAGTTAATTGGATAAATGCGAGTTCGGAGGTACACTGTGTTCACATCTTATTTTTGGATTAACTTCCTCGCATATACTAAGATTAGATGTAATGTGATAGAGGAAAATAGTTAAGCATGTTTGTTCGAGAATAATTGCTCACAAAATCCCTAATTAAAAACAAGAACTGGATTATTTGATGCTGATCACTATACATAAAGAAAATTAAGTTGCAGTCGAGGAAATTTTTACCTGACCGACATAACAAATTCATTTGCTTCTTTTTTAATCTTGTAAATTTTCCTCTGAGACACACCACATAGCTTGCTCATCCTACTAACAGCAGATGACAGGCTTTCATTAGACTCATTGAAGCAACTACTAAGAACATTCAATATTGTTTGTTTTTCCGAACTCACCTTGCTTTCTTTTCCTCGTTGAGACGACCATTTTCTCACAAAAACCACAATATCAATATGAAAATACGTTCGGGGATAATCATGTACATACACAATATTTTTAAAAAGGGGACACTATAAACATAAAACCTGCAAACACAACGTATCCCTACATTTGAACCGTATTACACACTTCAATTTGAAATCGTTTTAAAGAAATGTTAAAACTAATTTTCAATATACAATAAAACTGGCAAAATTTGTTAAGTACTTGCCCGCAAACTTATGAGCAGACAAAACGACGAAAGCACAAGATAGTCCAACTGCTGAGTCGTAACTGAGGGAAGAGCGGGCCAACCTTTGACCGGACCACAATAAAACATTCGCATTGTTCACTCTCCCCTTGGCGACCCAACCCCACATCTGGGTGCACCAAAAATAACTTCAAACATTTACCCACAACTTTCTCGCTTAGACCATGAAAGTATCTTTATAAATAAAAAAGTTTCCCGCAGACAAACGTTTTCAAGTCAGACACGCAAAAGGAACTTTTACAATTAAATGCAGAAAACAAATATTTAAAATCAATTTATTAAACTTTCAGTAGCACCATTACGATCCTTAAAAATTCCTGAACCTAATGCAAAAAACTGCATTACATTATTTTAAAACAGAACGTATATATCATCGATTGAAACAAACGTGACCGTAAAATGTCCATTTCAGATCAAATATGGTTTATCGCATTTTGTATAGAATATAATTTTTAGTTTTCATTTAAAAGCATATCATCAGATGGAACGTTCTATAGAAACCTGGATATCGACGATGGCATAGGTGATCATAAAATAGTAATTGCCGACTTCAAATATGTATACCCCAGCGACAGTAGATAAGTCAACGCGATTAGTCCATATCTTCAGTAAAGCAGATCTCCCAGGTTTCAGAAGTTATGTCACAAATCAAATAACGACATTTATCAATTTTACGAATAATAACAGCGTAGATAATTCTTGGACGGAAATTTTGTGCATCATTCGCGAAGGGCTAAAAACGTTTGTCCCAACCAAACCCGTTCGTGATTGCAAGGATCCGCGGTGGATGAAACCGAAGCTCCGCGCCTTGCTCAAGAAACAAAGACGGCATCACACGCGCATAAAGCACCTCAAACAAGTTGGTAGGGATCACGCGAACGAGTATTTTAATATACAGAAACAGTGTCTTTTATTAAGGCCAGTATGTTAAATCGGTTCTTCGAAAATTGCTTCACAATCGACAGCGGTCATTTCATTGATTTCCCTACTCGTATATATTCAAATATGAGCGACATGGAAATATCCGAAAGCGGTATCGTTAAATTGCTAAATCAGGTCCATAAAAGAAAATCGTAAAGTTCTTGGAATTTTGGTTAGAGCGTATCACCCTGAGCTCAAATCTATTGATATAGTATGGACTCGGATGTAAAGCATTACATTAAAAATGAACACTGTACTTATCCTTTAAAGTGAAGGGCATTGCTAGAAAGGGCATATGAGTAGGTTACAGTAAGGAACTGGGAATATTATGTAAAAGACGTTAAAAGAATAGAGGCTCCGATGAGTTACAGGATGTGATGGAAGAATAAATCATTCTTCTTCGTCATCACATTCTCGTATCATCGCTTCCTCAAATGGATACAAAGCAATCTTCGACGCGCACACTCACTCCACCGTGGAAGGAGCGCGTCTCAAATGAGTTATGGCGGAGCTGGGGAAACTACGGCCCGCGTGAGAATTTTATACGGCCCGCGATGTCATTACGAAAGCGAGCCATGAAATGTAACGCAGACAATTTTGTATTTTTTTGGTTGAAATTAAAAAAGGAAAACCTTTACTTGTGAAGTTTAGACGATAAAATATTATTAAATATCAATTTTCACAGATAGAGACTTTCGCATTATCTCAAGTAACTTCCGATGTGCACCCAAACGTGGCCCGCCGAAGCATTTTCATCTGTTAATACGGCCCACCTAGGCAACCGCAAAAGTTTCCCCACCCCTGAGTGTTTCATAAAGGGGTTACGCCATTCTTTAAAATTTGTTAATTATTCTGACAGACGATTGAAAAACTATTTAAAAATTGTAATGCTGCATACAGCTCATGAAAATGCCTTGCTTAAGTTTTTACCTAACACAATTATACGATTGTCTTTCTGAATAATTCCAATAAAACGTGTACATTTATTGGCTTTCAGTGTTCTATATTAAATAATTTGTTTTATTTCGTGATACTAAGCAAATGCGCTAATGAAGGATCAAGTTGGCAACTGCACACGCCATAATCTGTAATACTGTGTTCTTAGGGTGGATTAGAGTTTAATACCACCGTGAAATTCCGAACTTATATGAGCAACGAAAATGGTCGTGATTCGACGACGCAGTCATTAAAATTACAACCGTGAGGTAGCAGTGAATTCCATCGCGTTGAGTCACACTTCCTCCTCTGAAGCGAGACACGCTGCTTGCGTCATTCGGCCGTTATTTCCGCTGCTCTCTCTCTCTCTCTAGCGGGGGAGGAGGAAGACCATAATATCAAGGACTCGTGAAACCTCCTTCTGTTTTATGTATGTACCAGATTACTATACTGCATTCAGCCTTTTATTTCTCTTTTCCATTGGTTTTCTCTATAGCTCTGTACTCTAATCCAGCTCAGTTGCCAAATGTGTCGTGATTATGGCGATATTGTCGTTTAAGGGAAATTATGGCGCTCGATCGTAGTTAATTTCACGCTGAATAGTTGAATTTTTTAAAAGTTCGAGAAAATTATCAAAAGTTAGAGAAATGAAGATTTCCGCATCAAAAGTCTCTTTAAACGTCTCTTTAAAGCAGTGCTTAATTAATGGGGGAACGCAAGGGAACGGAGTTCCCCATCACTTGTTAGTTACGTGGAAGTTTCTAAAATGTTATGAATAAAAAATGTTTAAGTTATATGAATTTAAAGGCTGATAGAATGTCTGTAAATTTATACCTCACTCTCGCGGGACTACATCTGATTTGTACAAGATTGTTTCTTTTTTAATTTCACCCTTTCCAAGTTAATTGAAATTTATTAAAGATCATGGATATCGTTATGCATTCAGTTTTGTTCTGAGTGGGTAGGTTGGGTAAGGTTAAGCAAGGTTCCCTTTCTTATTTGGCTGCAAATTAAGCACTGGTTTAAACATATCTCGGCTTCTACTGATTCAATACGGACAAATGTTTTTATTATGCCACTTGAAACATTGATTATAACTAACAAGTAAGAGAGAATGAGAGATGGGGGCCGCTTGTGCGGGAACCTGTTAGACATCTACCACCAAATTCGACTTTTCCTGCGGCGTAATCGAAGCGAGGGTCCATAAGTTAGTGTGGGTCGGTCGGGCGGGCCCCGATTCGCCCTAATTGAAGGACAGTCCTGCATAATATACCGATTGCGTAAATTAAAAATCTGATATGTATACAGCACATACAGAGCAATGAATGCAATTGCCCTCTAAATAAGCGTCCTCAGGAATAATTATCAGCGATTACACTCTTGAATAATTTTTAATTTTCAACAGTCTTTGTTAAAAAACAATAAGTAAATGAAATTGTTAGCTGTTTCTTTGTATAACAAAATATCGATGCGCAATTAAAATTACCCTTGGCAGCGTAAGCGACGCTACCAACAATTAGAAATTTTTAACATAGCAACTGCAACAATGGTGTCACTTAGCAACGTATTTAACATAAACTTAGAAGAAAAATCGGTGCTATTCTGTTATCTCCCCCCAAAGGGTGTTTCAGTGTTATCACCCTATATCCTCAAGATAGATTTGAAGGGATCCCGTAATATATTTACCCTAAAGCTTGCTAACCCATGACTGATTGGCCGGTCTCGACATTTACAAACCCAATCACCAGACAACGGGGAGGGATACTTTGGTTCCGGACGAGGGGAAGGGCGCGGTAGCGCCCGGAGACGACTACCCATTAAAACAAAGCGAGCCGAAGGCTCGTCAATATATCCTTCCATTTGCGGCGCAACAGTCAAGAGGATATAACATTGAAAGGATATATTGACGAGCCTTCGGCTCACTTTGTTTTAATGGGTAGTCGTCTCCGGGGCTCTACCGCGCCCTTCCCCTCGTCCGGAACCAAAGTATCCCTGTCGTCCGGTGATTGGGTTTGTAAATGTCGAGACCGACCAATCAGTTCTGATATTTAAGTATCCTGGAGGTATTCCCGTTAACAGGAAAGTACCAAATAATAGTATCTAACTTTTAACACACTTTTCGTAGTAGTGTACTTAGTAAGAAGAATCGGGAAATTGTGGAAAATGTTTCGCGACCCACTCAAAATAGCTTGGCGACCCATAGGCTAACTTTTTCGCTCGCGTACCCCTTACAAAAGAATTTTGAAAGCTATGCACCCACTGGTACATTTTGAAGTTAACGTCCAACATTTTTGTCATTAATAGGTACCTATGTAATTATAGGTATCTTATGGTTTTGTGTACTTTTATATTATGATTATCCTTCAATGAGTATGTTTATTTACATATTCATCATAAGTTAAAATAATTATAAATGTTATAATTCCCGGCGTATTATAAATGTTGACATATTTTTAAATAAAAGAAATGCTACCTGGCGATCAAATGATGTATCCTGGAAACAGGAATTTCATTCTATGATGCACTTCTACATACAGCAAAAGCTTCGTTATGTGGCATTTTATTATATGGCATGAAAACAATACTAATATACTACAAATTTGATTAAACAATTGTTATAAATCAAAATCAAAGTTTTATTTGAAATACGTCCCTTAATGAAATGGATGGGGCTGTTTTTTTCCATTAGTTCCTGTATCCCTGGATGAATGTTACTTATTGCTAGAATGAGACAGGGCTCAGCATCAATTCTATTTATATTTTTCGTTTTTATAGATGTAATCGCTGAGAAACTTTGTTCACATAAATAAGTAGATGGGAATGGAAGGAGTTTTGTTATAGCAATGCCACTCAATTCTTTTAACTCCTTCCGAGACATATGCCAAAAATCACATAGTAAGCTACCATCAAAAATTATTTTTAATGATCAGTCAGCTGACAATTCGATTAGGTCCTCCTTCATTTTTGTTGAAAGTGAAGAATTGGAAACCGCTTGACTTGCCAAAGTATTTGTTACGCATTCATTAGAGCCATCCACTCTCTGAATTTCTGGAAAGTAAACCAAAAAGGCTTTACCAAGACTTATCAAAGAAATTAACGACATGGGGATACCCATGTCAGCGGGTGTTCCCAGTTACCCCTTTCCATTTCCTTAAGCAGGTGCTACGAACCGGGAATGCGAGGGCGGCTTGCAATAAACGCATCCACAGTCGATGGCAAAATCAGAAAACCCACCTTGGAACTCTCCTCATACCCCTCGGAAAGTCCTCATGTACCCCCAGGGGCACAAGTACCCCCGTTTGAAGACCACTGGGTTAAGAAACCGTGGATTAGAGTTACCGTGTATGGTACTCAAGCAGTGTCTCGGGAAATATTAACTTATTTTTATTAATAAAATAAAAACGGGTGGTTATAGGCCCTGATATATATATATATATATATATATATGTAACAATGATCTCTCTAAAGAAGAAGCCAAAGGCAATGCAGTGTAAATACTACAGAACGATATCCCTACTGTCACACACTTCCAAGATCATCACGAGGATTCTTAATAAAAGACTAGAGAAAAAGGCCGAAGAAATACTAGGGGAAGATCAATTCGGCTTCAGAAAAGGACGAGGAACCAGAGATGCTATCGGTGTAGTGAGAATAATATCAGAAAGGGCAATAGAGTACAGCCAAGATTGCTGCGTATGTTTCGTCGACTGGCAGAAGGCCTTTGATAGAGTAAACTGGGTACTGCTGATGAGGATATTAAAGGATATAGGTGTAGACTGGAAAGACAGGAGACTGATCAGGAATCTATATGTGAATCAAGTTGTTAAGGTCAGGTTGGAGAATACGGACATCAGCGGAGTACATATCGGTAGAGGAGTAAGACAGGGCTGCTGTCTATCGCTGATTCTATTCAATATATATGGAGAGAGGCTAATGCAGGAAGCGTTAGAAGGCACGGGAGATTTCAAAATCGGAGGAAGGATTATAAGAACAGTGAAATACGCGGATGATCAAGTACTTCTAGCAAGAAAGGAAAAGGAACTCCAGAAAATGATAAATAGACTAGTGATAACAGGTAGAAAATACGGTATGGAAATTAATACAGAAAAATCCAAGGTTATGCGAATATCAAGTAAAGAAGAAGAAAATTTGAAAATAAGTATTGGAGGAAAGCCATTAGAACAAGTTTCAGATTATAAATACCTTGGAAGCATCATAACGAGAGAAGCAAAATGTACCGATAAAATCAGGACTAGAATAACAAAAGCAAAAGCCGCTTTCAGAAGAGAGAAACTCCTGCTAACGGGAAATATAAAGCAGGAAATCCGCAAGAGGTTGATAAAATGCTATGTACGGAGTATAGCTTTGTATGGGGCAGAAACATGGACGCTAAGGAAAAATGATATTAAATACTTGGAAAGCTTCGAAATGTGGACATGGAGAAGAATGCTGAAGATAAAATGGACAGATAGGGTGAAAAATGAGGAAGTACTACGAAAAATAGGAGAGAAGTGAATGATTATACAGACTATCAGAAAGAGGAAGGCGAACTGGATTGGGCATTACATGAGGAGAGAGTGCATGATTAAAGAAGTGCTAGAAGGAAAACTGGATGGAAAAAGAGAAAGAGGTAGGAAAAGGTTTCAGCTGGTAGACGACTTGAAAGGGAAAGAGAGCTATCAAGACATGAAGAAAACTGCGGAAAATAGGAGTATATGGAGAACCAAGTTTAACCTAGAATAATCACGGACCTGTCTGCGGATAGACTACCTATGATGATGATATATACATTCATCGGACGTCATGAACATTATATCTACGAAGTTCCAGCCAAATCTGTTTGGGGCCTTCCCCTTAGCGACGTATTAAATTCGTAGATTTAGAAGAAAAATCAAAAATCTAGTCAACTATTGGCTTTACGAAAAATTGTTTCTAACAAAACTTCTAGCAAATGTTATTCTCTACAACTTTTATGGTAATAACAATTTACGAAAATTAATTTTAAAGGAGGTATTTGAGAAAAACGACGAAAAATCAAAATGTCTGTTAAACCATCGGTTTTACGAAAGATTGTTTAAAACAAAATTTGTAGCAAATTTTATGCTCTACAATATTTATAATGTCAACTATTTATGAAAATGGTGTTTTAAAGGAGATATTCGAAAAAAACGGAAAAATGACAAGTATAAACATCCACTTCCGGTTGACCAATATTGTTCAAAAACTAAACAACTCCTGTCCCTATTATGAAAATATTATATTTAAAATTTGGTACTGAAATGACAAATACATTTTGAGTTAGAGCTCCCAAATTATTCGTATCACAAACACACAGCATCCAGAAAGTAGTCAAAACGTGTTCTAGGGACATCAAAACGTGTATTTCCGTTGAAATATCGATTTTGATTTTTTTCATTAATACAGTACTTTATACTATGGAGAAAGTAAAAGGAAAAACGACAGGAATAAACCTCCATTTCCGGTTGACCTATATTGCCCAAAAACTAATCAGCTCTTTTCTCTACGATGAAAATATTATATGTTAAATAACAAGAGAGAAATGATGGAAATTTAACTAAAATGCGTGTGTGCATGATACTGATCACAAATGTGAAGATTGAGAAGGGGAAAAATTCTGAACTTGAGGTGACATATTTCAAATTTGGTTCTGAAATGGCAACTACATTTCCAGTTAGAGCGCCCACAAAATTCCTATCACATACATACAGACAGACACAGACATCATCGCGAAAATAGTCAGAACGTGTTCTATATAGGCACCTCAAAAACGTGTTTTTCCATTGAAATCTCGAATTCGAGTTTTTCATGAAAACAAGACTACTTTCTCCTATACTACTACGTATGGAGAAAGTAAAAATATGAGATTGTCTATGCTACATTTTAACGACCACTTTTTGTTGAGTCTCTCAATTTTTGTAATTCCTCTGGAAGATAACTGCACCATACTGATATTCCAGGTAGGTATGTTAACTGCTCTTTGTTGTGTTACATGTGGATTTTCTTGTGCCCAGTACACAGACAGTTGTGCCGAACAACACTACTTCTACCCTGCCAAATTCACGCCAATGGAAGGTCTCGCGTTCCAGTAATAAATTTTAATTTAATTAAATAATAATTTTTTAGTATTTGATTACCTCCGGTTTCCTTAAAGAAGGATCACATACATTTTTACCTATCTAACTATATATTAATTTTACGTTGACGTCTTTAGACATTTGTTTACAATTTATATCGGCGTATTTCTCGAGAACCGTTCGTCGTAAAGATATGCGGTAAACGGCGTTTTATTTCTACTGGCTATGAGGTCCCTGTAAAAATATTTTCGTTTGCTAAAGTGTCCCAGGTTCGAATCCAGGAGACAATTATATTTTCCCATAAGTTTTCACTGGATTTTCGATTTTTCAGAGTGCAAGGTTTTCTTCCTTCGTTCGTTAAAATACGTAAATATGGACCGATTTTCTTATTTTTTGCTTTATTTGACGGCTAAAGCTCTATACTATCTTATTCTTGCCATGTTTCTACGTTACACGGTCGAAGTTTTCAGAAATACACATTCGTTTTCGAACTTTGTGGATTTTTCGTACTCTTTCCTGGCGTTGCCAAGGCGACCGGCATTGTTGCCTCCGATTCAGTTACTATCAATTATACCTTCAAATAGGTGAAAGAATAGCGTTATTCGCTTCGCACTTTTGTTTAATATAAGCATCGAAATTAATGAAGCGTAGCAAAGTAAATATTTACGGATAATTATTTTGTTGACTGCGTATGGGAAGCGTTTCTAGCTGTGTCAATAACATGTGTATAACAAACAAGCTCCCAGCGTATTGAATTTTATTTTAAACTAGTGTAATGCCCGTTGAAATATCAACGGAAGAACTATAGATAGATTGATTATTAATATTTGCATTTAAAATAATTATTAGCACACTTTTACATATGAAATATTTCGTCATATATTACATTTCTAGTGAATATTCTGTTGTCGTTTAGTAAATGCCTTTGGTTTTTATTTTCTGCTATAAAATTCTGTTATTCTTCTCTCACCTTGTTCTCGTCAATGCTGCATATAAATGTCGGTGTGCAAAGACCGGGAAATAATTATATGTATACATATATAACGTAGGGAAAATAATTAAATTTCATGCACTTAACATTATGATGGTTTTGAAATTGTACTCTGTACTTACGAAGAAAGAAATCTTACTCGAATCCTCAATAATGTTCTCCGTCGTTATATATTACATATTTAAAATAAAACTCTTTAAAATATTTACATTAAAAACTAACTAATTAATCAATCAGCGGAATAATTTCTTTGAATACTATCTGAACAAAAACAAATCAATTTATATCTACATCGTAAACTGTTCCCTTGACGACTGAATGGATTCTTGTATTGGAGATCCATATTAACAAAAAATTAACATTGTTTATCGTAGAAACCGTTACAATAGTTTTAAGTTGATTTTTGCCTTGAAATATACTTGAGTCAATTCAGTACAACTTCCACTTTACATAGTACTGTAAATTCCAAAGTAACTCCTTTTATAATAGGCAATGCTAGCCTAAAATTAATTCATTCTGTAAAGTGAATAAATAAAGTTCTATCTTTAAACTATAATAGCCACTGTTATTAGATTTAAATGGATTATAAGCCTTAGAACTTACTCTGTATTAAATAAGCACCAAAATTCCTTTTATAAAAACAAATCAGTTCATTAAAAGATTCACTGTTGTTTCTTCGAAAATTGCCTGTTAACAGTTTTAAATGTCCTTTTAATTTTAATTGAATTTTAATTTATATTCGTTTCCAAACTTCGGCCATTGTTACGAAATTAATTCGAGGAATAACAGTATAAATTCGTAAGCACGTATGGTTTACAAAGATTTTAATTTAAGAATGCTTTTTATTTCCAATTTTTCTAAAATGACACTGTTGATAATTAAAATTTTTTATATTTACGTTAATATACTTATTTTCCACAAAACACGCCAATCTCTCCCCTTCCTTCCTCTCTCTCTCGTATTGAAGCACTCAAGACCAGGGATGTGAACCTAAACGAAACGAAACAATAAGAAGCGATTCTCGGAGGGTCCTGTTACAGCAGGGATGCACAAACAGCGCTCCCAGAGCGCGGGCGCACGGCAGAGCATATATTATGGTGGTAGCGGGAGAGGGGAAGCTTCTCTCTCGCACATAGGTCTCACTCGGCCAGAGCGCGCCCTTTTACTCGGGCGCTCTCGAGCTGTGCATCCCTGTGTTACAGGAACACTTTCGATGTAACCGAACCGAAATCGAACCGAAACATTTGTATCCAAACTGGAGTAGAACCAAAATGGACAGAAACTTTTTGGACCGTAATTCCGGTTGGAGCGAAATATAACGAGATATAACGTTTCGGTCCGGATCTTTTCAGAGAGCAATAAATTTCGCTCCATGCACAGCTGCTGCGGTAGGTGAGATTGGTCGATGGTGGCATTGTCGGCCTGCAGCCGATCAAAGGATGAGAAGTTTGGACAGTCGCGCGAGTCTATGCGGCGTTGCGAGACGACGGAGGCGACCCTTGTCTTTTCCACTCCAATGCTAAACCGTGCTTACTCCCACTTTATTGGTAGGAATGAATGTTTCCGTGCCACCCGACTGATGTGAATTCCCAGAGTCACCCATTGCATCATTGCACTGGATCCACAACAGTAATATACGGAGAAAACCTATGACTCATAGGACGAAATCTTATCTTTGCACGGTGGACCGCTATTGGATAATCATATATAATGTTATATGTATTACTTGATATTTGTTATTCTCTTTAACATGAAATATTTGTACACATCCTTATTTGCGTTATTAAAATATTTTTAAACTTATTTTCTCAATGACAAAGTACTTTATATATATATTTTATATATATATATATACATATGTTAGGGTTGTCAACTGAGTCATTTTGACCCGGAGACTCGGAGTGAAGCAACGTTTCTCCGGGATCAGGGTTTTACAACAATATAACAATAACAATATATATATATATATATATATATATATATATATATATATATATATATATATATATATATATAAAGAAAACATCAATGTGTACTTAATCTAGAGTTAACCTCAAAACTAATACGTACGTTACTATTTTTGGTAGGATTAAAATTCTCTCTTCTAATAGCTCTTATCCATTTCCGTTTAAGTTCTTCATCCTGTGGAAAACTGAACACTTGGACTTTTGGCCCATTTCTATAATTTCCTTTACAGTTTGAACAACGCAAGTGTAAGGCATTGTATACAATGCATTAACTAATAGGTACTTCTGATTCACTAGTACGATGTTCAGTTCTTAAAAGAACTGTGTGTGTGTATATATATAATAAAAACAAAGCGCTCACAAACAAAAACACACTACAAATATAGTACTAACACTGGTGAAAGAAGTCAAACACTCATTTATACAGCAAGCCAAAATGGTGAAGTGTCCCTACTTTTTCTGACGTCACACCATGCTGACGTCACAGCGCACAGGCCTTGTATATAGGAGGTCTTGGATAGACTGCTTTGGCCCAATACTCGGCGTGGGCGTTCTTGACGCTCGCAAGCGAATAGAGGGGGCCCATCCCAATACAGCATGTATGTCTAATGAGCACCAAAGGGGGCTTTGTATACGGCTCGGGCATCACGGGGTCTAAATCTCCGAATGAGTCAAGAAGCCTGAACGCGTTTTACTCGAAGCGAAATTCTAGGACCGAAACGGGATTGAAATCGCTCTGCTTCTTACTCCCTCCACCAACAGTTTTGAAACCGAAACAAAACTCATCTTGTAACGCTTCCTTTGATTTAATTCCACTTCACCGAAAGTGTTCTGGAGTGAAACAAAACAGTTCATTCCCCAATCGTTACGCTACGAAGCAAAACACTTTTAGCGCATAAAATACTTTCGATCCAAGGTGAATTGAAACGTAATATTTAGTTTCATTTCGGTTCACATCCCTGCTCAAGGCACGCTTATTCCCAGAAGGATGTGTACAATAATAGTAATTTGAGGTGTAACAATGATAATGGTCGACATAGCAACATCACGTTAAAATGGCGAGATTTCCACAAAATTTGCAAATTAAACGTTTAACATGGAATATTTCGAACTGTGGGCGAAAAAAGACGAACGGAATAAGAAACTTTATAAATTTTTCTTCAAAATGGTTCAAATCCGAAGGTCGTCTGTTAATTTCTTCTAATTTTAATTTCCAAATGAATAAAAGCCTGCACGTCGAAAAATCGCGTTTTACATGGAAAGTAATTGGAAATGGAAATGCCTCTCTTGGAGACGAACCAAGGAATTTTTTCGCGATTTAAATTTGTCATTCTCTGAATAAGTGTTAATCAAGCATCCCTACCAAATTTCGAATTTCTATCATTATTATTTCTCGAGTTATTAACGTTTGCATAGCGTGACCAACCAACCAACAGACGACGGCTATTATTATATTAAAATTGTGCAGTTAATTTGTTTTTTGTTTTGTTTCATCTTTTGAATGCATCAATTAAAAATTAGATAAGAATAGGGACGCACGTTACTTTGTAAACACATTATATGGTTATCTTCTCTTCATTGATAATCTAAATAAACGGTTGCATTGACGTCGCCTTTACAGTATGTCCTGTAAGAAGTTAAAAGCAGTCGTTGATAGACACTTGAAGTAAAGCAATTGTTTGTCAGTTCGTCTATAAGGATGCAACGATAATCATTGGAACTAAGGTAAGGTAGAGCTATTAGCCCGGCTAAAGCTGCCAGAGAAAGGAAGAGGAGCCAGAGATCAAAGGAAGAGTATTGTAGGAAAGAGAGAGAAAGAGATGCGGAAGCTCATAGGATTGCCCGTGTAGATGAGGAGCGGAGAGTACTACAAAGACAAAGAAATAGAGAAACACGTCAAATGAATAGGGAACAAAGAAGATCTAACCTAGGGCCGAACTATTTAAATTATTTGCATTTAATTTATTTCATTAATTATTCAATCAAAATTATTTCACTAAACATTCAGTTTATTTAAATCGCGTTGAGGACCGGAGATCCGGGGCTGCCCTACTAATTGATCTTAATTTCCATGTTTTGTGTTCATTAGTCACAAAGGCGGAGATGTGAGAATACAGAATTAGAATAAGCAAACTTTAAAGGTGGGTAATTACTCCTGCAATTAAATAGAATGTTAGTTCACTAAATTTCCAGAACTTTCATTGTACCACTTCCATAGGTACTTGTAATAAATGTATAAAATGTATAATTTATTCTTTCGCATGCCATCCAAAGTCACCTCGCGTGCCCTGCTCTAGCTCATCTGAAAGTGCCTTATAATTTTTATCCTCGTATGGGGTAAAACAGACCCTATAAATTGGAATTTTTTTATATTTCGGATGTTCTCCGTCGGTTGTGAACAATTTCCGTTGAAATCTCGGTTTCGTTTTCTACTTTCTCCATACGTAGTAATATTGGAGAACGTATTATAGTCGTGGAAAACAAATCGAATTCGATATTTTTAGGGAAATGCACGTTTTGAGAGGTGTCCCGGGGACACTGCTCCCCCTTGAGAGGGATATATATATATATATATAAATACTTAAGGAAAAGGAAAGGTAATAATAAAGGTAGCAACAAGGTGTTTCTCCGTCGCTGAAGAAGGGCATCAGCCCGAAAGCTCCATTTTTGTGTAGTTTTTGTTCTTTTGTGTTTTTCGTGTGTCCTTAGCACCCCCAGCGGCTCTTCATTCTAGGTAAGTGTCCACTGGGCTTCCTCCAACACCTTGTTGCTACCTTTATTTTATATATATATATATATATATATATATATATATATATATATATATATATATATATATACTAAGGAAGAGGAAAGGTAAGTAAGGATATTTTGGGCAACTAGGTGTTGAAGGAAACCCAGTGAACACTTACCGGAAGTAGAGCCGCTGGGATATTGGAGAGACACATTTGTAGAGGTTAGAGCTTTCGGGATGATCCCTTCGTCAGCACAAGAGAGACACAACTGATATGGCAGTGACACTGGGGTGAAGGTGTGGGGGTGGAAGGGAAGGGAGCGTGGAAAGGTCGGGGATTGGAGGATGTAGAAGGGGGAGGGGGGAGAGGGGAAAGAGAGGGTGGAAAGAAGGAAATATTAACGGATATTGAGGCCGGGAGGAGAGAAAGAGTTTAAGATTTGGATATGGGCCAGTTCCCATTGACGGAGTTGGGGGGCGGAAGCGTCGTCCGAGAGGGCGCGGATGGCCCTCACCGTGAAACAAACATTGAAACTAAGATTGTGGTTATTCGCATGAACGGCCACGGGTAGCTGTCGTTTAAGACTAACGCTGTTGCGATGGCCGTTCATGCGAATGTTGAGGGAATTGCTGGTGAGTCCGACGTAAAAGGCGGGGCATTGGGTGCAGGTTAGTATGTAGATGACGTTGCGGGTGGTACAGTTGGTAGGGGATGTTATGGGGTAGGTGATGTTGGTGGTGGGGTTTGAGAATGAGTTGGAGGGTGGGTTTATAGGGCATGTTTGGCATCGTGGTCTGCGGCAGGGGTGGGACCCTGCAGGGTGCAGAGGAGTGGGTGATGGAGGTTCTTTTCTCCACAGGATGTTGGCAAGGTTGGGAGGTCTGCGGAAGGAGAGGATTGGGGGTGTGGGGAAGGAGACCTGGTTGGGGGAGGAAGTGAGGATTGGGTGGGCTGCCTTTAGGATACTTTTTAGGGTATCGTGGATGCCGGGATAGAAAGTGGTGATTAGGGTGAGTTGGGGGGTAGAGTCGGGGGTTGCGGGGCGGTTGCAGTGTGGGTTAGGGGTGCTGGGTGCGACAGCCCGTCGGATTTGTTCCCGAATTAGGTCCGGCGGGTATCCGCGTTGGAGGAGAGCATTTTTGAGGACAGAGCAGTACTCCGAAAGGGACTCTCTGTCCGAGCAGATTCTCCGTCCTCGGCGGGCTAGGGCGTAGGGGATTGAGGCTTTGGTGTGGAGGGGGTGGCAGCTGTGGAAGTGGAGATATTGAAGGTTTTAAATGCACTTTGGTGTGGATTTGGTTTTCTCGGATGGAGAGGTCGACATCCAAGAAGGTGATGCTGGAGGGGGAGGAGTGGTGGGTGAAGGAGAGAGTGGGGTGGGAAGAGAGGTGCTGTAAAAAGGATTGGAGTGAATCGGGTCCGTGTGTCCAAATGTCCAATGTTTGTTTCACGGTGAGGGCCATCCGCGCCCTCTCGGACGACGCTTCCGCCCACCAACTCCGTCAATGGGAACTGGCCCATATCCAAATCTTAAACTCTTTCTCTCCTCCCGGCCTCAATATCCGTTAATATTTCCTTCTTTCCACCCTCTCTTTCCCCTCTCCCCCTTCTACATCCTCCAATCCCCGACCTTTCCACGCTCCCTTCCCTTCCACCCCCACACCTTCACCCCAGTGTCACTGCCATATCAGTTGTGTCTCTCTTGTGCTGACGAAGGGATCATCCCGAAAGCTCTAACCTCTACAAATGTGTCTCTCCAGCACCCCAGCGGCTCTACTTCCGGTAAGTGTTCACTGGGTTTCCTTCAACACCTAGTTGCCCAAAATATATATATAGTGAGAGAGGGGAGAGAATCTAATCAGATCAGCACAAAACTTTATACTTAAGATTTTTATTAACAAATGAAGATCTGAAAAGGTTTTGGATGAAACTGTTCAACCGGAAGTGGCGGTTTCTTCTTGTTGTTTTTCCTTTTTTTCCAAATATCTTCCTTAAAACTCAATTTACATAAATATTTGTTATTATAAAAGTTGTAGATAATGTAATTTTCTATAAGGTTTGTGAAACATTGTTGATAAGACCGCTTGGTTAAGAGGTATTTTGATTTATCTTCTAAATTTGTTAATTACGTCGCTAAGTGATACCATTGTTTCCGTTGTTAGGATAAAAATTTCTAATTGTTTCGAACATTGCGAAGGTTAATTTTAATTGCTCATCGACGCTACGTTATCCTTATAAACAGGTAACAATTTTCTTTACTTATTGATTTTTAAATAAAGACAAAAATGTTTAAAAATTATTCACGAATGTAATTGCTGATAATAATTCCTGAGGACGCTGATGTCGAGAGCAATCATATCCATCCCTCTCTGTATCTATGACTTTGACATTTAAAAGTTTTTTATTGTCTCCAAATCGTGGTCATTATAGTTCTTAACTATTTTTAACAAATAACAATGACCGCATAACACATATCTTTTCGACAGTGCCCGTTTAGACTAATGTCTCTTCGGGATCCATAAGTCCAGTAAGTGTTCGTAAGCCATCTTGCAGGAGGATTCAATATGTATGGAGAAAGTCATGTGCTGGACACCAGATTTTTTCAGTATTTTTTTCTGTATCAGCTATGGAGCTATGTGGACCGTTATATAGAAGTTTGAAGAAAAGACTGGTAAAATGTTATGTTTGGCATTATATGGAGCAGAGACTTGGACGGCGAGGAAAAAGGAAAAGAAGAGGCTGGAAGCGTTTGAAATGTGGGTTTGGAGAAGGATGGAGAGGATAAGTTGGAGGGACAGAGTAAGGAACGACGAAGCAATGGGAAGGATAAGTGAAGAGAGGTTAATACTTAAATGTGTAGAAAAGAACTGGTTGGGACATTGTTTAAGAAGGGACTGTTTGATAAAGGGTGTGATAGATGGAATGGTTGAGGGGGTGCGTGGTAGAGGAAGGGAGAGAATGCAGATTTTGGGGGAACTGAAGAAAGGAGGTGTTACCTATGCTGAACTGAAGAGAAAGGCTGAAGACAGAGAAGAGAGGACTAGCATTTGAAGCAAACCTGCCAACTGGAAGAACACTTATTATTATTATGGAGCAAAAATACGTTAAACAGCGAGGGAGCACGTGCCATCTGTGTGTGGAGTGCAACACTAATAGGTCGCCTGACAGGAAAAGACAGGAAACCAGTACAGGCAGGAAAGTCGCGCATCTTTCATTTTTACATATTAGAGAAGACGATGCCGTCGATATCAGCCAAAGATTTGATCTTATGATGACGTCATAATCCTAACACAAGAAAGAACGCCTTGTTACTTTCTCCATACGAATTAATGGGAAAGTATTGTGGTCACGAAAAAAATCGACTTCGAGATTTCAACGGAAATACACGTTTTGAGGTCCCTAGAACACGTTTAGACTATTTTCGGAATGATGTATGTGTGTGCGTGTGTGTATGTGATTGTGGATGTATGTGATTGTAGACGCTCTAACTCAAAAAGTACTTGTCATATTAATACAAAATTTCATGAGCACAAAGAACTGATTAGTTTTTGGACAATACAGGTTAACTGGAAGTCGAGGTTTATTCGAAACCCGATTCGGTTTTTGCGATATTTCTCCGTTAAAACATTATTATTGTACATACAATTCTATAAAAAGGTAATAGCGAATGTAATTACCTACAACTTTCATTTGAAACAATTTTCCATAGCAGTTATTGTTTAGGAATTATTTATAAATAATCGGTTTTTTCGGTTTCCGTCAAATATCTCCTTAAAAACATCGTTATTGGTAATCTTCGTGGGGACCAAATTTGTAGAGAATAATATTTCTTCCAAGTTTTGTTTGAAACAAATTTTCGTAGAACCATCCATTTCGGAGATATTCAACTTTTTCTTAATTTTGAGTATACTGCACCACCACCATGTAGCGGTGAATTCTGTAAACATATTCAAAATATACCTAATTTGCGGCAATTAGGACGACCGTATTCTTTTACGATACGAAGTAATAATTTTTCTTTGTAATGCTGTTCATAATAATTTAAATATCTATACCCCAAATATGGAGAAAGTCTTGTGTTGGCCACATCAGATTTTGTAATTTGCTGTGCGATTCTTTCCTCGCTTATTTTTTTTAACATGTTGAAAAGAAAAATTGCTTCGCGTGAAACAACGCCATCATCCCTCCTCGCCCGCTGAATCATTTTGCGCTTTCGGCAATTCCTTCGTGTGGTGAAAACTACAGAATTTAATCATGTGAGATCTTGTTTAAAACTTAGTTTCAACATTTACACACTTTCATTTTGACACGTTTACCCCTCTAAACCGAATAGGGGAGACAGTTCTCGCTGATTGACTTTCACGTGTCAATTAAATAAATTTTGTATGAATGTTTCAAAGAGTTTCAATAAATCGTAAATATTTTTTAATTTTGTTTATCCACAGTCACAAAAAATTCATAGTTTTGCGTAAATGGAGTAGCGATATGTAATGCAAGTAAGAGCCGTGTAGCAGTGCTTCGGAGGGTAGGGAGAGGGGTGGGAGGAGGGGAGGGAGGGAGGGCATCCGCCACGCACGCATGACGCCACGCACTCCGCGGAGGAACTCCTTTGAAAACGGACGGAATACACGCTTTTTAACGGTCTCTTGATTCCTATTTTTTAAAGATAGAGCTTATAAAACCCGCATTTCTTTCGACGATTTACTCCTATTCTTGACGATGCAGCGCCCGGCCTCCATCTTGGTGAGAATTTCGATAATCTTTTTTTTTAATTTCGCCCGACAGCTGAATACGGCCGGCGCCGCCATTTATTTGACGTCACCTTGGGAACACCCCAAAGATGGCTTCCGTTTCAAACTTATTGCATTTCCTTTTGTCCCGTGTGTTTGCGAATAAGCTGAGTTGAATTAAGTTGAATCTATAAGTTTAGTTGCATTTGTCAATGTATTTAAATGTTCAACCATACAACCTTTACTCTATGTAGGTACGCCGCACACACATCAACATGAAGTGGACTGTGTTTCGCTGTGGAAATTACTGTAAAATATGATTTTATTTTATATGTCATGGTGTCATATTTCGTTAGAGCATTCTTTCGTCGAGTATGTGTACTGGAATGTGCTGTTCTTTCTTCTAAATTCGCCGAGGGTATGAGTTTGTTCAACTCTCAATTTTGCCGTACCGTTTTCTACCTTTCCGGTGATTTGTCTAGAGCGGTGGTATTTTCAAAAACAGATCTAGCAGCCCTTTAACCTGCTAATCATATCGGCAACAGTTCCCCTATATCTTGTGATACCTTAAGGCTTATCGTTATTGCTGCCCTTCTTCGCTCCTTCAAATATTTTAACCCTTTTAAGATCTATATAAAGGAATGTTGTCCTCTGGGACGTAGGTACCTACCGATAGCCCCCTACCCCCTAATCATTCAATCACTCCTCATATTCCGGTACGCCCTTGGTTGTCCTGCAAAAATACCATGTAATCTTCAAATGAGATTGACGACTTTTATGCGCTCGAGGGCATTTCCAAAGAGAACACGGAGTGGCTGCCAACAGGGAGCCCCTATGCAAGCACGATTTCGAGGACCTCATTCACCCCCTCCCCTCCCCCATTCTTTTTCTGCGTGGTGTTCCAACAATGACCGTCACGTGATCTGGTCAAATGAGGCAGCGGCATTCTATATAATTTGTGGATATGTTTATTTCTGCGAGATGGGATTTTCTTTAAATGCTTCAGGCTATGCATGTTTGCACACACCCCTTTCCTAAGGATGCGCGAGCTATCCACGAATTGACTGCGACGAGTTGTCGTAGAACCTTTTTAAATGGGCTTATTTTTCATTTTTTGTTGTGATCCGGGGCCTCAAAATCTGGAAGTGGCTCAGGCCTATCTGAAACTCTGAGATGGCCTGATTAGCACCATTCCACTCCACACATCTCTTACAATTTCCTCTTGTTGATTTCCTCAAAGAACTAAAACATATTTTAAAAACCGCTAAAATCAGTAGATTATAGAAAATATCTTACGCAAAAATAAGCACAATCTCTACATTAATAAACACACTACCTTCTCAAACACACCAAAAAACATTAAATAGGCAAAAATCCCCATCTTTCCAGGAATCATGAACGGATTATCAATAATATTCTCAAAATAGAACTTTAAAGCAGAATTTGTTAACGAAAACAAAACTTTCCAACTTATTACAAAATCCAAAAGACACAATCCCGACCCAAAAAAATCCGGCGTATACAAAATTTCTTGCACAAACAAACAGAAAATATACATACATAGGTCAAACGAAACGAAAGTTAGAAACCAGGTTAAAAGAACGCCTTGCACATTACAATAGGTTTAATAGGTCTAGCGTCACAATACGCATTGGAGAAAACAATCGCCCCACACCCATTAAAATAAAAAATATGACACTTAAAATGAACACAGACTGAAAACTACGAGAGCCTCTTCATAAACAAATACATAGATGCGATTATGCATAATGACCCATTCCACACTCACCCCTATATACGTTAACGGTCAGTTCCCCCCTCCCCCTTCATTTTTTCACTTTTACCCAGAATCTATAAATAAACAAGACAACACATACGACTTCAGCTACTGAAGAAGAGAGCGTTGCTCTCAAAATGCGTATCTATAGTAGCTGCATATTTCCAGAGAAGTTAGCACGATCCTGATTGTGCGTGTATGTATGTTTCTTTTTTATTTAGACGTAGTGCCTGTTGACAACAGATCCCTGTAAGGCAATCGTCCTGCAAACCAGTAAGTGTTTTTATGATTAACTTTTTCTATCTTTATCTCTCATATTTACTGAGTGCTTCTCTGGTTGATTTTACGGTTTAGGAGGCTTAATTGATGCTAATTGGATTGGAGGCAACAATGCAGATCGCTTTGGCAATGTCCGAAAAGAGTACGTAAAATCCGCATAATTTGAAAAAGAATGCATATTCTGAAAATTTTGACCATGTAACATGTAAACATTGCCAGAATACGATAACTTACAGTTTTAACTGTTGAATAAAGCAGAAACGAAGAAAACTGTTCCATATTTGCATGTTTTGATGAATGAAAGGAAAAATCCTTACACTTAGAGAGGGGACAAGGACAGACAGCTTAACTGATACATTTCGGAAGAGCCTAACACACAGTGGCATCACCCCAATTTCTTATCAACGGGTTCGCTAAAAATCAGTGCTCAAGATGAGCCGGAATGGCGTTCTGGTTCGTCACACGGTCTGTAATATTGTTCCATCTCGTGTTTTCTTGTCTGGATACTTCGATCCTGATATCAAAACTAGCATTCTGTTTCATTATATTTGCCACTTAGTCCAATGCTAAATATAAAAGGATTTTAATGGCTGGGTAAAGCTGTAATTACTTTGTCTTTTTCTTACATCAAAGTTCATAGTTCCTAATTCCTCTTATTGCAGGAATAGTCTGTGTTCTTGAGATGGATTAAAAGAACTGGTAAGAAATCTAGAGACCATTAACATAGAAGGAGAAAAATGAAAGAGTGAAACAGAGAGGGAAGGATACAATATCGAATATTTCGTATAGGGGAAGTGGAGAAAGAAATACGGAAGAATTAACTCTGTTATAAAAATAAATATATGAATGGTTAGAAATTTCGTATTTAGGTAAATAATAGCCTACGAAAAATATTTGAAATATAAAAAGTCTATGCAAAGACTATTATAGTCTGGTTTCTTAACATTGGCTTGACGAACTGATTAGTAATATTGTCAATAAATTTTGGAAATAACGTATCTTGGCAAACTCTTGCGTTTAGGTTTGTAAATTTTCTTGACAACTAACATAAGACTATTGCTTAACTTGATATCCTTTATTGCGGTTTATAACCTTTTTCTTTGATTACCTAACCTAGTAAATTCTGGTATGAAATTTTCTGCCACCTGGTGATCAGCAGAGACAGATTCGCCCACTAATTTTAGGTTGTGGTAGTTGAAGCGTTTTGTGAACTTCTCAAACCAACCTGCACTTGCACTAAAGGGAACGTTAGTGGATGATTCAGCATTATGTTCGCTTACTGTTTTATAAAGACTCAATGCTTTATCACTCAGTGGTACCCTCTGCAATCCACATGCATAGTAATTTTTCCAGTGCTTAAGTGCACATTTCGTTTTGACATTCTTTTAATTTTTCACCTGCAGAAGTTGCTGCACGTACACTGGCTCTTACTTTTTCATTTTTTCGTATGGTATGAATAGTTGATTCATTCACCCCGTAATCCCACCCTAGCACTCTGCTTCCGTGTCCTGATTTAAATTTATCTAAAATTTCAAGTTTTTGGCTGTGCGCTGAACTTTTTTCTTCTCGCTTGAAAAATCACTTTTTTTTATTTACATTTCATTTTCAATAAGAAAGATAAATATTAAGGATAATAATAATATTTTAAATCACAGGAGGCAAGGTTAAGACAACCACTTACGATAATTGATTGAATGAACACGAGGTTACTGCCGGGTTACTCCCCAAAATTCTTTCAGCTTGGAAATTATTGAGTGCCATGCGATATATCGAGATTGTAACACGACATTAGTAGACAAAAGGGCAGGGGAAGGAGTAACATTGCTGCAACTTCAAGTGAAAGTGTAACAAATTCAGCCATAAGCATGCATACGAATGTCTCGATGTAACATTTCTGTAAAATGATTACATGAATCACTTTTCAGTGTTTTTTCTTTAAAATGTTTTAATTTGAAGTTTTATCATTTGTAGGTTATGGGAAATTTGAAGATTGACTTTAGCTTTGACTTTTCAAACTGCATCTTTGTGAGGTTTGGTAGTGAAATGTAAACCGTATCTTAGCGAAATCGTGTCTTGTGAATTTGCGCTATGTGAGGTTTTACTGTACACAGTTATAACCATAGAATAAAGCAAAATGGAAGAAAACCGCTCCGCATTTACCTATTTAGATGAATGAAGGAAGAAAATCTTGCACTGTGAAAATTGAAAATTACGTTTAAACTTATGGGAAAATAATTATTGAATTGAGCTCTCCCTCCCTCCAAATGTTTTATCACCATATAGTCTATGCCATTTTTCAAGCCAATGTGCTTGACACCTTAAACTTCTGCCTTTAATATTGTTAACAGGAAATTTATATTTAGCATCTGGTGACCATAAACTTTTAAAAACTTCTAGGAGTTTCTGACCGGAAAAATATTCTTTCTATTTCAACAAGTTTGCTATATCATTAGGGTTACCTTTATTGACTGTGCCTGTCTGCGGAGTATATCCAGTAACCAATGCAAACAACGGACATGGCTCTTTTTCTTGCAATGTTGCACTGTCGATGATGTCACTTTGTTCACTAAAATTAATTTTCTCACTATCACTTTGTTCACTATGTACATTTGCCCATGGCTTCTTCACAAATGATAATATTGTAATTTGTTTCCTTTTATTACTCATATTTATCTATGTTTTAAGAGGTAAACTAAAGATTTTTTAAATGGCAGTTTCTCACTCTAGTTTTTCACTTGCACGGCAATGTGAATAATCAATCTTACATCTATAACCTATTCTGTCGTTTAGGCTTATGTTTTTCCAGGGTATAATCTAAATGGTGCACTCTCAGATAAAGAAGTGAGGTGTAGCCAGCCTAGACCATCACCAGGGGCATTCCAAAAGCGAAGAAAATGTGTACTTTGTTACTTTGTGCGTGAATTAAAGTATATTGACTGATTGTGGCACCAAGTTGTAGACAATGTATGTATGTGTATGAAGAGGAGTTAATCGGGAGTAAGAAACACTTAGACACTGCGATTGGTCGATGTTCAGGGTCTGTAGCGTAAATATTGCTCGCTGCGTGTATTATTCCAAAAGATGCACTTTTACACAGTATGGGATACAGTCATCACTAAACTTCCTTACTCATCGAGACTTCTTTTCCAACTAACCAACTTCTCCAATTGTATTCTTTTAAGAGTTTCAGCTGCAGTCTTCGTCCCCTTTAAGTGGAAATAGGATATTTTAAACAAATGGGCATTCTCTTGGTCACCTCGACCTCCTCCCACGCAATAGGGGCCCAGAAAGTCTCCGAAAGATCACATGGAGAACAGAAGACCCAGGAAGTGATGGACATTTCTCAACTGAAACCCCTTCTCATGGAAATAGGATATTTTAAACAAAAAGATTTTCTCTTGGCCAACGGTAACCCTAACCTCTTTCTAACCTTTCTTTACCCCTCCCTCCTCCGACCTTTTCTTGGAAAGGGAACTGACCCTTCTCCTTTTGCTAACTTCCTTCTCACTTTCTGTCTTTCCCATATCCACGCCCTCTTTCCTGGAGCAAGAGCATTCTTGGGAACACTTAGAATGTCTTACTGCCTTCACCTATGTATATCTCAGAATTAAATATGCTCCCATGGGGGGGGGGTCCAGACCTGGTGGACCCCCCCTATGTGTGTTAGCAACAATGAAGAAGTAACCATGCAAGAAATTTTCTAAGTTCAACTCGAATTAAGACTTTCTTGTTCGATTTCATGGATAACGGCTACTCTTACAATAAAAATATATTGGAAAAGAAATACTCTAATTTATTAGTTCTATAAGTTTTATTTGAAAAATATTTTGATATGAGCAATACTTTACGAGATATGACAGAAAGTTGATTTTTTATCACCAGTAAAGTGGTACCCCTGATTGGCTTACGTGATTCATTTTTGCGATTTTCTTATTATATTTGATTGTAAGTCCTTAATATCAAATTTCATGAAAATCCGTTTGGTAGAAGCCAAGACGGACGGACGGACAGACTGACTATGATAAGCGCTCACACTGGAAGCAAAACGCGCCTAAAAAGAAATCCCATCGCTAAGAAAGGATCATAAAGTGAAGAATCCTTAAAGTATATTTTGGTCTGTCCTTGTCGTGCTTGCCAACAATACGCTGATGGAGGTTACGACCTAAGCGTGCAGAGGAGAGGTTAGAGCACTGCAGGCCCAGACCATACAAATTTGGACTCAGCCTGACCCGTACGATGTCAAAGAAATTGTAGGCCCGGCCCGTGACGCATTACGGAGGACCAGTGTGACTTGCATGATTTTTAAAGACCGGCCTGGGCCCATAAGTAATTGCAAAGGATCGACCGGCGAGCCTGGCAGGCCGAGGCCTGGCCTGTGCAGGACTCTAGAATAGGTTGAGGGGTGCTGGATTTGTGCCTCTTCTTGCAAAGCGTATTCATTCCAAGAAAAAAATCCTATTACCTACTATGGCTGTTGCCGCGAAAGTTTCCCCCATGGAGCATTTTATGACATGTTAGTAACTGCACAGGGAGGCATCCAGGGAAGACAGGATTTTAAGAGAAGACTGTGGTATGGGAATTGATGAAAGGAAAAGTTTAAGAACCAAGTGCCGCTCCTTTTATCGGTCTCCAGAATATGTTGTGCACTCATCGGAAGGAAAGCCTAGCAAACATATCTAATTTCGCAGATCCCAGAGCAGTTCCTCCCACCCACTCCAAAGCGGTCCCACTTTAGTCCTTCAGTCGGTTTTTTGGCTGACCCCGTCTTATAGCCGCCTCTGACCTCCTTTGAGTGCAACCTTCAGCCCTTCCTCCAGCCCCCATCCTTCGTGCGTCCCCCTTAATTCTCCCCTCTTTTGGTCCTTCCAGTTTTCAACTGCGGTTGTGCCATGCGTAATTCACACAACTGAAGTATTCATTATTATCGTCCATAATAATTATGTAGAAAAGATAGAAATTATACCTTGACTGCGTAGAAAACGAACTTCTTGGCAACCAGTGGGCGGAGCTAAGGATACCTACCCCACCTCCACACCTTCCACCCCTGCTATCCCTTCCCCTCACTCTCGAGCAGAGAGTCCCTTGTAAGCAGCTCAGTGTTGTCAGTTTCCCTCAAATGAGGGCCGTAGGCCTGTTTTCCACTTATGAAAAGTAGCGGCGTTTTTAATGTTTCGGAAAAAATAATAATCAGCAAAAGCTGGCAACCGCGAGGGATGTTCACGAGGGAGGGAGTTATAGCGGGAGTGGGGGTATACCCCTCCTCGGAGGGGATGCGCGGCAATTTCCGCGCAGGACGTTTTCTACGCGGTCAAGCTATAGTGCAGTTGCCAAAAGTAATGGTCAAAATTTGTTGAGTTATAAAAACCGGTTTGCCAGAAGTGTGCTTTTTAACAACTGATTTGGCCAAACCAGTGTGAATCGCTAGGGCAGGGATGGCAAATACGTGGCATGGGTGCCGAACTTGGCATACGAAGCAATTTTGTAGGCAGGCGAAACATTTTCTGCAGTAAAAAAATTACCGTATCTGCCTGAATAGAAGCCGACCCCGGATTTAAGCCGACCCCCCAAAAATTTCCACAATTTTTTGGCAAAAACATAAATTTCGTAGATTTTATGTTGAAGTGTGCCGGGGATTCATGCCCGTCTTAGAATACATTATTCATGATCGAAGAAATGTGGGGGAAATGGTTTAGGTGTTGAGATATTGAAATATTACTCCAATTAATAATTTTGCATTGCTGAATAATGTTCCACATTCAGTGACAATTTCATTCATCTTCATTTTCACAAAAGGCCAAATATAGTAACAGCGATCTCGCCAAGATATTTTTTCATCCGTCCATTTCCAATGAAATTAGCATATACCTTGCCTTAAGAAATTGCATTTTTATAATTATACACGTTCCATGAAAAGTTTTACCGAAATTCAAACAGTTGAGCGTTCAAAGCCGTCAACGCATTTTGCATAATCGTCAATTTACGCAAGCGATCTCGCCAAGATATTTTTTCATCCAAGTCTATTTCCAACGAAATTAGACTTTACATTGCCTTAATAAATTGCATTTTTATAATTATACACATTCCATGTAAAGTTTTACCGAAATTCAAACAGTTGAGCATTCAAGCCGTCAACGCATTTTGCATAATCGTCAATTTACGCAAGCGATCTCGCCAAGATATTTTTATATAGTACTATCATTTGCATGCGAAGGCAATGAGAGACTTCGAGATTTAGGCATAACCCAAATTTTCCTCGGACTCGCATTTATGCCGAGGGGTGATTTTTTCATGATAGATTTTCACAAAAAACATCGGCTTGTATTCGGGCAGATACGGTAATATATTTATTCATATAAATAAGTTTAATTTAATTTCATTTACAATTACTTATTTTTGTTACATTAAGACGAGTTACTTTTGTTATACATAGTAATACATGGGTCTCAAACATAAGGCACGAGGACCTTGTTTCCCAATGAGCACTCAACCACCTATTCGATCGAAATCTTCAAAGTATTTGAACTTCTCATAAGGTTGTTGAACAGCTTCAGATCCAATGGGGGGGGGGGGGGGGGGGGGATACTGGTGTTCTCGTCGCAGCCACTCCAAGATGCGCTCTTTGACCCATTCGGTACACTTTCTCGAATTTGCACAGCAGATTAGTTCTTACTGGGAAAGGCAAACAAATCTTGCAGAGCTAGAGATCCCCAAATCATGTTCGTCGCAAGTTGCTTATCTGAGAAGAGGATTGCTCCTATTGAATAAGACCTATCGTCTCCCTCTTGAGAATTTTCTGTTTCCGCCCTTGGAGGTGAGGATACTTTTGAATATCTGTAAACATACTCAAGAAACAAACAAATGACGTTAATACTGGATGCTGGGGAAACCCCTCTATGACAGCAGTTGCCAATCTTTCTGCATTAGGCTCAAAATAATCTGTAAGATTTACTCTAAAAAAGCCGCATTTTGACCATCCTTCCGATTTTGAATGTAAGGGAAATACCTCCATAATTCTACTGGACTGATCAGCGACTCACAATCAGTAGGCAGGCATTCAGTAAGGAATTGTGAGAGTTGATGGGTGATTTTCGGTGGTATCAGGAATCAGCTGTAGCAATTAATAAAGTAAGTACCTTATTGCAGATGCATTTCAGAATAATCCATTCTTTTCATTTTCATTACTTGTTACCACCACTATTTGCCATTTCTGAAATTATTATACAATCTTACTCAGTATTGTTTGTATACCTTTTTTAACACCTTCGTTGCGGCATAATTAATTTTCACACTCCCGCTAACGGGAGACATTTTTTTCGGAAAATTTCGCAATACCTTCGTACTTTAGCTTAAAATATGATGTTATATAAGAAACAAATGAAAATACCTTTAATTTGTATTTTTGGAACGAGAACATCATATGATGTTGCCCGTAAGCGGGAAAAGCCAAAAAGTAGACTACCCCGCATCACATGGTTTGGAATAGAAGAATACGCCTTGTTAGATAACGGATATATTTTTTCCGTGTCGTATTTAAAGCAATTTAATAAATAGACTCTTTCCTAACTGTTATGTTGGAATAAAGGAGCGAGGATATCATATTTCGTCTTACACGCGGAAAATCCTGATACCCTCTCCGTTTTATTACATCTAAAATACAGTACAGTTTGGGTTTATACGAGTATGCTTCTATGTTTAGGTATAATACAATCAAAAATTTAGCACGCTGAGATAATCTTTATTGCCTGCTGGAGAATGCGGGATTATCTGTTTTAGGCGATGTTTGATGCGACTTCCTAATCCGTAATATAATTCCCCGTAGAAAATTCGAAAGTTACAAGTTATATATTTATTTATTTTCAGCTTATACATGTTTTCGATTGTGCGAGTTTCTTTCAGTCCAAATTATCTCTGATAATCATCAGGATTCTACTATATCACCAAAAAATTGTTCTGAAGATGATTTCGAGTTATCAAGGTTTGTAAACTTGGAAAAAGGTTTGGCTTAAATTCAAACGAATACTTATAAATACATGGGTGATTTTGCAAAAATAATGTAGAAATTCACTTTCAAAACAGTATATATTCGTAATAAAATATATCAATTGCTTTTACAATTATAAATGTTATCATTATTTCCATAACTTTCACTGTTTACAAATTACATACAAATCACGCTGTTCCCTTACGGGGTAAGCAAGCTAAATGCCTCTACCATTCACAATATTTCTCCACACCTTTCTATCCTTACATACTTGTTTCGCTTCAAGCACATCCATGCATTGTTTCATACATCGTCTTCCATTCCTTAAACTTTACAAATTTACAAATTAAAATAATTATTAATAAAAATTACAAGTTTCAAGTTAAATACAATTTTTAGTTTACAATAAATATTTCAATGTGCAATAGAAGCTACTATTTATAATAAAACTATTATTTACAATGAAAGCTACTATTTACAATAACAATTACTATTTACAAAGGCAGAAGCAAAAAAATTAACAAAAATATGTATATACAAGAATTTCACATTAATCTGCGATGCCACTCTTGAAAACAATTTGTTAAACAGAGTCCTGGCTCACCTTCACAATCTCCGCAGTAGGTCGAAACTACTTTTCTTACTTTATTGGCTGTGCACACCCTGCAAGCCTTTTGCTTCCTCCTTGTGCCAGATGTTGGTGGATATTCTTTTATAAAATGTGAATCTATGGTGATAATGGAGGAGGAGGACGGTTGAGTCATAGATTTCGAAAGCGAGGAGCGTGGAGAATTTCCGCAGAGATAATCAATTACGGATAAACGAAATGAATACAGATCCATCCGTTCTCCGCTATATCGCTGATACAAGAAATAGGAGTTCAACATCATCATTTCGATGATGTGAAGTCCTAATTTCTTGTACCACTTCAGGGATTTACGTTCCGAAATGTAATACGATAAATACTGGTCTACCCGATCAATACCCCCCATGTATTTATTATAATGAACAATACATTGAGGTTTTTTTATTGATCGGGCACGACGAGAGGTTGTTTCAATGATATCCCCTGAAAATTCAGAGGATATCATTAAAACATCTCTTTTATCCTTCCATTTCGAAATGTTAATCCCATCAGTGGTCCACTGTTGCACCATTTCGTTTCTTCATAATTTTTTCTGTACAACCTTTTCAGTGTTGACTTTTCAGTTGGCTCTTATAGTCCCAGTACAATAAGACTGCTCATTGTCTAGGAGCTCTCGAGTCAGGCCAACGCTATTATAAAAGTTGTCCATATATAATGAGTGGCCAGTCCCCAGCCCTTCCATCAGTTTATGGACAACTTTATTAGCGTGGCCTTTCCCTGAAAGATTTTCATCCATTGCCCCCGCATAAATCAAAAACCTATGAATCAACCCGTCCGGTTCCGTCAACATATAAAGCTTCACGCCGTATTTGTGTTTTTTCAGCTTTATAAATTGACGGAACGACAATCGTCCCCTCCATGGCACCATAGATTCATCGATACATAAATGTTTGCATGGATAGTGGATCGTCTGCATTCTTTTATGGAAAAATTCCATAAAAGGCCTTATCTTGAACAGAGGGTCTGCTGAGATAGGGTCGTCCATTACTGGATTTTCGACGAAATGCAAGGTTTGGAGAATATTCAGAAATCTATCCCTAGACATCCGGGACGAAAAGTAATTTAGGTTAAATTTCTCGTTGGTGTTCCAGTAATCGACAATCCTATTCAGCTGAAGGATTCCCATATGGAACTTGAGTCCTAAAAATACTTTGAGTTCCTCAATTTCGAGATCTTTCCAATCAGTTATGCGGGATCTCGGAGCCACTCCTCGGAGGAAGAGCTCCTCGGCAAATTTATTTGTTTCCCGCAAAACCAATTGGAAGAAATCGTCATTGAATAGCAAATCAAAGTAATTTTTAGGATCATTTCCATCTGGGAGGACTTTCAAACCACTCTGCTCAAGAGAAGTTAAGCAACGCGGATCCTGTGGTGTATCTATCCATGCAAACGTAGGTAAAGGGGATGGAAGGTATTCTGGAGAAGAAATTGAAAGTGTAGGAGAAGGCGGAGGAGGAGGAATGGAAGGGGTAGGTGAAGGTGGTCTAGGGTCTAAAGATGGTTGGGTTGGGTAAAGTTGGGTGGCTGAAAGTGGCTGCAATTCATGAAGGACAGGGGGAGAGGAATCTGTTGCACCAACATCTGGCGGCAGTGCTTGGGGACATGCAACGGGTGTTTGGGCCTCTAAAGTAATAAAAGTAGAAACCTCTGCTTGGAGTTGCGAAGGGTCATCACCTTCTGTTTCGTCCTCGACGTCCGAAGAATCCCCATCGTACTCTTCAAGGAGCTCCTCAATTTCCGCAGGAGAAAGCTCAGAAATTATAAATTTCTCCTGCGTTAATTTAGGCCTCTTTGATGGTGGGGCATCTACAATAAAAATTTCATTTGAAAATAACAGATCAACAAAACTAAAACTTAACTTAAATTGTTTATGTAATATAATGAAACATACCAGGAGATGGAACATCCTGCGCCTGAGACGTCGAGGGTTGTGGATCCATATATCAATTTACTAAAAGTTGAAATTACACAAATTATTTACCTTCTCAAACGTGAATATATTGGCATACTGAAATAACGAAGTAAATAAAAACCAAATTTCTATAAAAATAATAGGACTTACCTCGAATCTCTGTCAAAAACTCCTACTATGCTCCTTTACGTAGCAGTAGAAAAATACGCAGAATCTATTAAAAGAATGAATATCTTTTTATATTAAATATTTGTTACTAAATACTAGAAAATATACAATAAAAACAAAACATACTCGAACGGAGTACCACAATGAGGTTCAAAATATATTGACGATTCTTCAACTTCGCAAAATCTGAAATTACAAAAAGAATTTATTTAAGTTCTCAAACGGAATGTTTTGATACACTAAAACAACGAAGTAAGTATAAAAACCTATTTCTATAAAAATAATAAGCCTTACCTTGAATATCTTGTGAAAGATGAAAAGTCTTCCTTTCTTCCGAATGACGCACTCGGCATGAAAACGATGCACACAGGAAGAAAGCTCAAAAGGGACTGAGACTAACCCCTCCTGCGGCCCTTCCCAAAGAGTCCAATCCCTTTCACGGAAGAAAGAAAACGGACGCGCAGAAAAACTGAGGCGCAACATCATATGATGTCGCCCGTCCGCGGGCTTGGACGGGACGACATCATATGATGTCGTCCGCAACGAACGTGTTAATTATTATTTTTTGGTATGCATGAAGCATACTGAGGTCCGGTTTGACCTGCAATGTGAGATGAGTTCGACACAGCTGTGCTATGAAGTATTATTATGCATGCAGATGTAAAATGTAGAAGTAGGATGGCCAGAAGGTCTCCCTTATAAAGAACATATTATCTTTTTTGTTTGGATATTTTTAACTTTTTAATGAAGAAATCTCTTTTAAACTACTTATGAAATGTTACTTTTTATGATTTAATCAAGTTTAAAAATGGTTAAAATGTCAAAACAATAGAAAATTAATAATGGTAAAAACAAATGCATAAGCAATTTTCATTCCACTTGGAGTGAAAAATTGCTAAAAAGAAAAAAACATTCTCTTTTTTTACAATAATGTTTTATTTTTTTGTCTTAACCACATGATCACCCTATGTAGGAGGCTTTGGGATTTTTTTAGTTTGACGTAGAGAATGCAATACATTCTGGAAATACTGATGACCTCCTGCCCTTATTCTCAGTAAGATTGAGTCAGTCTTGTAAGTAACATCAGTGCCATAACTCGGGTATGGCGAAGGTGGTATTTGCCATAGGTGCCAAACGTTCCCAAAAAGTGCCAAAAGTCCATTTTCCTATAAATAAATATTATTTTAATAGTCAAACGTTAATTTATATGTAATAAAAACGCTATTATTGTTTACCGAAATGCAGAAAAAACTTATATCCTAGATAATTAAGGTGTTTCCTAAAATTTTGCCATAGATGCCATATCACCTAGGTACGTCTCTTGAGTAACATAGAACGTTTTGGTGTCTGTGACATACTTTGCGTATTGAAATTGGAAATTGGAATATATTTTTCATATAATATTAGTCGTAATTTTTGGTTGACGTTATTAACACCTTTTTTTATTAACACATTCATTGCGGTAAAATTAATTTTCACACTCCCGCTAGCGGGAGACAATTTTATTGGAAAATTTCACAATACTTTTGCTTTCTAGCTTAAAATATGATGGTATATAAGATACAAATGAAAATACCTTTAAATTTTATATTTGGAACGAGAGCATCGTACGATGTTTCCCGTAATGGGGAAAGGCCAAAGGTAGACTAACCCACAACACATGGTTTGGATAACCAGAGACGCATTATTAGACTAACGATATTATATTTTTTCCCTGTCACCTTTAGAACTATATAATAAATTGACTCCTTCTTACCGTTTTTGTTGGAATAAAGAAACGAGGATATCATATGATGTCGTCTTACGCGCAGAAAGTCCCAAGTTAGGCTAGGTATCCCTTTTATTTCACCTAAAATACAGTACAGTTTGGGTTTATCCAAGCATGCTTCTATTTTTAGGTGTAAAATAATCGCAAATTTAGCACGCTGAGGGAATGCAAGGTCATCTGTTCTAGGCGATGTTTGAATTCCTAATCCATATTATAATATCTTGTAGAACAATTGAAAATTACTAATTACTTTATATATATATATATATATATATTCTGTTTATCCGAGTTTTCAATTGTTCGAGTTACTTTCGGTCCAAATTAGCTCGGATAATCGGGATTCTACTGCATCACAAAAAATTCTGAAGATGATTTCGAGTTATCAAGGTTTATAAACTTGGAATAAGGTTTGTCTTACATTAAAACGAATACCTATAAATAAATGGATTATTTTTCAATAATAACGATGCAATTCAATTTCAAAACATATTTCAATTATGCACTTTTATAATTATACATTTTATAATTACTTGTATAACACAATATTTACAAATTACAATAATTCATTCAATTAATAATAAAAATAAGTTTCAAATTAAGCACAATTTTAAATTTACAATAAAAGTTTAAATTTCCAATATATGCTACTATTTACAATAAACGCTACTAGTTACAATAAAAGCTACTATTTACAATCATCATCATATCATCATAGGTAGTCTTTCCATTGACAGGTCCATGATTATTCATGGTTAAACTTGGTTCTCCATATACTCCTATTTTCCGCAGTTTTCTTCATGACTTGATAGCTCTCTTTCCCTTTCAAGTCGTCTACCAGCTGAAACCTTTTCCTACCTCTTTCTCTTTTTCCATCCAGTTTTCCTTCTAGCACTTCTTTAATCATGCACTCTCTCCTCAGGTAATGCCCAATCCAGTTCGCCTTCCTCTTTCTGATAGTCTGTATAATCGTTCACTTCTCTCCTATTCTTCGTAGTACTTCCTCATTTTTCACCCCATCTGTCCATTTTATCTTCAGCATTCTTCTCCATGTACACATTTACAATAAAAACTACTATTTACAAATTTTAAAGCAGAAAAATTTAACAAAATAATTACAATTTACAAAAATTTTCTAATCTTTCATCATACTTTGATGCCACTCCTGAAAACAGTTAGTCAAACAAAGCCCTGACTCACCTTCACAATCTCCACAGTATGTAGAAACAACTTTTCTCACTTTATTGGCTTTGCACACAATGCAAGCCTTTTGTTTCCTCCTAGCACCAGGTTGAGTATGGAATTCCTTTATGAAATGAGAATCTATGGTCATAATGGAGGAGGTGGATGGTTGAGTCAGGTTTTGCAAGTGAGAAGCGTGGAGCTTTACCGGAAAGATAATCAATTACAGATAAACGAAATGAATACAAGTCCATTCGCTCTCCACTGTATTGTTGGTACAAAAAATAAGAGTTCATTTCGATGATGTGAAGTCCAAATTTTTTGTACCACTTCAGGGATTTACGTTCTGAAATGTAATAAGATAAATATTGATCAACCCGATCAATACCCCCATGTATTTTTTATAATGAACAATACATTGGAGCTTTTTTATTGATCGGGCACGATGAGAGGTAGTTTCAATGAGATCCCCTGAAAATTCAGAGGATATCATTAAAACATCTCATTTATCCTTCCATTTCGAAATGTTAATCCCATCAGTGGTCCACTGTTGCACCATTTCGTTTCTTCATAATTTTTTCTGTACAACCTTTTCAGTGTTGACTTTTCAGTTGGCTCTTATAGTCCCAGTACAATAAGACTGCTCATTGTCTAGGAGCTCTCGAGTCAGGCCAACGCTATTATAAAAGTTGTCCATATATAATGAGTGGCCAGTCCCCAGCCCTTCCATCAGTTTATGGACAACTTTATTAGCGTGGCCTTTCCCTGAAAGATTTTCATCCGTCGCCCCGGCATAGATCAAAAACCTATGAATCAACTCGTTCGGTTCCGTCAACATATAAAGCTTTATGCTGTACTTGTGCTTTTTCAGCTTTATAAATTGATGGAACGACAGTCGTCCCCTCCATGGCACCATAGATTCATCGATACATAGATGTTTGCATGGGTAGTGGATCATCTGCATATTTTTATGGAAAAATTCCATAAAAGGTCTTATCTTGAACAGAGGATCTGCTGAGATAGGATCGTCGGTTACTGGATTTTCTACAAAATGAATAGTTAGTAAAATGTTTAGGAATCTATCCCTACACATTCTAGATGAAGAATAATTTAAATTAAATTTCTCATTGGTGTTCCAGTAATCGACAACCCTATACAGTTGAAGGATTCACATATGAAACTTGAGCTCTAAGAATATTTTGAATTCCTCTTTTTCGAGATCTTTCCAATCAGTAATGCGGTATCTTGGGGACACTCCTCAGAGGAAGAGCTCCTCTGCAGACTTATTTGTTTCCCACAATACCAATTGGAAGTCGTCGTTAAAGATTAACTCGAAGTAATCCTTGGGACTATTTCCTTCTGGAAAGACTTTCAAACCACTCTGCTCAAGATAAGTAATGTGGCAAGGATCGTGACTGCTATCTACCCATGCAAATGTAGGGAAAGGTGAAGGAAGAAGGTATTCTGGAGAAGGTGGAGGAGGAGAAATTTAAGGAGTAGGAGAAGGCGGTCTAGGGTCTAAAGATGGTTTGGATTGGGTCGGTGAAAGTGGCTGGAGTTCATGAAGGACAGGAGGAGAGGAATCTATTGCACCAACATCTGGCAGCAGTGCATGGAGGCTTGCAAGGGGTGTTTGGGCCTCTAAAGCAATAAAAGTTGATATTTCTGCTGGGAGTTGGAAAGGGTCATCACCTTCTCTTTGCAAACTTGGGATCCCTTCGTCCTCGACGTCTGAAGAATACACGTCACCATCCTCCCCATGTTCCTGCAGAAGCTTCTCAATTTCTGCGGGAGAAAGTTCAGAAATAATATATTTATCCTGCCTCAACTTGCACCTCTTTGATGGTGGGGCATCTACAATAAAAATTTCATTTCAAAACAACAGATTTACAAAACTAAAGCTTAGTTAAAAATTGTTTATTTAATAAAATGAAACATTCCAGGAGATGGAACATTCTGGGCATACGAAGTTGAGGGTTGGGGATCCATATTTATATCCAGAGTCAACTAAAAGAATGAATAACTTTTTATATAACTATACTTGTTACTAAATTGTAGAAAATATATAATAAAACCAATACATACACTAAAAGAGACACTCGATAAAGTTCGAAGCACGTTCATTTTCGACGATCTTCGAAGTTTGCAATAGCTAAAATTATGAAAAAAAATTATTTACGTTCTCAAACGTGAATATTTTGATACAATGAAACAACAAAGTAAATAAAAAACAATTTGTATAAAAATAATAAAGCTTACCTGGAATTTATCACAAAAAATCCAAAGGCTGCTTTTCTTCGGAATGGTACACTCGGTGAGAGAATGAAATGCAAGGTTAGAAAGCTAACAATGGACCGAGTCCAAACCCTTCTACGGCCTTTCTCAAACAGTCTAATCCCCTCCACGGAAGAGAGAGAAGGGAAAAAGAAATGAGAGGGAACATCATATGATGTCACCCGTCACCAGCCTTTGGCAGGAGAACATCATATGATGTCTTCAGCAACGAACGTGTTAAAAGAAAAATGTCAGTAGCTAAGAAATCAAAAAAAGATAAAGAATATGTCTGCTGTTTTCAGCCAAATTGGACTGTCGAATATGGTTTTGTAAAACAAGACGATAAAATGTGCTGTGTTTTATGTTCCGAAACTGTCATGTGTAGAACTTCTTCAATGACATGGCATTTTGAAACCAACCATAATTCAATTGTTGGAAGACGTGCAGATGAAAAGAGATCATATCTCTACATTAAGCTACACCAAATACAGTCAAACTCCTTGCTTAATTTTGTTAAATGTTCAAATAATGTAACAGGAGCTAGTTTTGAAATTATGATTGTAATAGCAAAACATACGAAACCATTTAGTGATGTTGAATAAATAAAAACATTATGTTGGAATCAGCTCCACTTTTATTTCAAGATTTTGAAAATAAGGACAAAATTGTTTAGCATATTCAAGAAATACAGTTGAGTAGAAATACTATAAAAGATAGAATTGTTAAAATGAGTAGTGATGCTGCTGACATGACATTAATTTTTGTTACTCATTTTCAATTTGTCTCGACGAAAGTACTGATGTTGCATCATCAGCTCACTATTATAGCTCGCTATACAAAAGACAATGAAATGCGTGAGGAATTGATTAAATTAGCTAGCATACCTGAAAGAACATGTGGTACAGATATTTGTAAGGTAATTGTAAATGAATTGTCGAAAGCTAACATAGATTTGAAAAAATTATCTCTGTAACAAATGATGGTGCTCCCAATATGATTGGTAAAAATTAGGTTTTATGAATTTATTTAAAAACTAAGTTGGACATACCATAATAGGCTTTCATTGCATTATCCATCAACAAGTTCTGTGTGCGAAAGAAGGTACTTCAGAGTTAAAAGCTATTACAGAAACTGTTAACTAAAATAATAAATTTCATTGTTACGTGAGACTTAAAAAAGACAATTTAAAAAGCTTTTAAAAGATGCTAATTCAGAATACGAAACATTATTAATGTATAATTTATTAATGTATAATAGTGTGCGTTGGCTAAGCCGTGCATTGTCGTTGGAACAACTTGTTGAGTGTTTGGAAGAGAGACGCTTATTTTTGAATGAGCGCAATAAATGTTTCTCCGGAATTATCTGATGTTGAGTGGCTGTCAAAATTAATGTTTTTAACAGATTTCTCATTTCATTTGAACAACCTCAATAAACAATTGCAAGGATATGGTAAAAGTATAGATGTGATGTTTGGCTCTATAAAAGCTTTTGAAATGGAACTTAACGTTTTCCTAAAAGATATCGAAAGCACTGAAATGAAATATTTTCCAAAGCTAAAAACTTTTTAAAATGATTTGGAGATACATGAAAAGCCAAATGCCAATTTATTTAAATTATTTTCCAATATATTGCAATCAACGATAGAACAATTTTCAGAAAGATTTCAGCAATTTAGAAACATTGAAAAGATAATAAAATTAATTAACTATCCTGATGAATTTGATGTAAAGGGTTTAAATATTGAATATTTTAGTTGGATAAACGTAGAGAACATTGAAATGGAACTTGTAGAACTCCAATGCAGTCCCATTTGGAAACAAAATTTTGTTGATTTACGAAACAATATCGAAAATAAAGAAAAGAAAAGAAACTATTGCCTGGAGAAACTTCTAATGTTGAAAATGAAATTTTAATGGTGTGATCAACCATGCCTGAACATTTTATTCCTTTTAAAAAATTGTAATCTCTTAAGTTTTTTTCGACTTATTTTTGTGAAAGCCTATTTTCTATGATGAATTTAATAAAATCAGATATAAGAAACAGATTGACAGATGAAGATTCAGCTGCTTGTATTTCTCTTCAATCTACAAAATGTAAACCAAATATTATAGAATTGGCATCTAAAATGCTTCAAAAACGTTCCAGTAATTAAGTGAAAAAATACTAAGAAATAATAAGAGTTGTCTTTTTATCCATTAAATACTTATATCACGGTATCAGTCCTATCCCTGATGTATTTTCGTTCAATATGTTTCTATATAAATTAATATGTTGTATTACTAAAATTATTATTCAATGCTATTGAAATTTTGTAATAATTTATTATATTTTTTGCTTGATATTTTGCTGTTTCGTAATTATTACTAATAAAACATGTTAAAACATATCATATTGATATTATATATATATATATATATATATATACATACAAATATATATAATATATATATATATATATATATATATATATATATATATATATATATATACATACAAACACAAACACATTTTGTAAGTCCGGCATGCCTATTATCATTTTACAGATTTTTTTCTTTTCCTGGCACACCGGCTAATATCTATTTGCCAACCCTGCACTAGGGTGACACCACTGCTGACACACAAATTTTGGATTTTAAATTCATTAATATACATTTATATTTTGGATTTTCGCAACTATTGAAATCCTAAATTTCCTGTTAAACCACATATTTTCTAAATAGAGGTGCTATGGAATTGTAATCTGTGAGCTCATATTACTGATCCAACAAATATTAAAACGCATATATGAAAAGTCTTACACCAACTCCTATCAGTTAACATTTACTCTAAAGCAGTGATGTCCAACCGGTAGCTTGAGGGTGCCTGGTAGCCCGCGAAGCTTTTTTCAGGTGCCCACAGAGCAAATGTTGGTCAATACTCACGTTGTATGTATGAATGTGTACAAAGTCTCCGATGCTGTTATACGAGAAAAACGATAAAGGTAGCAAACAGTGGTGCACCCAGGGGTGCGGCAACCGGGCATTTGCCCCCAAAAGGCAGAGCGATCGGGAAGGCGAGTATTCCGGCCCTTGCGTGCTCAGATCCTTGGTGTTCGGGATAAGGAGCGGTCACAACGATATCCCAATGAGCTGAATGTTTTATTCCCTGTAAAGGGCGACTCCTGCCACCCCCACTTCGGTTAATGGTCAGCACGATGCTCCCTGTGTTCTCGTTCCAGACTGAGTATTTTTATCCAGAGAAGCAGGTTTGTGTTTTAAATACCATCTGCCCACCTTCCATAAAATCTTCTGTAAGGTCTGCAAAATTAGAGGGCCAGCCACTCGTATGCACTTCCACTCTTATGCTGTCATCAAGACTGCTAGAGTGGGGGTTGTTTCACTTTCTCCAATGTAGTATTTCGCATTTCTTTCTCATTGTCTCACCAGCACATCCGTTTCTCTGCTACTCTGCATTGCTTACGAATGGTCCTCCTATTCATCAGTTTCTTTTGCTCTGTCCAAGTGCTAACATCTTTCAGTGAGTCGTCCATTCAAAACAGTTCAGCGTTTACTAGAGTGACTTATCGTTCCAGAATAGGTTAGTATTTATTTTCATTTATTATCCTTATAATATTAGTTATTTCTTTATCTTATTTTTTCCAGTCTATATCTTTCTTTGCTTATTCTGACTTATCATATTTTTAGAAATTAAAGAAACGAAATTACCTTAATGGAATTTCTTTGCTGATTAATTGTGGATTTAGACCCTAATGATCAGTCGCTTTATCACCACTTCATCTTCATCACGCAAAGGAGTTTTAATTTGCTTTTTTGCAGTTAATTTCCATCAAATTACGAGCTACAAGTGTTTAAACTCACCACAATATAAATTGAGTTTGGTAACTTTATTGTGCGCCAAAGAATACAGATTTAATTAAAAATATTTCAAGGAATACGCCCACAAAAAAGGTTGAATATAACTTTCAGTGAGGGCAGCCACTGTGGGCGAAACGGAGAGTAAGACAACTGAGTTTGTATAGAGGGGTGGATTAGGCACGTATCTAGAGTGCCACAACCTAATGGGCACCAAACCAATTTTTTTAAAAATACCCGCTGAATACTGGAAACAAGCGATGAAAAAGTGCAGAGTAATTAGCATAAGGCGTACTTTTTCTAAAATTTAATTATAGGCTTTCATTTATTATAACCTATGTTAGTTTGACATTTCTGTTTATTTAATCTAAATAAATTATCGGTGGTGTAGCGGACACCCCTGCAGCCCCTGCATAGCGGGGGGGCCCGGGACCGAAAGGGGTCCCAAAGCGAACCACGGCTAAAAGGATTCACGGCTAATGGAGACAAAGAAAAAGTAATATTACGAGGTAGATTAAAGAACCATGCGTTCGAAGCGATTGAGAATTCTCCGGAATATGGAACATTGAAAAGCATGCTCAAATATGCTCGCTTGCATTGGACCAGGCCCTGCCGACTGGTTTATCTGAGAGACAAAGGATGCTATTGTCTTCTAGAAGGTTTCAGCTTCATAAACATCACGTAAGGGTACATTATTATCCACTCACAAAGCTAATGAAGCTTGCCTGCGTAGTCATCATTTCGAGCTGTTGTGTCATTTTCCCTTAGTGTATCTTTAGATGGCATCTGGTATAGAGGGACGTGAGGCTAGCTGAATTGAGAATATTTCCCATGCAACTCGGACCAAGTTTTCATTAGAGGCAGATGGTCAATATTTCTGAAGAACTTGTTTGTAAATTAACCTTGGACAATGGATCCCTCTCTTCTCTCACTATACAGCTTTCAAGATACGATAAGGCAAGCGAAATGAAAAGCCAGGCCCAGAGAGCAGAATATCCTTTTGCCTACCAAAGCATTCCCTCTCCAGAACTGTTGACAGATGAGAAAAACACATCGGCCAAAGAGGATAACCGTCTGTATGCATATGAAGAATTCGTCAGACGTAATGGCTATGTCGGTCGGCGTTGAGGGAATGGACATGCAACAGTATAAAAGCATCCTCAAATTCAGTCAGCTTGGAAGCTTCACGTGTTATGATCAGGCCTGCTCTACATAGTAGTTGCATTTCAGCGAATTTGAAAGTTAGCGCTAATAGAAATGAAAACGTAAGTGTCCTCTTTGATAGGTCATTTCCTCATTCATACTCCTAAGACAAGCAGTGGAAGATTTTGCTGTGAATTTAAGTGTATTTCAATGAAATTTTCCCATAGGTAGTAAATATTGAAATATAAAATTTTGTGACCCCCACATTTTAAGATGTCAAAGCCAACTCACCTAAGTGGTGCTCAAAAACATAAATTAAAACGAGAAGGTGAGCGTTTCATTCAAAAGAATGCGAAATTACTGACAAGTTTTTTTTCAAGCAAAACCCAGTTCGCCAGCGAAGAGTTCCAGCTTGTCTTCGGGAGAAAAACATCTTATTGCTAGTGACACTGAAGAGATATGCAAGGATGCAGGTAATGTACAGTGTGGTGATGCATTTAGTTTAATGATAGGTGGTTCTAGTATTATAACCAGTGAAAAAGATTTAGTGGTAGAGAGTGAAGAATTTTCAGAGGTGGAGTGTTCTTTAGATAAATCAACTTGACCAGTATCCTTCGGATCGAGGAAATTTTTCTGAAACTATTGATGATCCCAAAATTAAAAAAATGATTTTGAGATTTGGATCTTGTAGACCGAATGGGCCTTTTCCGAAAGACAAGAAGCAGAATAGATCTTTCAGTGTAGATTATTATTATGAAACAACTCATACAGGGCAAAAAATATCGAGAGTTTAATTGTGTTATTCTCCAAAATTGGACTGTGCATACTGTGAACCGTGTTGGCTTTTTGCTGATATAAATACAAAGAGCTTTAATTCAGCGTGGTGTTAAGGCATAAGAGACTGTAAAGGACTTTCAAAAAAAATTAGTGAGCATAAAATTGCAGCAGTACATTTACATGCTTGTGTTACTTACGAAATTTGGCGACAAGGGAAAGATGTTATTTCTGGATTAGATATCGAACTTGAAAAAAGAATCAGCATTTGGAAGAAAGTCCTTGGTCGTGTAGTTGATGTAACATTGACCCTTGCAATGTGCGGTAGCGCTTTTAGGGGTCACAGAGAGAAAATAGGTCAAATAAGAAGCAGAAATTTTTTGTCTATCATTCAGCTTCTATCAAAATATGATCCCATATTACAGCAACTCTAGCAAAAAGATGACTGTCGCATGACATACCTTAGTCCTTCTATTCAAAATGAAATTATTGAATTACTTTCCAAGGAGGTACAAAACAAAATATTGAATGAAATTAAATCAGCTCCTTTTTATTCATTGATAATGGATACGACTCAAGATATCTCTAAAACCAATCATTTAAGTAAAATATTCAGATAGTAACTGTAGTAGTTGATGAAAACAACGGAGCCAAAGAAGTAAAAGTTTGGGAATCATTTTTAGGTTTTCATGAAGTAAAAGATCAGTCTGCTGCTGGATTAGAAAGTCTTTGACTAAATGTCCAGGTGCAGTGGAATTTATAATGGTGTTCAGCAACAAATTAGAGAAAAACAGCCAACTGCTTGTTACATTCACTGTGCAGCTCATAACTTGAACCTCGTGATTAGAGATGCAGTTGAGGGTGTTCCGGAAACAAAAAAATTTTACACTATCATTGAAAAACTTTATGCTTTTTTTGGCAATAGCGTCAAACGTTGGGAAATGCTTACTTCATTTCAACAGAGTAGCAGACAAAAGCAAAACTTAAAAAAAACTATCTCCCATGCGTTGGTCATCGCATCACGATGCTTCAATATTGCTCAGGTATCGTTTTTCAGACGTTTAGAAATGCCTCTCTAAAATAATCTTGACATCCGTAAAGAAAGATGAGCGCGAATAAGCAGAAAATCTCAAAATTAAACGAAAATTTTCTATTTGTTTTTCACAGCAAAGTTTTAGAAATTATCAAATCTGTGTCTCAGTTGCTGCAATCAGATGATGCAGATTTTATGAAAAGCACCGAGCTTCTAGAGAACGCACAACATGAGCTAGTTTCTTATAGAGGACAGTTTGAGGAAGCTAAATCATCAGTAAAAATGCTAGCTGAAGGTTTGGGCATAGAACCATGTTTTATTGAAAATAGATCACGCCGTAAAGGTACCATTGCTGCATGTGAAGTTGAAGTATTAAAGAATACAGAGTTTCACTTCAAAGTATCTGTATTTTATGTAACATTGGACATTGTAATTAGTCAAATACAGAATAGATTTAAGTCAATGAAAGATATATCGAGTAGATTTAAAATATTATCCCCTACAATACTGGCTAACATCGCTGATGAGGAATTACACAAGAATGCGAAGGAATTATGGTCTGTTTACCCCGCTGATCTTTCTCCTCAGTTCCCAGAACAGATGCAGTGTTTTAGAATGGCACTGAGATCGGCTATACAAAAACAATATAGTGTTAGAGACCTTGCTAATCTGCTAGTGGTAGAGAACACTGCGATAGCTTCCAGACGTGTATACCTCCTTCGTGCTCTTTTTGACACTGTCAGTCACCAATGTGAGTGCTGAGAGATCATTCTCAAAGTTAAAATTAATAAAAACTATTTATGGAACTCCATGAGTCAGACAAGACTAAGCAGCCTCGCAATTTTGAGCATTGAGAATGAAAGAGCATCCAAGCTGAATGTTGATGACGTCATAGAAAAATTTGCCGACGTTAACGCAAGACTAAGACAACAATTAAAATAAGGTAGGAATATTTATCACTCTATTACATAAGAGATCGCTCTATGATTGATATTTTCTATGACGCATGTGGAAGTTGAAATTACTTTTTCCTTTGGATTTAGAATTTGATATCTCAAGCATTTCAGAAAATTAAATTTATTTTTCTAACTGCAATGGTGTCCAAGTGGTTCAAGTTTTCATCCCATGAGAATGAAAAATTATGCATTTATATTTTTATGTTTATATATTTTTTATATATAATAAGCCTTGTTAGAGAATTGCCACCAAAAATTTAACTTTTCCGAGTTTTATGCATTGAAACAAAAAAGAAAAAAACCTTCATGGTACTGTTCGTGGCAGCACCGTGAAGCTATTATTGTCCATTGTATTTACACATATCCAGCCCCGTGGCGTCCGATGACAGTGTCTGTGCCGCCGTATTTTCAGATATCGTTGGCTATTTTTCAAGTTTTCATTGGAGTGGCCACGGTTTTATTATTTCTGGCAAATCCATATTTGACATTCGTTGTAAGTAATTTATCTTATCTGATCAAACAATTTATGTTTGTGAATAAAAGTGATGTAGAAATTGAAATAATTACTATCCAAAGCGATATTTGATTGAAGTCTATTGAAAATGTTTAGCTCGTGGAAAGTAGTTGACTCCTTGATATATCCAGACATTAAGAAATGTGCATATAAAGTAAAATTGTTTTTTGGATCCTCATACCTTTGCGAGATGGAATTTTCACAGATGAATATCATAAAAACCAAACACAGGAATCGTCTTTCCGAGAAGCATTTGAAGGATTGTATGACACTCGCTATGTTGCCGTACATACCAGGTTTTAAAAAAGTGTCTGAAAATGTTCAACCGCAAGTGTCACACTAGTATTGAAAATTTATTTTAATGGTATCCGAATGAAAAACTATAAATTTCAGTCATTCTGTATTTTGATATAAACCACTTTTTAAAAACTTTATTAATAAAAATGAACTATATTTAGATACATTTTTTGTCTATTAAGTTTTTTACCAGATATGATCCATCAGTTTCACCGAGTTATATGAGGGAGGGGCCCGTTGTGAGTTTTGGGTAAGGTAAGTACCCCCTGAGCTTGAAAAGGCTGGACACCACTGCTCTAAAGCATTGTCCCAACCTGTGGGTAGTTACTTCTCCATGGGTAATTTAATGTATTTTAGGGGGTAATGGATGTTTATGGGAACTGTATCACAGGGAAAGCAGTGGTAAAGGCGTGAAAAACTATCTGAAGTGGCAATAGGAGCAAGTAGACTGAGCCATTTAATTATTCTCTACTTGAGAGTCAGTCATAACCTTCTTAGTTCTCACAAGCCACAATTGATGTTCAAGAAAAGGACACACAAATCAATCACTGTAAAATTTTTCATAACATAGGTGTTTCCATTAAAAGTATTTGTGATTTTTTTTGGATTTAATGCCAGAATATACATATCTTTTTAATAAAACATACGTGGCATATACAACAACTGCATATATTTATTCTCTTCCTTCATACGCCCAGGTTTATTGAACATGGTGTATTCAGAGATTGTAAGTTCCAGTAGTTTCATGTTAGTGAAAAACTTTTTTGTTTTTATTCAATTATCTATACATATCTATAAAGTAAGGTGTTTGTATGTATGTTCTACTAAGGCTCAGAAATTACAACACGCAGAAAAAGAGGAAGGTGTCATATTAACCGTTATCATGTGTACGGTGGTGTAGTAAGGTTTTTAAACCGATTCGGTGTACTATTTTATTATAATAAAATATTTTCGTTTATATGGGATTTCCATTTAAAATTTTTTCGTAAATTTCTCGAATTTTTTAACTCCTTACATATATATCGCAGACATATGCTCTCGCAGACTTTTTTGTGGCAAATTATCTCCTCTTTTGGAATAATTTTTTAAAAGAGGGGCTTACTGATCAAATAAGACGAATTGAAGGGAAAATGTTATTTTTCATTATTGCTCAGCATTTGGATATACTTAGCAACCGATGTAAACAAATTACGTTTGAACTATAAAAATATCGTAAACGTAGAAATAGTTGATGAAATACTCATTTAATATCTTCTGATTTGATTGTATGTTTTTCGTTCTTCTATACACAGGTTAATTCTGCGAATAAACATTAGTGAACTGTTTCTTTTTCTGTAATCGTGTCATTCCCATTATAGGTATGTTTGGATATAAGTTAAATTGTTTTTATATGCCTTTTGTCTTATTTTATTTCATATTTTGTTTAAGTGAAAATTACTGAAGATATGTAATTCAATTACTACGTTAAAGTTTTAGTGTTTTCTTTTATGTTGATTTTATTTAAAACACGGGTTGTTAAGATGTTTGTTTATCATGGAAACAGTTTATCAGTAAAAACGGAATTGAGTATTTCATGCTAACACGCAAGTTTTTTCCTATGCTCATCCATTTTGCGTTTCAATAATAATTAGATACTTTTTTGTAATATATAATATCGTTTTGAATTAAAAGAGAGTTTTATCAATTGGAAATAAGGTTCACTCTTGAATAATTGTTATTTTAATACGAGAACTAAATTAGATTAACATTTTGAACACGTAACGCAGTGAATTTCAAAAGATTTTATATCTTCTGAACTAAAATTAAGAATTCGTGTCTGCCGTTCCATGGGTAAAATGTAAACACTACCGATACACTCACGTAATTAATTACGTTAGAAAAGTAAAACATTTTACTACATATTAGGTGTATGTAATGTGTTTAACTGAGGATAATAGATGAACAAACTATCCAAAATATTCAGTTTCCCATTAATTTAAGCTTTGCAATTTCCATTAACAAAGCTCAGGGCCAGTATTTAGATTTAAGAGAACCCAGTTTTTCGCATGGCCAGCTGTATGTTGTATGCTCCAGAGTTGGTAGTAGTGATGACCTTTTTATATTTGCTCCTAACGGAAGAACTAAAAATGTTGTTTATAAAGAAGTTTTAGAGGATAATTTAATATTATAAATTTTAAGGTGGAGTTTTTATTTCAGAACTCTTAAGAGTTGGAGGATTTCAGTCAATCTGAATGTTTTAATATTTTATACTTAACATTAACGATGCCAAGTATCCTTGCTGGATTACGGCGCAAGGATTATATTATTGAATACATTTATTTTCAGTAATTTTTACTGATGAAAGTAAGGGACTGTGAATAAACATAGCACATTTTTCTTCACTTTTTCAACTTCTTTTAATATTTCCTTTGTGAATACATTAAATTTCACTTGCGGCTCTAAAATTTCTTTCTGAGTTTCATTGATAATTTGTTATTGAAAACTAATGTATTCTTACTGCTTTTTGATAATGTTCATTTTTGTTACATTTTTTATTTGTATGTTGGTTTGTTTGAAGGGGTCCAGATCTTTGTTGATTCAAGAGTTTATTCAGAGTGATTTATTCGAGGAAAGTGATGTTCTTATTCATTTTTGCTGCATTTGTCCTTCCTATCACTTGATAATTAGATTCATACTTTATTCATTGAATTGTCCAATCGTTTCCTGTTCATTGTTTCCTTACGGGTGACTTTTCCTAAAAGAATTGTGTGTGTTTGTAATAAGATTTTATACATAGCTTCTGCATGCTTCCCAAAATTGACTACATAAGCTGTTTATTAACAAAAAAGATTATATAATATCTAACATCAAAGAGGAAGATGAATAAAGGACAAAGGGCTATCAATCCCATGCCCGTTCATGTCTTAATTTAAAATTGATTTTATTAATTTTATATTACATAAAAAACCCGAGCAACGCCAGGTACTTCTGCTAGTTTTTCTATAAAATCATTGGGGATTGCAGTTAAAAAGTTCTATTCCAGTTTTTTCATAGTTTACTGTGAGTAAAATTTTTTTATTATTACGTCTTAAAAGTATTGGAAGATGAAACAGTGAGTGGAAAACATTTTTTTCTTTGTGTTTCTGATTAAGCATTCTTTTAATGTTATCAAAATTTAACAAAATGACAGTGAGAATTGTTTTGTTCTCAATTTTAAAAGTTTTAATTTCCCTACAACTTGTAAGGAAGACTGGAACTTATAAGGAACGGATATACTCCTACAGTTTACCAAATGCCATTAAATTAGTTTATTTTAATTTGGACATTTGCAATTGGGATAATGGCAGCTTTAAATGATGGCAAAATGGGTAATGGGATCAGAAAAGGTTGGGAGCCATTGCTTTAAAGAGATGCTATTAATTTGCCGATTTGTTTTTAGTCATTTGTAATAAAATTCCCAAATTCTCTTAAGAGGTTCATATTCCTGGGTGTTGAGATTAGATGTGAGTGTAAATATCTCATTATTTATCTAAGAATTACATTCAACAGACCTCTTAATCAGCACATTTACCCAGATTTGATGCTAAATAAAATAGTTTCAATTTGATTGCAAATGACATGGTTGGCTAGTGCCTCCCTGGTGCAAGGAGGACAGGCATGTGAGATCCTAATCCGAATTAATGAGTGTCTTGAAGTCTTTGGAGCAGTCGGTTTTGGAGATGGTCCCATCTGTGCACCATGAGCCAAAAAGTTTTCTAAGATCCAAATATTTTCTGAGATCTTAAAAGGTTTTTTTTATATTTTATAACTAGCAGGAGTGCCCGTTGAATTTCAACAGATTTAGTGAATCTAAAACTTCGACTGTGTAACATGTAAGCATCGCAAGGATAACATAGTACACAGTTATACCCGTCGAATAAAGCTAAAATGAAGAAAACCGCTCCGCATTTTCCTATTTAGATGAATGAAGGAAGAAAATCTTAGGAAAATAACATATAAACTCCATCCCCCTCCCTTCCACTCTCTCTTTCCCTTCTCCCCCTCCCTCCCCTCTCTCCCCTTCCTCCCATCTCTCCCTCGCACCCCCTCCCTCTCTCCACCCCTTCCCTCTAATTCCCTCTCTCCATCTCCCCCCTACGTTACCATCCATCTCTCTCCCTCCCTATCTCGTATTAAAAGCATTCAAAGCGAACAAACTTACAAACATTCTCCTTTATATGTTAGATTAGAAGATAATTCAATTAAAAACAACAAATAATTCAATGAAATAAACAATTTAAACAATTCAACAATTTTTATGTAAGATATGGAATGTTAGCAAATTTCTATACTTCAATAATGCCATAAATGCGAAAATTATGTTTTACAGAAATAACTGATGAAAAATTTATATTTTTAAACCTATTTCAATTCGTTGCTGAGATATACTCAAAAAACCAAAATTTGAACCGGTCATTACATTAAGACCTTTCGACCCAGTGGACTGATTTTGTCCATTTTCAGCTAGAAAATGTATATCATCAAAACATTGATACTGGTGTAGGATTCATCAAAATCGGTCCAATAGTTGCTGAGATATCCTCAAGAAAGTGAAATTTTGACCGACCGATCCGTGACCTCCGGGGTCCCGACACCGTGGGCTGATTACAATTATATTCGGTACTGCAACTCCGATTATCAACCTGAAGATGCTGTCAAAATTTCAAGCTCCTAACTTTATTCTCTGATGAGTTATGGCTGCCACAGACAGATTGACAGACAGACAGACATCCTCATTTATTTATTAGATTACGTTTTATTTTATGGGAAACAGAAATTATATCCTGGAATCTACCCCAGGTCCTTTTTAGTCACTGATGTTTAATGAGTGATTGAAGCATTTTGCCAAATTTCTACCTTCTCCATAGTCAATAGAAAGGGAGAACAAGCTACTCTAGATATTCCAGCATTTAGATCCCTTTATAGAAATATAAAATGAAAATCTCAAGTGCGGTAAAGAGAGAAGATGAGTGGAGCATAGGAGCCGTCTCTCTCAGGTGAGCTGTTTTTCCGAATCAATACCTTTCATTCCTGAAATCTGCTGTTATCATCAACAGCTATGATGAAACACTATACTAAGTAATCACATTCCCCTTTTGGGTGAAGCTGGCAACTCTCTCTCCTCTCTTGAATCTTTGGCTTCCAAAGCGTGACAGAGGGAGCCACAAAGTGACAGAAGAATTTAGGATAATTAAAAATAGTTTCCTTTTTTTATGTATGTAATATTTTTTAATCTTCGTTGATATATTTTGCATGTTTATTGTCATTCATGTGTCTAAATTAAGTTATCATATTAATTATGAAATCTGCATAAAAATGTGTTCAGGAAAACACGTCTTATCTACCCAATGGACACTTAAGTTGTCATCCAAAAAACTATGAACAAAAAATGGCCAAATCCATGTATGAAAGCAATAGAGCTCAAATAAAAAAGTTTCATAAAAAGCAACAAATAAAAAATAATTAGGGCCTTAATGGACTAATCTCTAGGAATGACCCTTTAATTAAAAACTATAAATGTAATCATGTATCTTATGTTTGCACTAGTTTAAAAATACCCATTTGGGCAGTTTGTTGGTGTAATCTTCTGATAAATGACATGTTTTCAGCCGGAGCCTACAGTTCGCCCAGCCGCCGGGTTTGACGCCTATGCTGATGCTAGTGCCCTCCATGCTGCCATGAAAGGTCTTGGAACTGATGAACAAGAAATAATTGAAATAATAACAGCAAGATCCAATGCACAGCGGCAGGAGATTGCGTACAAATACAAGGCAGAGTTTGGAGGGGTGAGTAAAGTTTGTTTTCGGCAGCAGAGGTTTTTCTCTTCTTTGCAGTAAGTGAATTTCTATGGAAATTAATGTACCTATCAGGCTGGGCAAGCTAAAATTTTGCAATGCCTTACTTCACTTGCAAATTTAATGGAATTATGTTTTAATAATCTCAATTGGAAGAGTTTTTATAGCCACATTAGAATAAAAATGTGGAATGGTTTATGTAGAGGATACTGAGTTAGTTATATTAGCTCCTACAGCTCTTTCATTTAGCCTGAAATGAGAAATATTCACATCAAGTGTAAAAATATTCGAGTTCAAAGTTAAGCACTAGAAATAAAAACAAGTACAAATTTATTTTACTTTTTAATGGTTGTGAGAGATATATAAGAAAAGTACTTATTTCTTCAATTTTTTTTGTTAGTATGCTTATTTTTAATTTGGTTTCAGCTTTAAGACAAACTTGATAATTCTCTGGTGAAATATCAGATTATCTACATGAAACGTTTTATATAGTTATGTATTTTTAAACTTTATTAAAATTTAATTGTTTATATCTAAATTACATTGAAATTTAAATGGAAAAGTCATTAAACTCTTTTATATCAGAGTACTGAAAATTATTAATCTTAAAAAATATGGAATGAGACAAGGATCAACTGAGCAAAAAACATAAAAATGCATTTATGTCTTAAACTCTTAATTTTTATCTGTAAATGGAAATTGTCAAAAATTAATTTTTTATGACTAAACATTTTGAAAATATTTTGAATTCGTATAAGTATTTCAGTGTAGTATTAAGGGTAGAAATAATGAAAAATAAAAATATTTGTCATTGATAAAAACATCCTCTCCTCCATGGGATGTCAAAATTTCATGCACTCACTCATTCTGTTAGTTGTCTTTCAGGGCAATATGTTTATTATGCTTTCTTAAGTTATAATTAAGTATTATAAAGAATGTGTAATATCACATAAAGAACTCAGTAAAGACCTTATGGGTATGAACACTTGCCAGATATCTCTCGCTAATGAGTTACATGTGTCCCCGTACGTTCTCATCAGTTAGTTATACAAACTGGCAGGAGAGGGCAGCACTTGCCAGTGCAATTAGTGCTGCCCCTCCTGCCACTTTCTATAACTAATTGTGGCCACACCTATATTCATTTACGTAAATTGGATGGATGGTACTTGCGTATTAACGGGGAGCCCAACTTAAAAATAAAATACGGAACAAATACCATTTAAATCATGTTTTAATTTTTAAGAACATTAAAAGAAACCAATTAACATTTAAATGATTTGTTATAGGTAACAATTGAAAAAACAATCACATTTTAATTTCTGGTGGCAACTAAAATATAAACAAAGTGAGCCAAAGGCTCACCAATATCCTCTCCATTTGCGGCGCAACAGTCAAGCGAGATATAATTCCTTTGTAGAAATCAATCTGTACTTACGTGTTAAGTTGGGCTCCCCATTAATACGTAAGTACCGGATGGATAAATGTGGAAAATTACGTATTTTAAAACATGCTAATGTTTGAAATAACTCGACAATGTTTTAACATGCCTTCGTTGTCTTATTGAAGTCTTTCTGCATATTATCTGAATATAACAGATATTATGAAAATAATTTTTTTGGTGGTTTATTTTTAATTCGCGTCAATCCAATTATAGGGTAACCAACCAAACAACGATTACATTGTTATCTAAATAAATAGGGTATATGTGCTGATTGCGTGCATATTAAGATATCTATTGAGATTGTTCTTAACTGCTGTTTGGTGGAATTGAACGATTGATCGTGATTACTTACTAAAAATTGCTTTTCACATGGACAGCTGTATGTAGCCATAAATAGAACACGTGACAAACATAATTTGAAATTTTGGGTTAAGGATAAACATAATCAAGGGCAGTTGCTGTTAAACGAATGAGTATTTACAAGGAACGTCATTATAAGAGAGCTACTGAATAGCTAAAATAATATTATTGAAGTATAAGACTATTTTCCTCTTAATTTTTTAAAACTATTCCTTTGTTTTCATTTGTAGCCCTTTCCAGTCTTATTCATCTTTATAATATTATCATTTGTTTGTTGGTTTTTTTTTTATATTGTTTGTTTTCAGTGGCCATTTTAAACGGTCTCATTCGCCTAGTTACCAAATAAAATAACAAGAGATACATTTTATTCCCCTAAAATGGAAACATTTTTTAATACTTGAAGTTGTAATTAGTGAATTTAAATAATAAGTATAGTAACTAAAAAATCAGTACAATATACGTGTACAAACTTTCCCATATACTAATGCATTCTTTAGTTATCTTTAAAAAATATGAACTATGTAGAATCATTATAAACATCAACTTAAATAATTATGAAATTTGATGTAAATCATAGGAGCTGCTTTTTAGAAAATCCAATTGTTATTAAAGTTTCCTTAGAATAAACTATCCTTATATTCATTTTTTGAGAAATTTGAGCTATTTAGTATTATTGCAGATATAAACTCAAGTAACTGTACGAAAGTTGATCAAAATCATTGAAAAGCCATTTTTGAGAAAATCAAATTGTTGTTAAAGTTGCCTAGAATAAACTGCCCTTAATTATTGTTCATAGTTTCTATTCTCTATGATAAAATGCCTAAGATGAGATTTCATTCATTTTTCTTTACCTTTTGGGCTCTATAGCCACAAACAGACAGCATGACAAAAACCATTTTTTCGGATGCAGGTTCACCTAAAATGTATATTTCCATCAAAATCTCGAGGTCGAATTTTTTCATGGTTATAATACTTTCTCAATATACGAGGGAAAGTCAGAAAGTAAGGTTCCCTATTTTTTATTTTGAATGTAAACAAGTTACAATGCAGAACACATGGAACAGATATAGGCACATATTCAGTCTATTTTTTGACGTAGTCGCCTTGTCTGTTGAGGCACTTATCATAGCGGTAGATCAAGGAATCAAAGCCTTGGTGGTAGAAAGATGCATCCTGCAGACATAGCCAACGTTTGACCTCCTCTTGGACAGAATCATTACTGGAGATGAGACTTGGGTGTTCCATTACAGTCCTGAGAGTAAAGCCGAATCAATGACATGGACTCGTGGATTAATCGTCGATTAAAAGAACTGCTAAGCCATATAGTGGTTCTTCGGATATGGTACTTCGTAAATAACTTTTTATTATTTTCAGTTTCGTTACTGGCAATGTTAGGAAAAGCATGAATATGGTGCATACAGCTGGAAAACTAGGAGCTGGTTCACTTATCAATCAGAAGAATGTCTGCCATTTCTTTACTACTTGTAATATTTTTAACACATTTAAGGATTTCATTACATCAACAAATCTGTATCATAAACCCTCCAAGCTGTCTTTTTTAGAAGAAAAACGTGTATCACATACACGTTTAAGTGATTTTAGAGGTTCCTCAGAAAGTGTTTCGTTAATTAAATTCCATCTTATCACACTGTCACTAAAAATACATAAACTGAATCAGCTGAATAACCTGTATTCGTTTTTGTACTCCATTTTAAACACCACTCATTACAGATGTCCCATCATCGGATTGCCCACGAAGCTTCTCCAATCCACCTAATTGTAAAATCTCCTATAATTTTGAAACAATTATGTTCATCAGTCCTTCTGCAGAATGATTTTCAATTGCAACAAACCCATAAGGTGTTCGTTAATTTTCAGCACCGAGGCTTTATGGTATTCATTGTACTCAATTGTTACTTAATGGACAATGATGCTCAACTGATCGATTTTTTATACATCTTGCGTTGTTTTCTAAAACGGCATTTGGTAATATTTCAGTTATTTCATTTTGAATTTTTTGCAATAAATGCTTTATTTTTCCTTGGGGTGAGTTTAAGAGTTGATCCAACATGTCGTCATACTTTGCTAATAGCTTTATAATTTATAAAAAAATTTCTTCTGTTTGCAGTATTCTTATCATGTCGATGACCACGGAATGGCAAGTTACCCAATGCTGTGATTGTAACATTGATTAATCTATCAAGGATTCTTCTCCAGTATGAGGCTTCTTGTCTTATTTTGAGATCGATTTAATCAGAGATTGTTTTTCCTCCACGCCACTGACTCAGCACTGCACAGAACTGTTTGTGATCAGAAGATTCTTCGTGACGTTGAATTTTTCGAGTTTAATGTTGCCAATCTCTGCTTCCATTTGCCATACTGTTTGAAACTTTCTTATAGAATAACCAGCATGGTTGACAGTAAATGCAATTCTTTATTTTAGAATAACATTGCAAATATCTTCTAATATGAAAACCAGCTTGCGTGATTTGAAAATAATAACATTCATTGAATGTTATTATTTTCAGTTTAGGATCTTTTTATGGAGTTTCTGATTCAGATAATATTCTTTCATTGCTGCCCAATCCCTGTCCTTGGTGATTTTAAGATGGTTTTACAAAAGATATTATTTTCTGACATTTCTTAATTTCGTCTTGTTTTTTGCACAATTTTTGTTTCTTGGGACTATTTCTGTTTCATACGATATTGATTACTCTGAATGACTTTTATGTTTACTAAAAAAGCAGCCCTAAAAACCTAAACTGGTCCCCAAATCCCGGCTACACCACTGAGTGGACCCCCTCTGCAACCCCTGCACCCCGGTAGTTATGCCACTGCTATGACATCCAAACTAAGAAAACAAGTCCGTTTACGGTTGTTCTGGTAGTGAAAATGTTAAATACAGGACTGTACATTCACTGAACATTGCCTGATCTTTATATAAATGAAAATAGGTTAAAATTACATGAATATGAATGGAAAACATGCACACACACATTCAGATATTGTGGGATAAAACTCGTGAGAATCTTGGATAACATATTTACGGCACAAATCCAAAACAAAGCATGTGATGCTGGTGCATAATACCACACAGATGGTAAGATGGTTTGTTAGTTCCTTAGGTTAGTTAAATTGAATAAAAAAGTAAACAAGTAATGGGTATAAAAATAAATTTTTATAAATAACTTTTATATTTTAACATTTATTATACTCGTTACTTCAAATTTGGTGAAATTACTGCATAAGTTACCTTTTATTGGTGTAGGCGGTGTTATATTCAATTAATCAAGATATCAAGGCTGAAGACATTTCTTGTCGTATATAAATCAACGATGCGCAACACGAGTAATATCAAAGGTAAGTAATCGGTACTATTACACAATCATTATGGGTGTATATAAACGTGCTTTGATTGCTTTCAATACGAGGGAGAGAGAGGTAGAGAGGGGAGAGAGGGTGAGAGAAGGAAATGACTTTCAATACAATTAATGTTTCTGATGCCAATTTGACCTCCATAAATAGCTTGAACGATCGAATCTTTACTCCCGTTGATATTTCAATGGGCATTACGCTAGTAAGGTTTTAAAGGAGAAATATAAGACTCTGATTTCCATTAAAAGCTTACCCATATGAAAGGATTAAGCTTGTTGCCTAGGTAGCTGACTGTTGGACCCAGAAAAATTACCACTTTTTTCCGATAAAAACTATGAATTAATGCTAATTCTACTCGGATTTGAATTCTGTCTTCAAAAATAAGAACCTACAATTCATATTCTATCCGATAGTTTAAGTCTCGAGTTCGTATCTTGACGGTAAATAATTTTAAAATGCGAATATATAAACCTCTACAGTGATTTACGTGTTTTCTTATGGGCCAAAAATGGGGCAAAAAGGGGCCAAAATAGCCCCTCAAAGTGGGAATTTCGAAAGTTTCAGATTTTATCTTTCGGCTGTGACCAAAAACCTATAATCCTACCAAATTTCAAGTTTCTAGCACATCAGGAATTGCCTCCATTTTGTATCTTGCCAAAGTGGTTACAAACCGCTATATATACGTATATATATATATATATATATATACTAGTTAATGTGTGCTTGCATTCTGCAAGCATTTTTAAAGATTAGCATTTTTACAATGTAATATTATTCCCAATCAATTATGTACAAAATCAAATAACTAACAAATTTCAACTTTGTAGCTCATTTAGAAGTGCATTATAATTTTATTCATCACATAGGATAATTATTTGGCGAAACAGTCGCTAGGATTTCGAATTTTAACGATATTGGATTTCGTCTTTCTGTTGTAACTAAAAACCCATAATACTGCCAAATTTCATGTTTGTATATCATTAAGAATTGCCGTATCATTTTAACACTAGAATGGGTCATATATAGGGCAAAACCGCCCTTAAAATTTGGAGTTTTCGTAGGGTTTTAATTTAACTTTGGTTGCAATAAAATTTTGATAACCAGGCCAAATTTCAAGTCTCTACGTCATATGGAGCTGCCACATAAATTTTCTTCTCGTATGGAGCAATACTGTGGCAAAACAGCCCCAAAAATAGTGATTATTACAATAGCGAAATTCCTTCATTAGGGATAGTTTAACATTAAAGGCATTAAAATATATGCCTCTGATTCCCATTAAAAGTTTTCCCATATGAAAGCATTAGGCCTGTTTCCTAGGAATCCTATTGTTAGACCAAGAGAAATTACCACTTCTTTGCGATAAAAACAACAAATTTATGCTAATTCTACTCGGATTTGAATTCTGTCTTAAAAAATAAGAAACTACAATTTATATCCTATACGACAGTTTAAGTCTCGAGTTCGTATATTGACGGGAAGTAATTTTAAAATTCAAATATAAAAACCTCTATACCAATTTACATGTTTTCTTATGGGCAAAAAATGGGGCAAAAGGGGCCAAAATAGCCCCTCAGAATAGAAATTTCGACAGTTTCGGATTTTTTCCTTCGGTTGTGACCAAAAACCTATAATCCTATAAAATTTCAAGTTTCTAGCACATCTGGAAGTGCCTCATAATTTTGTAACCTCCTATATATATCTATAATATATAGACGCTTCTTACACATGATATATATATATCATATATATATCTATAATATATAAATGCTTCTTACACATGATATATATATATATGTATGTATATGTATATATGTATGTATATGTATATGTGTGTGTATCTATAATATATAGACGCTTCTTACACATGACATATATATATATATACTAGTTAATGTGTGCTTGCATTCTGCAAGCATTTTTTATGTTTAGCCTTTTTACAATTTCAAATTATTCCCAATCAACTTTGTAGCTTATTTAGAAGTGCATTTTAATTTTATTCGTTCCATAGGACAATTATGTGGCAATACAGTTGCTAAGATTTCTAATTTTCACGGTATCGAATTTCTTCTTTCTACCGTAACTAAAATGCCATAATTCTGCCAAATTTCATGTCTGTATCTCATTAAGAATTGCCGTATCATTTTTACACTGGTATGGGTGATAAATAGGGCAAAACCGCCCTTAAAATTTGGAATTTTTGCAGTTTTATTTTATCTTCGGTTGCAATAAAGGTTTTATAACCAGGCCAAATTTCAAGTCTCTGGGTTATATGGAGCTGCCTCATCATTTCTGTACTCGTATGGAGCAATACTGGGGCAAAAGAGCTCCAAAAATGAGGATTATTGCAATATAGGATTTCCTCCATTAGGCATAGTTTAGCAATAAAGGCATTAAAATATAAGCCTCTGATTCCCATTAAAAGCTTACCCATATGAAAGGATTAAGCCAGTTGCCTAGGAAGCCTATTGTTAGACCCAGAAAAATTACCACTTTTTTGCGATAAAAACTATAAATTTACGTTAATTCTACTCGGATTGGAATTCTGTCTTCAAAAATAAGAAACTACAATTTATATCCTGTCCGACAGTTTAAGTTTCGCATTCGTATCTTGATTGGAAGTAATTTTAAAATGCAAATATAAAAACCTCTACATCAATTTACATGTTTTCTTATGGACCTAAAATGGTGCAGAAAAGGGCCAAAATAGCCCCTCAAAATAGGAATTTCGACAGTTTCGGATTTTTTCCTTCGGTTGTGACCAAAAGCCTATAATCCTACCAAATTTCAAGTTTCTTGCACATCTGGAAGTGCCTCATAATTTTGTATCCTCCTATATATATATATATATCATGTGTAAGAAGCGTCTATATATTATAGATATCTTGTGTAAGAAGCGTCTATATGTTATAGATATATATATACTAGTTAATATGTGCTTGCATTCTGCAAGCATTTTCAAATTTTAGCATTTTTACAAATTCAAATTATTCCCAAGCGATGTTGTACATAATCATATAACCATGTCAAATTTGGAGTTTGTTGGTCATTTAGAAGTGCCTTATAATTTTAATCCTCGTATGGGGCAATAATGGAGCAAAACAGCCCCTAACATTAAGAATTATTACAGTCTCAGATTTTTTCCATCTGTTGTAACTAAAAACCCATAATTCTGCCAAATTTCAAGTTTGTATCTCATTAAGAAGAGCCTTATAATTATCACACTTGTATGGAGCCGAAAAAGGGCAAAACCACACATTAAAAATAGAAATTTTTGCAATTTTGCAATTTTATCTTAGTTTGCTATGAAAATTCTATAATCGTGCCAAGTTTCAAGTCTCTAGGTCCTATGCAGCTGCCTCGCATTTTTTGTTCTCGCATGGGGCCGAAAAGGGGCAAAACCGCCCTTTAAAAATGAGAATTTTTGTAATTTTATAATTTCATCTTAGGTTGCAATGAAATTTCTATAACTGTGCCAAATTTCAAGTCTCTGGGTCCTATGCAGTTGCATCGCCTTTTTTGTTCTCGAATGGGGCAATAATGGGGCAAAACAGCCCCAAAAATGAGGATTATATCAATATCGGATTTCCTTCATTAGGTGTAGTTTGACATTAACAGCATTAAAATATAAGCCTCTGATTCCCATTGAAAGCTTACCCATATGAAAGGATTGAGCTTGTTACCAAGGAAACCTATTGTTAGACCCAGAAAAATTAGCAATTTTTTGCGATAAAAACTATAAAATTAAGCTAATTCTACTCGGATTTGCATTCCGTCTTCAAAAATTAGAAACTACAATTTATATCCTATCCGACAGTTTAAGTCTCGAGTTCGTATCTTGACGGGAAGTAATTTTAAAATGTAAATATAAAAACCTCTGCACCAATTTACATGCTTTCTTATGGGCAAAAAATGGGGGAAAAATGGGCCAAAATAGCCCCTCAAAATAGGAATTTTGCCAGTTTCGGATTTTTTCCTTTGGTTGTGACTAAAAACCTATAATCCTACCAAATTTCAAGTTTCTGGCACATCTGGAAGTGCCTCATAATTTTGTATCCTCATATATATATATATATATATATATATATATAATATATCATGTGTAAGAAGCATCTATATATTATAGACTAATGAATGTGTGCTTGCATTCTGCAAGCGCTTTGTCTCATCTTAATATAAAGAGTATAGTAGATAGATAATTTTTAAATGCATAAGTCTACAGCTCTCCGCCGGTTAATGTTTTAAATTACGGACAATTTTGGATTAAAAACAACCCCTAAAATTCATAATTATAAAACATCTATTGTTTTTCATCATTTGATATGAATACCTCAGATTTCTGCAAAATTTCATCAATGTAGCACCTCTAAATCTGTAGTTATATAAAAGTAATTGTTTAAAAATGATGAATTTTTAACTGCCACAATAATAAACTTTATTATATTTTTCAATATTATTTACCGCTGGAGTAGCATTCCCTAATTTTTCAAAATATTCAGCTCCCTAGCTCCAATAAAAGTGCATAAACATTAGTATATTTTTTTAACATTTATGAATTTTTTACGGCAAAATAAATAAATATTTTCAAATTACTATAATCCCATTTTCGTTACTTGGTAAGATCTACCGTTAGAAAAAATTTCAGCATTGCTGCACATTTATAAGTAACTAAACCATGAAAGGTTGTTTATATATTTGTAGTATGTGATTGCATTATGCAAGTATTTTTAAATATTAGCTTTTTTAAAATTTAGAATTATGCCTAATCGATTATGTCAAAAACCATATAACCGTGTGAAATTTCCAGTATGTATCTCATTAAGAAGTGCCTTATAATATAAACACTTTTATTAGGTAGAAATGGGGCAAAACCGCACCTAAAGATTTGAATTTTTGCTATTTTTTTATTTTATCTTCAGTTGCAACAACATTTCTATAATCGTTCTGAACTTGAAAGGTCATATGGTGCTGCCTCACCATTTTTGTTCTCGTGTTGAGCAATACTGGGGCAAAACAGCCCGAAAAATAGGATTTATTACAATATTGGAATTACTTCATTAGGCATAGTTTAACATTAAAAGCATTAAAATGTATGCCTCTGATTCCCATTCAAAGCTTACCCATATGAAAGCATTAAGCCTGTTGCTAGGAAGCCTATTGTTAGACCAAGAAAAATTATCACTTTTTTCGATAAAAACTATAAATTTACCCTAATTCTACTCTGATTTGAATTCAGTCTGCAAAAATAAGAAACTACAATTTATATCCTATACCACAGTTTAAGTCTCGAGTTCATATCTTGATGGGAAGTAATTTAAAATTGCAAATATAAAAACCTCTGCACCAATTTCCATGCTTTCTTATGGGCAAAAAATGGGCCAAAAAGGGGCCAAAATAGCCCCTCAAAATATGAATTTTGCCAGTTTCGGATTTTTTCCTTTGGTTGTGACCAAAAACCTATAATCCTACCAAATATCAAGTTTCTGGCACATCTGGAAGTGCCTCATAATTTTGTATCCTCCTATATATATATATATATATATATATATATATATATATATATATATATATATATATATATATATATATATATATATATGATATATATATATCATGTGTAAGAAGCAACTATATATTATAGATATAGGAGGATACAAAATTATGAGGCACTTCCACATGTGCTAGAAACTTGAAATTTTGTTGGATTATAGGTTTTTGGTCACAACGAAAGGAAAAAATCCGAAACTGACAAAATTCCTATTTTGAGAGGCTATTTTGGCCCCTTTTTGCCCCATTTTCTGTCCATAAGAAAACGTAAATTGGTGTAGAGGTTTTTATAAATGCATTTTAAAATTAATTCCCGTCAAAATACGAACTCGAGACTTCCACTATCGGACAGGATATAAATTGTAGTTTCTTATTTTTGAAGACAGAATTAAAATCCGAGTAGAATTCATGTAAATTTATAATTTTTATCGCAAAAAAGTGGTAATTTTTCTGGGTCTAACAATAGGCTTCCTTGGTAACAAGCTCGATCCTTCCATATGGGTAAGCTTTTAATGGGAATCAGAGGCTTATACTGTAATGCCATTAATGTTAAACAAAACAAATGAAGGAAATCTGATATTGTAATAATCCCCATTTTTTGGGTTCTTTTGCCCCAGTATTGCTCCGTACGAGAACAAAAAGGTTAGGCCGCTCAATATGAGCTGCAGACTTGAAATTTGGCACCATTATAGAAAATTCATTGCAACCGAGGATAATATAAAAACTGCAATAATTCCAATTTCTAAGGGGCGGTATTGCACCATTTCTTCCCTATACGAGTGTGAAAGTTATACGGCAATTCTTAATGAGATACAAACATGAAATTTGGCAGAATTATGGGTTTTTAGTTACAACAGAAGGAAGAAATCCGATATAGTAAAAATTCGAATTCTTAGCGGCTGTTTTGCTACATTATTGCCCTAGGTGACGAATAAAATTATAAGGCATTTCTAAATGAGCAACAAACTTGTAATTTGACACGGTTATATGATTTGGTATGTAATTGATTGGAAATAATTCTAAATTGTAAAAATGCTGATATTTAAGAATGCTTGCAGAATGCAAGCACATATTACTAGAAAAATATATATATATATCTATAATATATAGACGCTTCTTACACATGATATATATATATATATATATATATATATATATATATATATATATATATATATATATATATATATAGGAGGATACAAAATTATGAGGCACTTCCAGATGTGCTAGAAACTTGAAATTTGGTAGGATTATAGGTTTTTATTCAAAACCAGAGGAAAAAATCCGAAACTGGTAAAATTCCTATCTTGACGGACTTTTTTGGCCCCCTTTTTCCCCATTTTTCTCCCATAAGAAAACATGTAAATTGGTATAGAGGTTTTTATATTTGCAATTTAAAATTACTTCCCTTCAAGATACGAACTCATGACTTATACTATCAGATAGGATATAAATTGTAGTTTCTTATTTTTGAAGACAGAATTAAAATTCGAGTAGAATTAGCGTAAATTTATAGTTTTTATCGGAAAAAAGTGGCAATTTTTCTGGGTCTAACAATAGGTTTCCTAGGCAACAGTCTTAATGCCTAAATATGGGTAAGCTTTAAATGGGAATCAGAGGCTTATATTTTAATGCCTTTACTGTTAAACTATGCCTAATGAAGGAAGCCTATATTGTAATAATCCTCATTTTTGGAGCACTTTTGCCCAAGTATTGCTCCATACGAGAACAAAAATGATGAGACAGCTCCATATGACCTACAGACTTGAAATATGGCACCATTATAGAAATGTTATTGCATCCGAAGATATAATAAAAAAATAGCAAAAATTCAATTTTTTAGGTGTGGTTTTGCACCATTTCTACCCAATATGAGTGTGAACATTATAAGACAGTTCTTAATGAGATACAAACTTGAAATTTGGCAGAATTATGGGTTTTTAGTTACCACATAAGGAGGAAATCCGATATTGTAAAAATTCGTAACGTTATGGCTGTTTCGCCCCATTATTGCCCCATACGAGGAATAAAATTATAAGGCACTTCTAAATGATCTACAAACTTGAAATTTGACACGCTTAAATGATTTTTTTAAAAGTAGACAGGGAGTAATTCGAAATTGTAAAAATCCTACAATTTAAAAATGCTTCTTCATTATATATTGATGGACCTTACTTAGAATATAGAGGGCATACAAATTTCCAGTGCAAACTACAATAGTTTGAGCTGAAATTTAATACATAATTGAATCAAAAAAAATAATCAGAGGAAAAATTGCAACAATATGTATTTTCTTGGCCGTTAAAAATTATAAACTATTTACTAACTTTTCATGGTTTAGGTATTTCTAAATGAGCTATGAAGCTGAAATTTTTTCCATTGGTAGAATTTGCCATATAATGAAAATGGGATTATAGAAATTTGTAAATTGTTATTCGTTCGACCGTAATAATCTCTAAAATGTTAAATAAATTGACTAAATTTTATATACATTCTGAAGAGCCAGGAAGCTGAGAATTTTAAGAAAGTTAAGGAATAATGTTCGGGTGACAATTAACATTGAAAATTTTCCTAAGGTTTATTATTGTGGTTTTTAAAAATTCAAAATTTTTTAACAATAAAATTTGTATAAATGCACTTCTAGAGATGCTACATCGATGAAATTTGGCATAAATGTGAGGTATTCGTAACAAATGTTAAAAACCTATGAATATTTTATAATTATTAATTTAGGGGTTGTTTTTACCCCAAAATTTTTCAATAAGGAAAACACGTAAAACGGTGGAGAGGTTCAAACTTTTGCATTCATATGGGTAAGCTTTTCATGGGAATCAGAGGCATACATTTTAATGCCTTTAATGTTAAACAATGCCTAATGAAGGAATTCCGATATTGTAATAATCCCTATTTTTGGGACTGTTTTGTCCCAGTATTGCTCCATACGAGAAGAAAAATCATGAGGCAGCTCCATATGACGTAGAGACTTGAAATTTGGCCTGATTGTAAAAATTTTATTGTAACCGAAGTTAAAAGAAAACACTGCAAAAATTGCGAATTTTAAGTGAGGTTTTGCCCTATATATGACCCATACCGATGTGAAAATGATACGGCAATTTCTAATGAGATACAAACATGAAATGTGGCAAAATTATGGGTATTTAGTTACAAAAGAAAGACGAAATCCAATGTTGTTATTATTCGAAATCTTAGCGACTGCTTTGCCAAATAATTGTCCTATGTGACAAATAAAATTATAATACACTTCTAAATGAGCTACAAAGTTGAAATTTCATACAGTTATATGATTTTGGACAAAATTCATTGGGAATAATTTTAAATTGTAAATATGCTAAACCGTTAAAATTCTTGCAGACACACATTAAGTAGTATATATATATATACATATATCATGTGTAAGAAGCATCTATATATTATATATATATATATATATATATATATATATATATATATATATATCGAGTGAGGTTAATATAAAAGTTATTAAAAATATTTACCAGAGATGGCTATGTAAATCGCAGGACTGTACAAAGTGTGTATGCGGGGTCTCTTACGAGTCAAAAATTTTTAATAGTAAACTATAATAACTAAAGCAATCTCTCTCACTATGACACACATATTTTTCAAAAATGCATATACTTTATAAGCATGACAAATATTTCTTAGAGAGTGCGGGGCCTCTTTAATTGCAGGGCCCGGTGCAGTCACACCATTCACACCTCAATCAAGTTGGCTCTGATAATTACCAAATTACCAACATAGTATCTTCATTATCCAAAGCAAAAAAATAAACAAAATAGATCAGAAAATAAAATAAAATGAGTTTAATGAGGCAATCACTGTTGAACAAGTAGCATGCATTTCGACTTCTTACTCTGCCAGGGCAAGTAGTCAGAGTGACGAGCATGCATAACAAAAATCCATGGATACTGAAACATTGACGAAAAAGTGAAATGAAGAATACTGGAGACCCATTTCATCTGGTAGGTGCTATGGATGGTAACTTTTTAGTAAGAAAATCCTTTTTGAACATTGGGAGAAATTTGTTCAAATACTGTTAATGTATTTAAATGATTATCTAAAAGAGGATTAAAGTCATGAAGTAGATACATTTAAAAATTCTATATAATTACCTCTATTTATTGAATTCACAGACTCATCAATACCTCACAAAGGAAATCCCTTTTTAGATAAATAACATCAATGAACCTTTTCAAAATATGTCTATTTTAATTCATTTGTTCATTATGCCGGTTTATTTCAATTTTTTGTTGTTTGTCAATTAAAGTGGCAATTCTTTGTTTTCCAAAAAGTTTAAGATTCAGAAAAGACAACATGTCATTGAGCTCTTTCATTTTTTTGCTTTGCTGTTCTAAATGGTCAAGACTGGAAAACCTATGCTTATTCCACATACCATTTTCTTTTGATAACAATAATCATGGCCAACAAAAATGTCTAGATTGCATTTCACAGCCAGTTAACCATTCCACTGTTTCAAATTGTGAAATGGAAAAATGTCTCCTATATTCAGATTTTGCATCTTTATGCTTACAAGTAGATTTCGAACAGCTGGACAAGGCTTACCTTCTTCCACAATCCTCGTATGATCAGCAAAGGTTGAAAATGCTACACCAAGTAAATCTTCAATGCTATTTCCCATTGTATAAGATGGTCAAATATTTTTAAAAGTGTCAAAAAGTAACAAAGTTTTAATGATACTTGCACAAAAACTAATATAATAGAAACCACAATAGAAGAAACAAATGCTTAGTAACACAGTGCCGTATCCACTCGACAGGAAAAAACAAAATCTTAGTAACGGAAATGCCACATTCACTCGACAGCTTTCTGCTGACCAAATACCCAATTCACTCTTAAGAGCTGCAGTCCGAAGTTTCTTTGGGATTATCGACCGCATTATTGGTAACGCAGTTGATAATCGCAGAGAAACTTCAGACTTTAGAACATCGCCTCGAAACTCACTCGGGAGTGCTGATATTCCCTGAGGTCTATATGCTACAACACATAACCCAAGTCTCTCTCCACTGCGCTTGTCTACTGCACATATCTATACGGGGGCGTAAAGTGTGCAGAGTCAGTTGTGCTCTTACTGGAAAGAGCTGTTGACTCCAGGTGGTAAGTTACTACGCATTACCCCAGTATCTCTCCACCGTGCCGCAATTCTGTTCATTGCTTCAGAGCACGCTCAAGATCTTCCAATGAACGTATTTTCGTGCGTGGAACTTTTTTGGCACAATCACGTTTCATAGTTGCCAGCATACCGATGGTCATCATAATATTACATATATGTATATATCGTGATATTCAGAGGGTGTGCACTGCACACCTAGCACACCCTGAATATATGCCCCTGGTGTTTACAAAGACAACCCTGAAATATACTGTCTGATATCCCTAACATGATTATCCAAAAGGTGCTTGGAAATATAATTGTCAGCAGTTTTTAAAAAATTGAAACAGTAATATTGAAATCATGCTCAAAATTTACTATAAGTAAAAGTCATGATTATTTAAAAGGCGATCTTGCCATGTTAATGGAGAAATTGGGAACTGAACAGGAATGGAGAGAGAGAGAGAGAGAGATAAAGTGATGAGGAAGAGTGGTTGGTATCCCATAAGTGACTATAATGAGGACTTTAGGTGAGACAGACCTTATTAAGAATAAAATAAGAAAAAATCTGTTGATATAAGTTCCACTTAATTAAAATAGATGCAACCGGTTTAGAGTAATATCTAGTCGTCATGATGACTAGATGTTAGTCGAAACTGGTTGTATCAGTTTTAATAAAGTGGAACTTATACCAAGTGATTTTTTTCTCATTTTATTCATGATGGAGTTCCACCAAGTAAAGGCTTATTCCGTTGTTTTTAGACCTTATTAAGATATTATGCACCAAATTTTTGACCTTGCACCTTTATCCTCTATTTTCTACTTTTCTTCTTCTTCGCCTCTTGCATCTTTTTTCTTCCTCTTCTGTTCTTGCAATGTTTTAGCAGGACCTCGTCGATGACATCAAGAGCGATCTTGGAGGTCATTTTGAGGATGTCATTGTTGGACTAATGTTGCCACCTGCAACTTACCTTGCGAGGGAACTCCATAAAGCCATGTCTGGGGCTGGGACAGATGAAGATATCCTTGTGGAGATACTTTGCACGAGAACCAATTATGAAGTTGGGGAGATTGCTGATGCCTATTTGGAATGTAAGTAATGAACCATTAGTTTAGTCGTACAGCCAGTTCTCTTCCAATAATTTTTTCATCTTTTAGATATTATATTGCGTATCACAGTGGTGCCTGCTGAATGATTTTACATGGTTTGCCATGGGTATAAGAACATAACCTTCTGTTTCAGTAATACACAGTTATTTGCAGAGCTGTCCGAGGCTTTTTGGGACCCCCTGCAAGTCATAATTAAGAGGACCCTTTAATCATCAAAAATTGATCTATCACTTGAGCTCTCCTTTTTCCTTACATCTTTTTTGCTGACTTAAGAAATGTTTACATTGCTTATTACAACTACTTCCTCAGTAGTGCAGCAGGGGTGACCACATATAAATACAAAGTAAAACACAAATGAAGGTGTTAGTGAAAAATCTATGTAGGTAATCATTTGCTGAACATGTTGATTTCTGGAGAAGCAGAAGAAAAATTCTGCCTTCAGCGGATTTTGAACCTGAGTCTTTCACTTGCCAGCAGATATTCTATAACTGAACCAACACATGACAAATACCTATTCTGAAGCAGGAGGATCGATCTGGCTCAGAGCTGCCAAATTACAGCTTCAATAATCCGCTAAAATTAATTGAAAAAAAGTCAAATTCCACTAAAATGATCTTTAAAAAAGCCAAAAATTCCGCCGAAGGAAAGAAAGGGTAAAAATGCTAATAAAAATTAATTTTTGTATTTTTATCTGTTTTTAATTTAATTTTGTCAAAATAATACATTAGAAATAGTACAGTATTGAATAGTCTCTTTGAAAAATCATTATTTTACAATATTTTCTCAATACAACCTAAATAACCTTTATAATATAAAAATATTTAAAGGTATTATAAAACTGATTGAAAACTAAATATTACAAAATACTTATACATTTATTAGCTCATCCAAATCTTCTTCCTCTCCCTCATAACAGTATGCTTGCATAGTACCCACTTTGGATAGAGCATCTTCTGAAATTTCGTAATTATAACAATTACTCCCACAGCGTTTCAGACCAGATCTAATTGTCAAAATGGAATTCAACATTTTTGTTTTCATTGAGTTCATTATTCATAATACTAAACAATCTTTCCACTTCTGCATTTGAATATGGTATGATTAGCATTGAAATAGCAAAGTCCGCTAACTCTTGGAAGGGGTTTTCAAAAGCAGCATTTTTATACTGCATTACTTCACACCAAAATTTTGTAGTATCCTCTGTTTCATTCCACTTAATAAAGTTAATATTCTCGTATTGATTTTCAATTTTTCCATTTAGAGAATCTTGCAATTTGAATTCCAACAGTAAATCCAGAATTGGCTCTTTTTTGGCTCTTAAGACATTGGAAACTCCTAAAAACTTAATCTTTTGCATAATTTTAATATTTTCAGCACCTGCTTTACTAATTGTACAATGAAATTTTTGCAACTTCTTCAGAGAAATCTGATTTACCTCTCAATTCCAAAACCAACTTCTCAAACTGATAACCCATCATGTAAGGACTGGGTTCCACATAATTTTCAAAATCACATTCTAAAGGTTCTATAATTTCTGACTTTTTAAAAATTTTTTTCAGAAGAAATTTTAAAAGGAGCAAGAGATCTTCCAATAATTTAACGTGATCAGAGGAACTGCTTTCGAATATTTTATTTACTTTTTGTACTTCACTCAGAATCGGCTGTAAAAATATTAGAAATGCATAATTAACATTATTGCTATACAAAGAGAAAAGTTGATCGGCCACATAGCATTTTTCATTCTCCTTTATTTGGCCAAAATGAGTTTTTAACTCTACCCATTGATCCAAAATACGCTTTACGGAACGTTCAATGGAGAGCCATCTTGTCTGAGAGAGTTGAACTAATTTCAGCGGGTCTTTATCGTCATTAAAGAGCCGGTATAATTTCTGGTATTTCAGTTGCCGAGAGGTAGATCTTCGAAACCAATTGTATGTTTCACTTACAAGATACTCTAAGGATGACGGTAATGTTTCCTTTGTTGCATATGAAACAGCGAGCTGTAGTGAATGGCATACACAACGAATTAGAACTAAGTTAGGAAGTTTTTCTCTCAGTAATGCATAGACACCTGCATTAACCCCAACCATCACGCTCGCATTATCCGTGGCGATGGACTTCAAATTGCACAAATTCAATTTAAATTGATTCAAACTTCCAAGAATGGAATCAACTATTGTCTTTGCTGTACCATTTTCTAGGTATGCTAAGTGGAGAAATGTGGATACCAGTTTGTTTTCTAGTTTACTATAATATACAATTATTATACCTAAATACTTATTTACACTTATATCAGTAGATTCGTCAATTATCAGACTGTAAGGCGAATCAGCAATGTCATTTAATAACTTATTTTTAAAATGAGGCTCCAGAACATTCTGTATAATACCTGCACATTTGGTTCTATGCAGAGAAAAACGTTTTGCCGTATCAGAATCACTGAAAGCAGACTTACAGAGCATACCCAAGTGATCTACAGATAGGATCGAACAATGCTCAGCGACAAACAAGGAAAACATGACTTCAGCAATTTTACACTTATTCACGGTTGTACACTTCATAAAGTTAAGTTTTTCTTGTCTGTAGTTAGAAGACACACCGGCCCAACGCTTATGTTTAGCTGAATTTCCATGCGCTATCAAATCAGAGAGTTTATTATAGAGTAGATCGTTGCAATATTTACACTTAGGCTTTTTTGTGTTCTCAGGCAGAATTAAAACGTAGGTAAGCCAATCCTTCAGAAGCAGATCCTGTAACCACTCCATTCAAAATTTCTGTTTATACACGCCTTTCATAGCCATGGCTAGAATTAACTAAAATCGGAAATATAACACATATTCTTAAATAATATTTAAATAAAAAATTATTGATTATTTTTAACAAGTTTTGTAAAAGAAATTAAAGTATTTTTCGTCATAATGTGATAATAAACTAGAGAATTGTAATTTAAGTAGAGGTTTAATGAATTTTTAACAATAAAGTGTCTTTAAACATGATTGCCCACTCATTAAAATCTGATTATAAAAGGATTATAAAAATATGCAATTTTGAAAATTTTCCTATTTTAAAAATAAAATTTAACAGAGCTTTTTGTCACTGAGGTATGGGTGATTATGTTCATAAATAAAAACGATGGTCACGTTGAAATACTAACTTGGAAATTTTTCCGCAAGAAAAAATAATTGATATAAAATATTGCTTACCAAATATTTCAACTTTGACAGCAGGGAAACCTTGGTGAAGTCTTTGTAATAGCTCTAAGTTGACATATAATGAAAATCGATCTCTTCTAGGCCCTGGTTTTTCCTTCTCCAAATGTGGCAAATTGCAAATTCGCTTAAAAAATTAAGCGAAACACACGGAATGTAGCTTAATTGTATTGAAAGAAATCACTATACACAAATACAGTAATCCCAATCCATAAAACACTGAATGGTCTTGTTTCGAAGACAACCTCCGTGGAACTAAGGCCGGGTCTCCACTGGGGCATATTTTTCATTTTGTTGCGAAACAATGTTTCGCTACATGTATCACGCAACACAGAAACATGTGCCTGATACATTGTATACGAGATACAAAATTGAAAGACTCGTGGACGGAGTTGTCGAAGTGCGCTACGTAGAAATCTGATGCCACTTGAAACTCAAATTCTGCCAGAAAAAGTCAAAAATTGCGACTTTCCCGCCCAATTTACCGCTATCCGCTAAATGATAATTTTTTCCGCTAAGTGACAACAAATTCCGCCAGATCTAGCGGAAAAAAAGCCAAATTGGCAGCACTGGTCTGGCTCAGTAGTTCAGTGGTAGAATATCCACCTGGCAAGTGGAAGTGGGTTTAATTTCTGGTCAAGGCAGAATTTTTCCACTGCTTTTCTAGAATTCTTATGAAATGAAATGTTTTCTTTTTTAAGCAATGAGAAAAATTCACAGTATTCTCAGCTCCTTGGCCACAGGGCTCCCTTGATCTTGGCACCCCCTATGGCTACTGGTTCTGCAGTATAGGATGGGATGACCATGGTTACTTCTCAATCCAGAAGACTTGCATCATTGATTTCAAGGGAAAGAAATACACAGAAATATACATTGTTCTTTTTATTCCTATGTACTCCAATTAAAAATTAAACGGTGTCAAATTATTGGAGAATATTTTTGATAGAAAAAAATTGGATATGTCCAGCACATGGCTGTCTCTCCATATAGACTTCACATTTAAAAAACAATAAGTAAACAAAGTTGTTAGCTGTTTCTATGGATAATAAAATGAAAAAGTAAAATTATCCCTAGCAGCATAGGCATTGCTATCAACAATCATAAAATTTTATCATAGCAACGGAAGCAATGGTATCACTTAGCGATGTACAAAGTAATTTCAATCACTTAAAGTTGGTGCAAACGAAGTTCCATGACGAACTGTTCAGCAGTTCACATGGCCATGTTGTGTATCCGTAAAAAGATTTGTTTCTTAGGTGCAACAGGCATAATAACATAGTAGAACAACATGATGTGTTAACAACTGCCCTTACTAAAGCATCCAATAGTGACAGAAGTATAAAAAATGTTTGGTCTTATGTTAATGAAATTTCAATGCACTCAAAAAATGAAGTGATGAAGCCAAAACAAAAGTGACTAAGAAACTCTGAAACTGATGGAGAACGTACTGTATTTATCTGAATATAAGACGACTTTTTTTCCAATTTTAGTGCCTGAAAAATCTCAAGTCATCTTATATTCACACAGGTAGTATGGAATAACTTAGCGTAAATCAATCATATGTCATAAAAGTGGATGACATTCGTTTTGATGCCTGCAGATGTAATTCTATTTCACAATGGAAAGCTGTGTCGCTCGGTGGCCAAGGTATGCACCGAGAAACACTCCTGTCACGCCAGCCCCTACATTACCACAATGTAATACTTGGGTTCTGAAACTGGATACTTCATGCACTACAATGAATCTCAATGGGGTAAAATTAGCCCCTGAAAATTGGTAATTTAACAATTTCAGATTGCCACATGTAGTTCTCATGTGTAATAACTTATCCTTAAAATTTGTTTCTCTAGGCTGAACTGTTTCAGAGATATTGGCCTTCACAGTCAGACAGAAAAAGTGAATACATAAGCGATTCGTAAAAAAATCACAAAAAAAGAAAAATCTTAGTTGTAAACACAGGCAGAAAGGGGCCTTAGAACAAAAGCAGAAAATTTGAGTTCATGAGATAAGTGCTGGGGAGGTCGTAAATTAGAGATAGAAAGACAACATAACTTAATGAAAAGTGTGGATGCACACACTTGAGGCATGGATTTCAGCAGATGCAAACACACACTGGAGGGGCTAAAATTCTTCTATCTGTAAGAGAGGTATTAAATCAACCACAAAAACATAAAAGCATATAAAATATAGAGTAGCCACCCGTGGGCTCAGCAGCTGAGTCCTGTGAAAACCCTTTTTAGGCACATTTAGCTTCCAGCATGAGCACCTATTATCATCAGTCTGTCTGTCTGTCTGTGTGTCCATCCGTCCGTCTGCATGTTCGTTCTCGGCTTCTACAGAATGGATTTTCATGAAATTTGATATTAAGGACTTTCAATCAATTATAATAAGAAATCGCAAAAATGAATCACGTATGCCAATCAGGAGTACCACTTTACTGGAGACAAAAAATTAAATTTTCGTCATATCTCGTAAACTATTGTTCATATCAAAATATTTTTCAAATAAAAGTTGTAGAACTGGTAAAATAGAGTATTTCCTTTTCTATATATTTTCATCGTAGGAGTAGCCGTTATCGAGAAAATCAAACAAGAAAGTCTTATATCGAGTTGAACTTGGAAAATTTCTTGCATGGTTACTTCATTGTTGCAACATAAACAATCTCCCGAACAAACATTTAATTTCCTTATGTGTGCATGTAATATTATTAAATCGGAAGAAAATGGATTATTTATGATGAAGAAAAGAACTTTAAAACGCAATTTCCCTTACATACAGGTATATGATTTCTTTCTAATACTCCATTGCACGAAATGTGCCCATTTGTGATATGTTGTACACTTTCCTAACTTGTTTGTGTTTGCTCTGGTTTGAAATAATAGATTTTTTTTAAATGGATTTCTTTATTATACTCATGCAAGTAAAAATTATGTGCACATCCTCCCCCTCCCTAACCCCTCTCTCCCACTCCCCCCTTTCCCCTCCCACCCTTCCACCTCTCTCTTTTCCCCCTCTCTTCTTTTCCCCTTGCCCTCTCTTCATGTAAATGGCTTATAAAACACGTTAATTTTACTCTTTTCTCCTCTATCCTTTTTTCCTCTCTCTTAATCCCCTCTCTCCTTTTCCCCTTGCCCTCTCTTCATTTAATTGGTTTATAAAACATGTTATTTTTATGCTCGTAAGCTATATATGGGACTTGACAACAATAGGGCTTTGAAAACGACAATGTCCGTTGTTAAGGTATTTAGTGATAAAATGGCAAATTTAATGAAAATTATGTGCATTAAAATTAAAATGCGGGTGATTTACAATCCTTGATTATTTTTCTTTAAAACGATCCAGGTCCGAAGCTCATATACCGATACTTAAAATTTATATGAGCAAATGAATGAAAGCCTGCACGCCGAAAAGTCGGAAAGTGGATACACATACCTAAACCTTTTCCGATCCAGTTTTTCAATCCCCACATGTTCTCATTTTAAGTGTCCTTTGCGCAACTACATCCAAACGACGTGCGTTGTAATTCTGCATCGAATGAGCCTATTCCGAAAGCGAGTGCTTCAAATGGCAACAAGCTATCTTTAAAAAACGTGATTCATTTTTCAATCCCCGCACGTTCCCATTTCAAGCATTTTCGGCGTAACCACAACTATATGATATGCATCGCAATTCCGCATCATATGAGCCTATTCCGAAAGCGATAGCTCAAAATGGCAAAAAGCTATCCTTGGAAAGGCTTCAGACATAAGTTTAGTACAAATAATTTGGTTTTTCAATCTCCGAGTGTTCCCAATTCAAGTATCCTCAGCGCAACAACTAAACATCTTGCATCACAATTCTACATCGAATCAGGCTACTCTGAGAGCGATAGATGAAAACGGCAAAAAGACTTCAGACATGTGCGATACGTGTCTTACTCAAATACAGGTGACGCTCAATTTACTCCATAGATGCATTCCTGAGGATTATAGCATAAATCGAAAGCGATTGCTTAAAATGGCTAAACGATATCTTTAAAAAAGTTGATTTGATTTTTCGATCCCCATGCATTCCCATTTCAAGCTTCCTCGGCGCAACCACCACTAAACAATTTGCGTCACAATTCTGCATCATAGGAGCTTACTCCAAAAGCGATAGCTCAAAATGGCAAAAAGCTATCCTTGAAAGGGCTTCAGACATAAGTTTAGTACAAATAATTCGGGTTTTCAATCCCCAAGCGTTCCCATTTCAGGTGTCTTACTCAAATAATATACAGGCAACTCCCGAGATTCGATGGGGATGCATTCCTGAAAATGTGGTCGAATCTCGAATTGTCAAATGTCAAATGCAGTTTTTCCATAGGCCTGCATGATATAATTGAGGAATACGTTCCCGCATCTCAGGAAAAAATTATTAAGTCTCCCCTCACGTTATATAAAGATAAAGTAACATTATTAATATGTTAATACAACAATATTAAATTACGAATAAATTAAATAATAAATATTTTAAATGTATAACTTATCTTTTGCATTAAAAAGGAAAAAATAAATTTTTGTTTGTATGGTTATTTTATGTAATTTAAAAATCTAAATTAAATCAAATCTGCCTCATCCATTCCCATGTTATTTAAATGGAGGAATGAGTAGTATTAGTATTTTACCAACAAAGTTAACGGAAGAGTGATGTGCAACATTCGACTCATCGAACTTCAAAGATAGATGTATGCAGGGAGTCTGCAGACGACCCGGTCCAGCTTGCACGAGTTGTTTGTTACAAACGACTCGAGCGAGCCGGACCGGTCATCTGCAGCACTTGCTGCATACATCTATCTATACATACAACTATATATCGCAGCAAAATTAATATTAAAGTTATTATCACCTCGCCAGTTAATTTAATGTTATGCAAACCTGCCCTTCTCTTAAATCTGTCAAACCAGCCATGACTTGCACTAAATGGAGGCGCATCCATCCTTTCCTTCAAATCATCATAGAGATCCTTAGCCTTTGCTCTAATCATGGTCTCACTAATAGGAATGTGTTTCTGACACTGATTATCTACCCAAAGCTTTAAAAGTTTTTCCATTTTAGGAATCACAACACCATGCCTAGGACTGTTTATTGTTGTTATCAAATTACGTGAATTTATCACGTTCTAGAATTTTCTCCTTCTGTTTCACATAAGTGCTAATAGTTGAACAACACATTCCCAATGATCGTGTGATTTCAGCTTGACTTTCACCGTACTCAACAGGCTTTAAAATTTCTAATTTCAATTCATAACTATGAGTCTTAAGCACTCTTTTATTTGATTCCCTTACATTATCACTATTACATTTCCTTTTAGATGCCATGTCAAGTGATAAATTTATAAATAAATCAATAAAATAAATAAATTTAAATAAAAGATTAACAGAAAAAAGAGTGAAATTGTGTGGTTGGTCGGGACCAATTAATCCGCGTAAAGTAGTTCCCAATTCGATTTGCTGTGTCAAAATCTCGAATTTGTTGAATCTCAGGAGTCGCCTGTATATGGATTATTGCTGTACTCACCACTTGTTTTTGAGTTAGATGTTCCATTCCCGCACTTTTCGCTCAGCAAACATTAATAATGTGATACATATCGTTCCTCAGAAAACATGCTATCTCATTCTTAATAGAGAGTAATCTCAATCCACTTAGTCTTTCCTGTTCCATTGTACTTATAATAATGTCTTAATAATTTTAAGTTTTGAAAATGCACATTCTGAACTTGCGAGAGTGACTGGAATTGCATTAACACCATGAAAAGGTCTGGAGAACTGGTGGGTAGCACAGCATTTTCAATGAGTATCAGATTGGCTACTTCCTTCACAGTTAAAAGTTTAGCGATGTCACTTTTTAAGTAAGACCGAAGCGAAATCAGCTACTAATTAGGCTACTATCTCCAACATTATCAGTATCTGATATTTTATCAATAGCACACCCAATATCACTTTCTCTCTATGATACTCTTTGTAAACAGTCGATTCATCCTAACCACATGGCCCTAGGCTGCTTAATTATGGTTGTGTCTCATATCTTGGCCTATTCCTATCGTATTTCTTCATCATTTTGTATTTATCCCATAAGTGAGGATTAGGCCGTAGACTTCTTATGCCTATATTGCTTCCTTTGAGTCTACAGAATTTTTCTTCTCTTTTCATGAGAAAGATGGTTCAAAATTGTTATGGCAAGGTTAAAGAATACCAAGTTTAAACCCTTAACATATATCGAGAGCAGTATTTTATATACTAACTGAATTTTTCCTTGTTCTCCCAATCCTTCAATTTTAATTTATAGGTTATAAGTCTAAGTTTTATGTTTGGTTGAGGGTTGGAATCTTCAGAATAAAGAATTTGTTAATTTTACTATATTTAAATTTAATATAAGAAATATAATTTAAATACATAAATTAATTAATATGGCGACATATATTAGCTTCACTCATTTTCTTAGTCCTCACATTTGTAGAGAGGTAACAGGAGTTGCATATACACAGGGGCAGACCAGTTATGTGTATGTCAGGTTCATCTGATCAAGTGACGCACTGCCAAACCATTGAATATACAAGTAACAATATGCAAAGATTCTATGCTAACATCAATATGTTCATTATCATAATAGTGCATTCTATGAAAACAGTAATAGCTAATATTAATGTCTCAGTGCAAGATGAGATGAATGACTTTACGTTAAAACACATTCAATTTGTGTATGCACCCCATCTGATGATGGGTCTCAGTATTTGTGAACAAGAGCACATAAAATATATCACACCATTAATTCACTACAAAATGTCTTATACATATTACAATTTGTTGTGAAATATAGATCAAAAATTTATAGTGCAAATGATATTCTTGGGAATAAATAGTCAATCCGTTTAGCTTTAAATAATTGCTGATTTCAGAGGCATTCTTGCTGACAGGGAGTGTTATTAGTGTAAAATACGAATATAATTTATTATTATTAACTATATTATTAACTATAACTATGATGACGTTATAGAAAAATTCATTTGAAAATTGCTAGCAGAATTACCTTATAATTCAAAATGAAAAAACTAATGCATACCAGAGTAAGACCATAATAAATTCAATGAAAAATTAAAAAATTCCGCAATGAAAATGCACAAGTTTTCTGATTCGAGAACTACTGCTAGCACCTATGACAATTCATGAATTGATGATTCACGAATGAATAGGAAAGAGAGGGAGGGAAAGGAGAAGGGAAGGCAACAAAGAGATCCCCATTTGGTTACGTACTGTGGCAAAGTAACAGTCTGTCTGACTGCACCCTCCCCTTTGTATCATGAAATTTGTTAGCTGTCCCTAGGTCAGTGGTTTCAAAACTTACCACATCTTCATTCGCTCAAGAATCCCTCTTGTGCCCCTGACCTAGGTAATATGATACCATGCTAGATGTTCAATGTGTTTTGAAACAATTCCATATCTTAATTGCAACAGCTCAATATATCATTACATTACAAATAGTGAGTGCCACACAGAGCCAGGATTAAGTATTTTGGTACCTGGGACAAAGAACGTGAATCATGCCACTAGCCCAGGGGTTGGCAACCTTTTTTCTAAGAAGAGCCACTTTTTCAAATTATGTATAAAATGCAACATAAGAAGAGCCACAGTCATTGAGATTCTCACCTCCTTAACCTTGCTGTTGTTTTACTTTTTGGAATTATATCTGTAAACCAAACGTTTATTCTACGGAATGCGTCCATACGTTTTTAGTTTTCCGCACTTTCTATTAAAATAATTTACGAAGCCAATTTCTTTCTTGGAGGTTTTATCAGAGAGAGTTGCTGTTGGGAGCTGCATGCAAATCCTTAAAGAGCCACTTGCTGCTCAGGAGCCGCAGGTTGCCGACCCCTGCCCTAGCCCAAATTGTAAATAGCTATGTTTATATAAAATATGTACATATAATCACAATTTTGGCAGCCTCTAAGAATGATGCGCCAGAGGCAAGGGCCACGCTCACCCCACCCTTGTGTCAGCCCTGGTGCAACTGCTCAGAAATAGTCAATTTTGAGATACTACCACACAGAAGAGAAGTAGCACTTCGTTCTGAGGTATCGATTTCGTTCATTCCCCATATTTTTTTCTTACGATATCACATCCATACACCTCATTCTAATTCGCCCAGTTAAGATAATTGTTATTCACTTGAGTAGCAGCAACTGGGAAGAACTCTACACATAAGCGATGGCAATAGATTTGGATGAGCATCTTAAGTACGATAATAATCCAACGATTTCACTTTGCGATGGTGACAGCTTGAAAAGTATTCAGCAAGCATGATCAGTTCTCTCATTTTTCCGTACCCAACTAGAGGGGCTTACAGTGATGCTGCTTTTGTGCCAAGACGATCTAGTGAAAGCTAATGTTTACAATTGTGTTTTCCTTGAAATTTCGTGGATTAAAATTTCGGGGACCAGGTTCAGCCTCTGCTCTATGGGAGTTTCGTAGTTATGGAGATTCATTATAGGGAGGCTTCTTGTATGCATTTTACATATTCCGAGGGCAGGATTGAGAGCAGAGTTAGTTTTACAAAGATTTTCTTTATAGAGGGGTTAATAAGATAGAGATTTTACTGTATTTTTATATAACTATTCCAATCCAATATACAGTAATGTCAGTAAACTGATTTGAAGATATTAGGAGATTTCTGAGATTTGAATAGGAGTAAGAGAACACAGGTTGAGAGACTAAAACCTGATTAACTTCCAGCAGTGATATACATATAGGAATTATTTTTGAAATGGTGCACAGCAGTTTATATTCCAACCACAATAAACTACCCTTCATTGTTATGTTCTGTCATTCATTTCTTCATAGTTTCTACTCTGGATAATGTTTTGCCTGTATACAAAATAAATTGTCTGGGCTTTAAGGCTGTGCACAGACAGATAGCACGTTGAAAATCATTATTTTGGACTTAAGAGATATCTAAAATGTGTATTTCTGTCAAATCTCATTCAATTTACTTTATGATTGCAATGTTTTCTGTATATACTACATATATGATAAGGTAAAGGAATATTTTTTGCCAACTGTGCCATTATCCAAATACAAGAATCTTTTGTTCTGTGAATGTTACTATAGAACTAGTAAGAACCCCATGATCATGTTTGTATGATGGAGACAGCCTAGATAAAACCCCTCTTTGTGTTTCCTCTCATCCTTTCAAAAATCTCTGTTCCATTTCTTTTGCAGCGATTTGTCTTACAAATCATTTTAAAGCATGTGTTGTTCATTCTTTCTGTTTTATTTGCATAACAACTTCATAGTCACGTAGATCTATGTGACTCATTTATCATTACAGATTGGAAGATCACATTTATTTTCTGAAGTTATTCTGTGCAAATAGAATCACCCTTTCTTACTCTTTATTAAAGATTGTCTCAAGGTGACTCATTTTCTAATTTTATATTTTTGTTGTAATTATTTGTTTTTTTTTTTCAGTGTATGAAACTACTCTCGAGGATGATCTCAAGGGAGAGGTATCTGGGCATTTTAGACGGCTTCTTACGGTAATCGTTATGGTAAAGGTCACTCAATTCACTTTCTATTTTTTTAAATGAAAAAATTTGAGTGCTGCATGAAACCAATGTCTTCCTATTTAGAAGTAATTTCCAAGTCTATTAAACTTTTGCACTCAGATTTTTTTCCTTTCCACACTTACTCGTATATTTATCTTTAGAATATACTGATAATTCAACTTGTTTACAGTTAGGAGCTTTTGAGGTGTAAGAAAATGCAATCTCTGTATTTATTAATCCCATGCCTATCTTGACCTCCAAAACATGTATCGAGTTACGTTTGACTTGCAAATTACTGTTTGAGTGGTCACACTCACTCAACATGCAAAAGGTTAAAATTCAGTATAACTTCTCATTGCAATAACTTATTATTTAAACTGAATGTCATTTCTATATAAGTGTATTGAATTCTTCAGTTCATCCAATGAGAATTATTTTGAATTCAGAAGGATATCAGAAACATTAACCCCTCAATGTTGACCCATGTACCGAGTACATTGTGGGCAAATTTCATATGCCGTCGACCCAAGTACTCAGTGTGTGGGCCAATGTCAGGTATACTTTTATCATTTTTTTGACATGATAAATTTTCGTAAATTTGGATAATCTTGATATACCGTATATACCCGAATATAAGACGACTCTGATTATAAGACGAACCCCCATTTTCAACTCTTAATAAAAGGAAAAAATTTATTATTCACACAATGACAGAGGTTCATTATACCACTGACTAATAAACATTGAACCAATTCAAATAAGCAATTTTGTAGTGTTAGTTGTCATATACTACAGTTGCTTTCCTTCAAGTGTCTACCAACGTCTGATTTTAACTTCTTACAGGACCTACTATAAAGGCGATGTCAATGCAAGTGTTTATTTAGATTATCAATGAAGAGAAGATAACAATAACGCTTTTCTTTCGTCTATTTGAAGGTTTAATTGGCCTTAAATGAATCGGAGGCAACAATGAGAGTCTCCTTGGTAACACCTGGAATGAGTACGAAAAATCCGAAAAATTTCGAAAAAGAATGTGTATTTCTGAAAAATTCGACCGTATAATGTGTAAACATCGCAAGAATAAGATATTATAGAGCTTTAGCCGTCGAATAAAGCAAATAAGAAGAAAATCGGTCCATATTTACGTATTTTAATGAATGAAGGAAAAAAACCTTGCACTCTGAAAAATCGAAAATCCCGTGTAAACTTATGGGAAAATATAATTGTCTCCTGGATTCGAAGCCGGGACACTTTAGCAAACGAAAATATTTTTCCATAGCCAGAAGAAACAAAACGCTGTTTACCGCATATCTTTTACGACGAACGGTTCTCAAGAAATATGCAGATATAATTACGTGAGACTTCATACTCATGGATGCATGCGGCTTAACTACACGCATAATATACAGGATAAAATTCAAGAGTATTTGTATTCGAATACATTTGAATTGATTCAATTTCTACTACTACTTTTAATAATCGATTGTTACGATTGATTTTAAGAATCGAATATTTTGATTATATTCTGCATTCGGTTCCTCTGTCAGTCAAATTATTACGCACCGCGTGATTATAAGACGACTAGCGATTTTTCGGTCATAAAAATTGGAACAAAACCTCATCTTATATTCAGGTATATACGGTATTTCTAAAGAGGAACCTTTGGCCTACCTATTTATCATCTCTCTGCAATTTTTGTCTTTCTTATAACATGTAATGTGCATTAAATTTTGTGATTGATTTTTTCCCATAGCTATGCGAATTGAGGAATCATATCTTCTAAAAAATACCTATCCAATGCTAATGCAAAGTGAAAGGATATCTAGACTCTGCTTTTCTACCCACAGACTTCACTTTCTCTTGGATTTTTCTTATGCGTCAGCGTGCTTGATAGCTATAAGATGCCATGTGCTTGCTTCAGCATTTCTTGAGAGCAATATAGTATGATAGAGAGAGAGAGAAACGTCTGATCCGTGTCCTAAGTCTGTTTACAAACAAGTCACTTTGATGATGTCTATGCTGATACACTGATACATTGTAAGAGAGAGAGAGGGCTTTCAAAGTGAGCACTTGCATAATACCTTTAGGCTCTCAGGTCGTCGCAGTAGAAATATTCTCTTGTCACTCTAAAGAAGTTAGTTGGAAGGAAACCTTTGAGGTGTGCAGGTAATTTCAGTTGTTTTTCTAGTTTTAATTTAATAGGAATTAATAATCATGGCATCAACATGTAGGAAAAGGCCAAGCAAGGAAATGTTGATGGAAACGTTATTGAAAAGTGACTCAGAGGATAGTATTACCTCTGACAGCGATAGTGAAAATTGTATTGAAGATCTTAGAGAAGTTGATGTACTGACATACATTGACAATGCAACAAGGTATGCATTTTTAATGCAGATTAAACTGTTTTACTCTCTGCTCCCAGACAAACATAATACTAAATTTTCACAACCTCCGTTTAAGGTTTACTTTAATTTAAGGTACAAAAAGCTTATCCACCATACAAACATGAAATCAGATTTCCACTATATTTCATGCCCAAAAGAAGGTATAGCATAAAATAACATCTATGTTTATGAATTGGTTGAAGATAAGAATATCAATTAGAACAGTTTTAGGAGAAAGACAAACAAGCAACAAAAAGGACCATGGCTGGCCAGACTTGCTATGTATACTTTTTCCTTTTCTTTCAAAAGGCCTAGTACACTATATACTATCCTGATAATGTGCTTTAAATGGTAATATCAATATTTTATTAATTAACATTTCATGGACTAATACTCTTCTTTTATAATAACTTTACTATTTGTTCATTGGACATAGTCTAATCTTGTGAGCCAGGAACATAAACTCCCCTTTGTGAATGTGCTGAAATGTTCAAATTTATTTTTGGAAACGTTTCCGTTCCAGTAACATCTGTAGTTTACGTTATTTTTGTGGCTTCCAAACTTCTTTAAAGGAAGGCTGCCTGAAAACAATCAACATATTTCGTGGAACCAGCCACCAAAAGTAAAATATCTGACGTGGCTAACACATCACTTTCAAAATATTTGGGTATAGATATTTAAATTATTATGAATAGCATTATAAGGCAAAATTATTATTTTGTGTCGTAAAAGAATAGTGTCATCCTTATTGCCATAAATTATATTTTGAATATGTTTACAGAATTCACCGCTACATGGTGGTGGCGCAGTATACTGGAAATTTTGACCAACCGATCCGTGACCTCCGGGGTCACGACCCAGTTGGCCGATTTGAATTTTATTTGGCACTGCAACTTCCATGTTCAACCTAAAGCTGCTATCAAAATTTCAAATTCCTAACTTTCTTGTCTGATGAGTTATGGCTGTCACAGACAGACATTCTCTTTTATTTATTAGATTTGACGGAAACCAAAGAAACCGATTATTTATAAATAATTCCCAAACAATAACTGCTATGGAAAATTGTTTCAATGAAAGTTGTAGGAAATTACATTCTGTATAACCTTTGTAATGAATTGTATATACAATAATAATATTTTAACGGAGATATTTTGCCAAAACCGAATAGGGTTTCGAATAAACCTCGACTTCCGGTTAACTGGTATTGTCCAAAAACTAATCAGCTCTTTGTGCTCATACCAAAGTGTTATATATGAAATTTGGTAATGATATGGCAAGTACTTTTCCAGTTAGAGCACCCACAATCACATACACATAGACATTATTCCGAAAATAGTCTAAACGCTTCCCAGATGATATGTCCACAGTCTTAATGTCCACAGCCTTTATGTCCGCTGCCCTTATGTCCACAGTCTTTAAGCCAACCATAGTATGTGTCCACAGCCTTTTTACTTTCTCCATACGTAGTAATGGGAAAGTATTGTATTCACAAAAAAAATCGACTTCGAGATTTCAATGGAAATACATGTTTTGAGGTCCCTAGAACACGTTTAGACTATTTTCGGAATGATGTCTGTGTGTGTGTGTGTGTTATTGTGGGCGCTCTAACTCAAAAAGTACGTGCTATATCGTTACCAAACTTCATATATAACACTTTAACATGAGCACAAAGAACTGATTAGTTTTTCGATAATAACGGGTAACCGGAAGTCGAGGTTTATTCGAAACCCGATTCGGTTTTTGCGATATTTCTTCATTAAAATATCATTATTGAATTTACAATGTTATAGAAAAGTTATAGAGAATGTCATTTCCTACAAATTTTATTTGAAACAATTTTCTATTGTAGTTATTGTTTAGGAGTTATTTATAAATAACCTGGTTTTCAGTTTTCTCCTTAAAAACATCTTTATTGGTAATCTTCGTGAGGACCAAAGTTGTAGAGAATAATATTTCTTCCAAGTTTTGTTTGAAACAAATTTTCGTAGAGCCATCCATTTTGGAGATATTTTCCTTTTTACATTCTTCATACGTAGTAATGGGAAAGTATTGTATTCACGAAAAAAATCAACTTCGAGATTTCAACGGAAATACGCGTTTTGAGGTCCATAGAACAGGTTTAGACTATTTTCGGAATATCATCTGTGTGTGTGTGCCTGTGTGTGTTATTGTGGGAGCTCTAACTCAAAAAGTACGTGCCATATTGTTACCAAACTTCATATATAACACATTAACATGAGCACAAAGAAGCGATTAGTTTTTGGACAATAATGGGTAACCGGAAGTCGAGGTTTATTCGAAACCCGGTTCAGTTTTTGCGATATTTCTTCGTTAAAACATCATTATTTTATTTACAATTCTATACAAAAGTTATATGAACTTTCATTTGAAACAATTTTCTATTGTAGTTATTGTTTAGGAGTTATTTATAAATAACCGGGTTTTCAGTTTTCTCCTTAAAAACATCTTTATTGGTAATCTTTGTGAGGACCAAAGTTGTAAAGAATAATATTTCTTCCAAGTTTTGTTTGAAACAAATTTTCGTAGAACCATCCATTTCGGAGATATTTTCCTTTTTATATTCTTCATACGTAGTAATGGGAAAGTATTGTATTCACGAAAAAAATCAACTTCGAGATTTCAATGGAAATACGCGTTTTGAGGTCTATAGAACACGTTTAGACTATTTTTGGAATGTCATCTGTGTGTGCGTGTGTCTGTATGTGATTGTGGGTGCTCTAACTCAAAAAGTACGGGCCATATCCTTACCAAACTTCAAATATAACACTTTAGCATGAGCAGAAAGAACTGATTAGTTTTTGGACAATAATGGTTAACCGAAAGTCGAGGTTTATTCGAAACCCGATCCGGTTTTTGTGATATTTCTCTGTTAAAATGTCATTATTGTATATACAATTCTATACAAGTGTTATAGATAATGTAATTTCCTACAACTTTCATTTGAAACAATTTTCCATAGCAGTTATTGTTCAGGAATTACTTATAATTAATCGGTTTTTCCGGTTTCCGTCAAATATCTCCTTAAAAACGTCGTTACTGGTAATCTCCGTAAGGAACAAAATTGTAGAGAATAATATTTCTTCCAGGTTTTGTTTGAAACAAATTTTTGTAGAACCATCCATTTCGGAGATATTCAACTTTTTTCGTAATATCCAGTTTACAGCGCCAAAACCACTTAGCGGTGAATTCTGTAAACATATTCTTAATATACCTAATTTACGGCAATAAGGACGACTGTATTCTTTTACGATACTAAATAATAATTTACCTCATAATGCTATTCTTAATAATTTAAATATCTATACCGCAAATATGGAGAAAGTCATGTGTTGGCCACATCAGATTTTTGTCCACTGCATTTATGTCCAGTATTATATATGTCTACAGCCTTTTTGTCCACTGTTTTTATTTGTTCACTTTTACGTATGACCACACAATAGATTTCTAAATATGAAAATAATGAAGCGAACAAATGAAAATGTAGGGCGGGTAAAAGGAGGGGGAGGGAAAAGGGGGGTCGGAAGAAATCCGCAGGAAACTCAGTGGACATTGGTATCGATCGAGTAGGAATTTTATAACAGTAACGACTATGAAGCGAAAAAATGAAAACGGAGGGGGGGTAGAAGGAGAGGGAGGAAAAAGAGGGGGCGTAAGGAATCCGAAGAAAACACAGTGGACATTGATATCTATCCACTAGGAATTTTATAACAATATTAGGAATATGAAGCTAAAAAATGAAAACGGATGGGGAGGGAAAAGGGGTGGCAGAAGAAATCCGAAGGAAACACAGTGGGCATTGATATCTATCGACTAGGAATTTTATGACAATTACGAATATGAAGTGAAAAAATGAAAACGGAGGAGGGATAAAAGAAAGAGGAGGGAATAGGGGAGGAAGGCAGAAGAAATCCGAAGGAAGTACAGTTGACAATGGTGTCAATCGACTAGGAATTTTATAACAATTACGAATATGAAGCGAAAAAATGAAAATGGAGGAAGTACAGGCGACTCCCGAGTTTCGAACGTTCAAGATTCGATTAATTTGAGATTTCAACACAGCCGATCGAATTGGGAACTACTTTACGCGGAATAATTTTTGTTGAATAAATTTCGCCGAGTAATTGCTTCCAACCAACCATGCGAGGTTTAGTTTTCGTGTAGACGTAGTTATATCTGCTCTGATTGTTTGAATTTGTGCTGATTTCACTCTTTTTTCTGTTAATCTTTTATTTAAATTTATTTATTATTTTGATTTATTTATAAATTTATCACTTGACATGGCATCTAAAAGGAAATGTAATAGTGATAATGTAAGTGAATCAAATAAAAGAGTGCATAAGACTCATAGTTATGAATTGAAATTGGAAATTTTAAAGCGTGTTGAGAAAGGTGAAAGCCAAGCTGAAATCGCACGATCGTTGGGAATGTGTCCTTCAACTTATGTGAAACAGAAGGAGAAAATTCTAGAAGATGTGATAAATTCACGTAATTTGATAACAACAATAAACAGTTCCCCACCCAATAGCTCCTCTTCTTCCAACTAAAATCTTCCAACTTCTCAAATAATAAACCAAGTCCAGTAAGCTCAGTTGAAAAAGATTTAAGGTATGATAACATTTTCAGTTTTATTGTTTCTTTATTCTTAAGTTATTATTTTGTGCATTTTTAATAACTTTTATATTAATTTCGCTGCGATAAATAGTTGTATATATAGATAGATGTACGCAGGTATGTTATCCAGCTCACGCGAGTCATTTGTTACAAACGACTCGCACAATCCTGACCGGGCTGACTGTACAACATATTGCATACATCTATCTTTGAAGTTCGAAACAAAAATTTATTTTTTCCTTTTTATTGCAAAAAATAAGTTATAGGTACATTTAAAATATTTATTATATAATTTATTCATAATTTAACATTGTTGTATTAACATATTAGTAATGTTATTTTATCTTTATAGAACGTGAGGGGAGACTTTTTCCCGAGATGCGGGAACGTATCCCCCGATTATAACATGCAAGTATATGGAAAACCAGGGTTCGACATTCGACTATTCGACATTCGAACACGTTTTCAGGAACGCATTCCCGACGAAACTCGGGAGTCGCCTGTATATAAATTTAAAAAATCATTATAATAATTTAATTAATAATGACCACACAAAAATTTATTGAAGTCATATTTACAAATTAATATTATTGGCAAGTGCTCTTACGTTTCCCATATGTTCATACACCAAACACTTGGACTCTGACAAAATGTCACCGGTCAGAACGTACCCAGACGTAATGTCTCCAGGCTAAATGTTTCATAACACAAAATAGCACTAAATGTCCCTGCGAAACAGTTCATTTCTTCTGTGTGTGCGTCAATTTTTCAAAATGACTAAAAGAAAAGTGAAACAAGAAACTGCAATATACTTTTGATTAGAAACAATACAAAATATCGAGAGTAAATAAGAAAACAATTAAATATGTTTCAGAATGTTACGGCTTCCCTAATTCAAAAGTAATACATTTTAAGAGGGTAAATGTATTCAAATACGTATTATATTTTATTTTGAAGTGGATTCATGATTACATTTTAGAGTAATATTCCATTAGAGCTTACAAAGGAAATGTAATGGACTTGTATTTCCACAGCTGTTGACGCTATAAGAAGCTGTTATTAAATTGTTTTCTAATTTTAAGTTCCTATTTTTTACTGTTTATCTGGTAAATAGAATGTCGAAATTATTAGAATCTAAATAAAATATCGAGCAAAATCGGAATAAATATTTACTAGGTATCAACTTCGAAAGTGTTGAGCAATTATATTAGTTTTCATTGTAAATTATTCCGCTATATTGGGAATTAATTAATCGGTGAGAAAAACTACATGTAAGTAAATATGTTTAAAAATTGTATAGAATATCATATTCACTTGCAAAATGAATAGAACTTGTGAATTTGTGTCTTCTGCTTTAACTTAAGTCCTGACATTAATAATGAAAGAAACGTTAAGATAGGTTACTGAAGTTGTAACTGGTAATTAAAGTTAAAGTTGATTGCTGATATTTACATAACGTTCATCGTAATGTATTGTTTGTATTATTTCTAATCAAAAGTATATTGCAGTTTCTTGTTCCACTTTTCTTTCGATCATGTTGAAAAACTGAGGCACACTCAGAGGAAATGAACTGGTTCACAGGGACATTTAGTCCTATTTTGTGTTTTGAAACATTTAGCCCGGGGACATAATGCCTGGGTATACATTTCGACCGGGGACATTTTGTCAGAGTCCCAGTGTTTGGTGTATGAACGTTTGGGAAACTTAAGAGCACTTGCCAATAATATTAATTTGTAAATGTGAATGCAATAAATTTTTATGTGGTCATCATTAATGAAATTATTATAGTGATTTTTTAAATTTATATATCCCTCCATTGTCATTTTTTCGCTTCATATTCATATTTGATATAAAATTCCTAGTCGATCTACACCAATGTCAACCAGTGGTGTAGCTAGGGTCTTCGGCGCCCGGGGCAAGGCATCTTTTGGCGCCCCTATGGGGGAGAAGGGGGTTATATTCCCAGTTTTTCTTGCTGCCAAATTCCAGGGGGAGGGGTTTACGGGGTCTTCTCTACTTAATTTAGCGTTTTGACGTCTTTAAGCAATTCCCTGTTTTGCTACCGTATGCAACAAACATATTTGAATGGGAAATTGGTGCAAGTAAGGCTAGATGGCAGGAGATAACTCAGTTGCAAATCCCCCTAGCCTGTCGGCACAACATCGTTTACAAGTGAGATCCAGTCTAAGGAAATATATAGGCAAAACAAGAGTGTAACCCGAAACTCAAAGAATGAGCGATAACCCTAAAGACTTAGGGTGAGACATGAAGAAGTGGCAACCTGCGTGGCCACCTCAAGTTCGTCAATGACCCAGAGATTTCCTTATCTGACCTGGTGATTTCCTAATTTAGCCCGGAGAACCATATTTTGTTGCTCTCTCATGCAACTTGGCAACAAAAGATTGTAGTGGTACCTACTTTATAACAGAGCCACCAATCCCAAATCACTGTATAAACGTAGTAATCAGAGCTACAAGCCATTCGCTGAGATTCAGAATTTGTCGTTGCCGTAGATATGGTGGTAGCAAATACAACTAAATGCGAGTCACCCACAGAGTTTTAGCTGCTGATGCGATAAGATTTTTTCCATGCATAATTCACAAATTAGACGTGTTTCTTTTAAGATTCTAAAGTCTCATGTGTTTCCAAACTAAAAGGAAATGTGCTGACCAAAGAGAAAATGTAATATCGAGACTGTTACTTCATAGAGACCATTCTGACTTTTTTATGCACACGTGTCGATGTAGCGTGGGTTTGGGATAGACTTTGGACAAAACCCAAGCGATAGCTATGGTCTGTAATGAGCACCATCAATTTTTAGACTTTCTAAATCATACTTTCAAAACATCGTAGTTAATCTTGCTGCCTTGAATTGTGGAGTGTCTAGGATCATCACATATGATTGACTATTTTAAAAAAACCGGACTATTAAAAATTTTACGGGACTTTTTTTAACTTTGAAATTAAGACAAAAATATTCTTTGAAAGTATATAAGAAAAAATTATATTTTTTACAAAGAATCTACATAAGATAAAAGTCTTTACAAGAAAGATATGTAGTTGCTTTTCACCTACAGCTCTGCTTTTACTGCACTTCTGTCAAATATGTTCATATTGTCATTCCATTTATTACAACTTAAAGAAAATATTCTTTCCACAAGAGCTTTAGAGCCTGGGACTGACTTAATAATTTGCATCAGCTTACAAAATTATTTTTTCGCAAGATTTTAATATCCCATTCCATTTATCTAGGAGAGATGAGAGATGAAATCCCATTTGTAACTTTTCGTGAAAGTGGGTACATTTTTGTAAACTCTTCATACATGCCGACCGAGTAATACTGGTAGGCAGTGTGCCTGCCTTCTAACCCAAAGGTCGCGGGTTCGAATCCCGCTTTGGGCATGGATGTTGTGATGTATGTTGATTTTCTCTAAGACAATTCAACGGTGCAAAATAACCTTAGCTGTTGACGCACTTCAAAAACCTAATTACTACTACTCTTCATACATTACATTAATTAAGTGCTCGAAATGGAAAATATTACGAAACGGAACTCTCGGGAGGAAAATATTACAATTCGAAACTAATTGTCGATATTTTCGATAATGTGTGGTCTGGGTTCGTTCCGACTCATTCCGAGCATTGCAATAATTACATTAAAATATGGGAAATGTGGTTACCCTAAGTTTATCTGAAATCATATTTATTTTCATAAAAAAATATGGGACAAAGTATTGATTTCACACGGTACACAGGACATTTAAGGAAAAATGGGCCAAAAACGGGACGTCCCATAAAATACTGGGCATGTGGCCACTCTGGTTCGTGTATACTGTTGACCGGAGAATTTTACCCTTAACCCGGAGACTAGTCCTAAAACCCGGAGACTCCACGTAAAATCTGGAGGGGAAGCAGGACTTCACAAATACTTTGTAAATATTTTTTCTCTGACTCACGATTGCCATTTCTTAAGTCTCAGGGACCATCTAAACGTAAAGAAGCTACGTATCACTATACCCTAAAGATAATTACGAAGATGATTCATTGCATGTCGGGCCAGCTCCCAGAAACATTTTTTGATGGCTCGCACCTCTTTTGTCTTAATCCGTTAGGATATTACATTCAGAGCCTTGCCGGCATATGGGTGCAAGGGGTGCATCGCACCCGGGCGGCAACGTATTAGGGGCGGCAATTCACGGGCAGAATTTGTGTTTTGCACAATCTACTTCTTAAATTAAATACAACTTTTAATCTAAAAATGGAAAAAGTCTGGGCCAGGGTGCTTTTATAAGTCCGTAAGGGGAGGCATAAACTGCTTGCACCCAGGCGGCAAATATGCCGGCACGGGTGTAATTACGTTACTCCGCGACCTCCTAGCAGATCTGCTTTTATCGATAAAAATCGGTCCGTGAGTTTGCGCCCCTTAATCCCTGTGCATGGGGGCAACTGCCTCCCTCTACACACCCCTTGCTACGCCTCTGATGTCAACTGTGCTTCCTTTGGATTTCTTCCGCCCTTCCCCGCCATTGCCTCTCCCACCTTTTGTTTCCCCTCCGTTTTCATTTTTTCACTTCATATTCGTAATTGTTATAAAATTCCTAGTCGATCGATACAAATGTCCACTGTGTTTCCTTCGGATTTCTTCTGCCACCCCTTTTCCCTCCCACTCCGTTTTCATTTTTACTTTCTCCATACGTAGAAATGGGAAAGTATTGTGATCCCAAAAAAAATCGACATCGAGATTTCAGCGGAAATACACGTTTTGAGGTCCCTAGAACACGTTTAGACTATTTTCGGAATGATGTCTGTGTGTGTGTATGCGTGTGTGTGTTATTGTGGACGCTCTAACTCAAAAAGTACGTGCCATATCATTACCAAACTTCATATATAACACCCTAACATGAGCACAAAGAACTGATTAGTTTTTGGACAATACAGGTTAACCGGAAGTTGAGGTTTATTCAAAACCTGATTCGGTTTTTGCGATATTTCTCCATTAAAACATCATTATTGTATATACAATTCTATACAAATGTTATAGAGAATGTAATTTCCTACAACTTTCATTTGAAACAATTTTTCATAGCAGTTATTGTTTAGGAATTATTTATAAATAATAGGTTTTTTGGTTTCCATCAAATATCTCCTTAAAAACGTCGTTATTGGTAGTCTTCGTGAGGACCAAAGTTGTAGAGAATAATATTTCTTCCAGGTTTTGTTTGAAAGAAATTTTCGTAGAAACATCAATTTCGGAGATATTTTGCTTTTTCTTAACTTCCAGTATACAGCGCCACCACCATGTAGCAGTGAATTCTGTAAACATATTCAAAATATATGTAATTTACTGCAATAAGGACGACTGTATACTTTTACAATATGAAATGATAATTTTGCCTCATAATGCTATTCATAATAATTTAAATATCTATACCCCCAAATATGGAGAAAGTCATGTGTTGGCCACATCAGATTTTTTAGCTTCATATTCGTAATATTGTTATAAAATTCCTAGTCGATCGATACCAATGTCCACTGTGTTTCCTTCGGATTTTTTCCGCCCCCCCTTTTCCCTCTCCCTCCTTCTACCTCCTAACCCCCCTCCATTTTCATTTGTTCGCTTCATTATTTTCATATTTAGAAATCAAATGTGTGGTCATATGTAAAAGTGGACAAAAAAAACAATGGACGAAAGGGCTGTGGACGTATATAATACTGGACATAAAGGCAGTGGACAAAAAGGCTTTGGACAAAAATGAAAGTGTAGGTCAAGTGTGGATGTGGACATTTAAGACTGGACATAAAGGCAGCAGACATAAAGGCGGCAGACATAAAGGCAGTGGACATAAAGGCTGTGGACATATCATCTGTGGATCATCCAAACCTATTCTAGGGACGTCAAAACATGTATTTCCATTGAAATCTTGAAGTCTTTTTTTCATGAAAACAGTACTTTCTCTATACTACGTATATGGAGAATGTAAAAAGGTGCCGGCATGCCATACTGGTGTATCAGTCATAAAAAAAATCTGATGTGGCCAACACATGACTTTCTTCATATTTGGGGTATAGATATTTAAATTATTATGAATAGCATTATGAGGCAAAATTATTATTTCCTATCATAAAAGAATACAGTCGTCCTTACTGCCGTAAATTACATATATTTTGAATATGTTTACAGAATTCACCGCTACATGGTGGTGGTGCTGTATACTGGAGATTACGAATAAGTTGAATATCTCCGAAATGGATGGTTCTACAAAAAATTGTTTCAAAAGTTGGAAAGAATGTTATTTTCTATATCTTTGTTCATAAAGATTGTAAATAACAGCGTTTTAACAAGCATATTCGAGGAAAAGCGGAAACACCGATTATTTATACATAATGCCTAAACAATAACAGCTATGGAAAATTGTTTCAAATGATAGTTGTAGGAAATTACATTCTCTATAATATTTGTATCAAATTGTGTCTACAATAATTATGTTTTAATGGAGAAATATCGCCAAAACTGATTAGGTTTCGAATAAACCTCGACTTTTGTTTAACCGGTGTTGTCCAAAAACTAATCAGATTTTCATGCTCATACCAAAGTGTTATATATGAAATTTGGTAATGATATGGCAAGTAGTTTTCGAGTTAGAGCGCCCACAATCACATACACTCACACACAGACATTCCGAAAATAGTCTAAACATGTTCTAGGGACCTCAAAATATGTATTTCCGTTGAAATCTCGAAGTCGATTTTTTTTCATGAAAACAATACCTTCTCTGTTGTACGTATATGGAGAAAGTAAAAAACAATCCAACTTCTGAGCACATTTTGTTTATAACTGTTCTTAACAATAGCACAGATTTGATCAAAGGCTACTAGCACCTCACTGCTAACATCACTGCAAGCCAGTACATTTTCAATAACATTCAATGCATTTTGGGCATCGGATTTGTTAGGTAATATGTGCATAGGTTCGTCTTCATCATCTTCTTGTACAACCTCTTCATTATTATAATCTTCACTATTGTCAACATACTGAGTGTTTAGTAGATGTTCTTCTGATGGTATAGCTGTGGTGGCAACAGAGCCATCCACATGAACATAGTCTTCAAATTCTTCCTCTATGTTCATGTGTCCCCTCAATTCCTCCCATTCATTCACTCAATGGTCAGATTCATCTTCTGGAAGAGGGTCTACATCCCTCTTGCCAAAGCAACTTTTGGCAAAGCAGTTTATTATGACATTAGGAGAAATGTCATCCCAAGCAAACACAGTGTTTCGAAGGGCATCTAACACATTCCATTTTTGGGGCAACCCTGTTTTACCTTCAAGGTGGCGGATCTAATAACGCACGAGGCAGGATCTGTAGGCTTTCTTCAAGTTATGAATGAAGTCCTGGTCCAGTGGCTGCATGAAACTTGTGGTGTTTGGAGGCACAAAGAGCAATCTAATATTAGACAACTGCAGTGCCCCAATAGAATGTGCAGCACAGCGATCCAGGATTATCAGAATTTTCCTTTTCTGCATGAGCATTCTTCTATCCAATTTTAGAATCCAAGATTGAAAAATTTTAGTGGTAAGCCTAGCTGTTTTGTTTGATTCATGCTCACAAGGGAGAGTGGTTACTCCTTTAAAACATCTTGGCCGAGAAGACTAGCTGATGACAAGAGGGTGAAGCTTTATACTGCCATCTGCATTGGTACACAACAGCACAGTCACCCTCCGTTTGCTCAATTTTCCCCCATGGCAGGTTTCACCATGAACAGCAAATGTTTTATTGGGAAGCAAATTGTTAAACACTTCTGTCTCAACCATGTTGAAAATGTTTTTTCTTTCATATTCACCAAGAATTAGTTGCACAGACTCTAACCAATCTAGGGTTTTCTCCTTGTCAACTCCTCCAGATTCACCGCAGATATCAAGCAAGACTAAGTTGTTTTGCTCTTTAAAGCACTGCAGCCAACCATTGCTATACTTAAAATCACTGATACCAAGGTGCAGTATGAAACAATCAGCCTTTTCTTACAGCAGGGGACCCGATATTGGTAAATTCAATGCCCACATCTGGTGGAACCATTCCAATAGCCTTTCTTCAAGATCTTTATGCTTTGCACCATGTACATGTTTTCTTCTTTTTAGCACCATTCCAACTTCAGAAGCGTCTTCTATTTTCTTCTGGTTTTTTAACACCATTGATAAGGTTGGTAAAGGAATGTTATATTGCTTTTCAATTTCTGTTTTGATGTGCTGTATCTTATCAACTTCTTCATTGATTTTGAGTTTAGTATCCAAGTGTAACACGTTTCATTTTTGCTTCGTACCCATGTTGAACCGGTAATTTTCACTTTTGACACAAATCAAATGTTTACTTCACTAAAAAATAAAAGTGGTTCAATACATGAAAATCTCACTTTCACAGAATAACTTGATGTTTGAAACATTTACGCTGGTCTACAATTACGCCGATGCTCACAGCTTTAGTGCAAATTATGCGACTCGTGTTTCAGCTCGCCTCCCCTCTCCACACCTTTGAAGATATCGTCACGAAACTTCGCAGAGGTATATAATTATAGCCTGTGGGTAACATAGGCTATATGGTGATAAAAAAAATTGGGGGAGGGGGTGATTAATGCAGAACAGAACTGTTTTGAGTCAACATTGGTCGCAGTGCTGTAACTGGCAAGAAGTTGAACTATGTAGCACTTGAATCATAGATGTTCTTTACGCATAGCAGTTTTCAAATGACTGAGTTACCATGCAATTGCTTAGCTTCGGTGCCCTGACTGGAACCATATCTCCCTCCCCCATGAAACATCTGAAAATCGTTCCTTACAAGTAATGTAGTTATATTGACATAGTTCATTTTCTAGCCAGTTACGGTGCTATGATCGATGTTGTCCCAGAATAGTTCTAAGCCCTATTCAATAATAATTATTATTTTCCCATAAGTTTACACATAATTTTTGATTTTTCACAATGCAAGGTTTCTTTCCATGATTCATTGAAATATCTACATATGGACCAGTTTCCTTCATTTTTGCTTTATTCAATGGTTTAAACTTTGTACTATCTTATTCTTATGATGTTTATATGTTATACGGTCGAAATTTTAGATTCACTAAATCCACTGAATTTGGAATTGCTGTGTCTATCAGATATGATATTTTGTCTTTCTTTTTTATCAATGTGACGTCTGGTTTATTGTAGGTTACTCTTCTATCAGTTACTGTTTTTCTGTTCTAGTATAATTTAATGTTTTCGTTCACGAATATGATTTCCCATTATGTTGATACCAAGGAGTACTGGTGTTGTCTATTAGGTTATGTTTCTTGCTTATTGCTAGGTGTATTTGTTTGCAAGCATTGTTGTATATCTGTGTACATATATTCATTCAGGGCTAATATACTGCATCCACTTGTTGTGTGCTCTATTGTCTGTCTTTTGCATTTATCATCTGATATTGTTGGATCTTTAATTATGTATGTATTTCCTGGTTTTGATAATTTTGTCATGTATAGCAATATTGAAGTGCTCAGTCTCTGCAAACAATCGTCCTTTGGTTAGTCATTTATTTGATCCTTCTTTATCCATGTGCCCTTGTATGGGTGTTTTCTATGGTGTGTTTTATTTTTCCAGGATTCTTTTTTTTGACCATCTGTTGTTATACGATTATTCAGTTAATACTGCTGGTTGTTTTTAGTTTTAATGGTGTGTGGCAGAATTGGCTATTGTGGTTATGGCTTTATGTAACTTGCTGTCCGGTCTAATGTAGAAGTACTTCATGAGGTTCTGTATTAGTTTATGATGTAGGTCGTGATATCTATGCATCCGCGTCTTCCTTCTTTCCTTGATAAAATGAACCTTTCTACAGTTAAGTGTTTGTGGTGGATGCAGTATTTGTTAAACGCCATTCTGGTCATCATGTTGAGTGCATTTAGTTCTGTTTCTGTCCATATCAAAAGAGTATGTTAATATTGGGATAACATATATGTTTATTGCAGTTATTTTGTTCTTTCTATTCAGTTCTATTTTAAGGATTTGTTCTAGGCATGATTTATATTTTGTTCTTATTTGCTGTTTTATTATGGTGTTGTCTATTATGGGTGTCTGTAAGAAGCCCAGATATATATAGTGTACGTCTTCCGTCATGCCTGCTATTTGTTGTTCTGTAGTGCTGAAAGAGTATCCTTCATGTGTACAAATGTTTTATCGGATGTTTAATTTATTGCAAAAACATTGATCAAACGTATAACTCAACTTCCTACTCGAATTTAAGACAACCCTTGATTTTTGCAAACCTCAATTTGGAAAAACCTCATTGTCATATGTAAGATGGGACAAGCTTAATTTTTGCTGTTCTTCTTCAGTGATGGGATACTTTCATTTGATTGAAAATTGAAAATTTTACAATTTATATCTAAAGATAAATCATATGTTTAACTTAATTTTCTTCATCTTGATTTTTTGTAAAATAACTTGTTTTATTTTAGGAAGCAAGAACTGAATGGGGTCCATTGGATGAGAATAAAGCAAAAAGGGATGCTGAAATCCTTTACAATGCAGGTGAAGTATTATTTAGAGATAATGTAAATTGGTGATGCCATTTAAAAGTGATTTATATAAATGTTGAGTAGTGTAGTAATTTGTACTAACATTATAATAAAATAGAAATATAGGTATCTGTGGTATAGGTTTCACATTGATGGAAAATTTCTATACTTGCTTTTAGATATAAGTGCAAAACAAAATCTGAGGTGTGTATAGCACATGACTTTCTCTATACATACAAAGTAATGAATATGATTGCTCTCAATATCAGAGTCCTCAAGAATGAATATCGTCAATTACACGCGTGAATAGGTTTTTAAAAACTTTTGAATGATTTTCATTGTGAAAAATTGTTTCAATTGCTTTTAACATAAAAAACTGAGTAAAAAAATTCTAAGCTGTTTCTATGGATGACAAAATACCATTGCAAAATTAAAATTGCCCTTGAGAGCATATGCATCACTATAAAAAGTAAGAAAATTTTACCATGGCAATGGAAACATAGGTATCACTTAACGACGTATTTAACATGATTTCAGACAAAACTTGTAGAAATTTATATTGTCTACAATGTTGACAATAACAATTATTTACGTAAATTGAGTTTTGAAGGAGATATTTGAAAAAAAAAGAAAAAACAACAAAATTAAACTTCAGCTTCCAGTTGACCTGTTTTAGTCAACCCTTTTTAGACCTGCATTTGCTAATAAAAATTTTAAATATTATGTTTTGCACTGATCTGATCATTGGTTTTAGAGTTAGAGCGCCCACAAAGTTCTACAACATAAACACACACATCATCATCATCATCAAAATAGTGAAAGCACAAAGAACTGATTAGTTTTTGGACAATAGTGGTTAACCGGAAGTCAAGGTTTATTCAAAACCCGATTCGGTTTTTGCGATATTTTTCCGTTAAAACATCAATACTGTATATACAATTCTATACAAAGGTTATAGAGAATGTAATTTCCTACAACTTCCATTTGAAACAATTTTCCATAGCAGTTATTGTTTAGGAATTATTTATAAATAACTGGTTTTTTGGTTTCTGTTAAATATCTCCTTAAAAACATCGTTATTGGTGATCTTCCTGAGGACCAAAGTTGTAGAGAATAATATTTCTTCCAAGTCTTGTTTGAAACAAATTTTCGTAGAACCATCCATTTCGGAGATATTCAACTTTTCTCAATTTTGAGTATACTGCGCCAACACCATGTAACGGTGAATTCTGTAAACATATTCAAAATTTACGTAATTTACTGCAATGAGGATGACTGTATTCTTTTACAATATGAAATGATAGTTTTGCCTCATAATGCTATTCATAATAATTTAAATATCTATACCCCAAACATGGAGAAAGTCATGTGTTGGCCACATCAGATTTTTTCCAAATATCTCCTTTAAAACTCAATTTATGTGAATCTTTGTCAGTATCAAAGTTGTAGAGAATGCAATTTCTATTAAAACACGAAAATAAATTATTCAATTGTAAATATTTAGTATGTATTTTATTTATTTAAGATTTATTTAGAATTGAATAACTACAAACAATGTCGAATTTTTCAGAAATATACATTCTTTTTCGAAATTTTGCAGATTTTTTGTACTCATTCCGGGCGTTGCCAAGGAGACTCTCATTGTTGCCTCCAATTCATTTAAGGCCAATTAAACCTTCAAATAGACAAAAGAAAAGCATTATTGTTATCTTCTCTTCATTGATAATCTAAATAAACGCTTGCATTGACGTCGCCTTTATAGTAGATCCTGTAAGAAGTTAAAAGCAGTCATTTATAGACACTTGAAGGAAAGTAACTGTTTGTGAGTTCGTCTATAAGGGTGCAACAATAATCATTGGAACTAAGGTAAGGTAGAATTAAAAATTTTTCCCCTTTGAATATACCGCTATATTAAACTAGTATTGAGTAGCTCTGTGACATTGTGATCACATAATTGCTCTAATATATTGCTGTAAAATCACAGAAAATTTAAAAAATGCCAAGGGGTAGACCAGTCAAAAGGAGAGCTATTAGCCCAGCTACAGCTGCCAGGGAAAGGAAGAGGAGCCAGAGATTAAAGGAAGAGTATTGTAGGAAAGAGAGAGAAAGAGATGTGGAAGCTCATAGGATTTCCCCTGAAGATGAGGATCGGATAGTACAAAAAAGACAAAGAGACAGGGAAACACGTCAAATGAATAGGAAACAAAGAAGATCTAACCTAGGGCCGAACTATTTAGATTATTTGCAAGCGTAGCTGCAGCAGGCTGCTAGTGTTTATTAACATGGTGCAAATTTACTATGAAGTAATTTTGCAGACAAAGAAAACATTCATTGACACTAACTTAAAAGCAGCAGGATAAATGGAAGATTCTTGAAAATAGCACTTAAAACAGAAATTTGACGCTTGAAACTTTGCCTTGATTTCAGTGATATCATTATCAAATACGCATATAGTTGCATAAAAACCACAGCAATGACTTTCATTGAATTAATTTCTCACTATACCAAATATTCTCTTGAAATTAAAGTACATATATAGAAAACGAGACTTACTTATTCCACGCTGGATGATTTATCTTTTCCTTAATGCTGGCAACACTTCATTATTCACACTGATAAGCTAAATATTTTGATGGAAATAACAAATATACAAATTTTTTAGTCCTATTTTCAGTAACGATTAACATCGATATAAAATTGAATTTTTTGAGTTTACAATATATATGTACCTATTTAAAATTACTAACCTGTAACAAAGGGCAACTAATGCAGAAATACACCCAAGGAACAAACGTGGAACAATCCTTCAATAATTAGCAAGGCCAGACTGATGGATGCTACGCACAGTTTATATGAAGGAATGAAAGGTTGTGGACATATGTAGCAGATGAAACATTGGAGAAAACTTCTCTTCTCCCACTATAGGCATTCATAAGGTTCAAGGTATTCTCAAATAGATAAATTTCCCTATGGAATTTCCGGAAGTCGTTAGATATTATCTTAATGTCATATTCATGGAACAAACCAAGGGACTTGAGGATTAGTGAACTCGGTGGGGGTTTGGACCCCATGGCGACAGGGTATGGGAGTGTGAGGGAGGCGACGACCATTTGAACATGGAAGGTTACTGAGTGGTTGGAAAATTCTGCCTTTTGCTTACACTGTTTACCTGAACTGAAATAAAGGAGCGGAATAAATATCGGTTTTCGGTTTGGTTTCAGGTTCAACACATTTATTTTTTTCGGTTCGGGTTCAGTTCCACTCCGGCCAAAAATATCAGTTTCTTTCGGTTTGGGTTTTCGGTTCGATGCCCTGCCATCTAGCGGGGAAACGTAGAACTCTGATTGTGTGGCCATAATAAGACACATATCCATTTAGACAAGGAAAAGTTCACTATTTGCAATGCTTAAATTTGTTTTAAAATATATCTAGATGCAATCCAAAATTTCCACACCATGTATAGCTTAATTGAATAATTTGTAACCTAATTTTTAAAAATATATAAAACAAAATGAATTTTATTAGCTTTAAGAGAATGACACGTTTTCCATACTTTCAAGAGGTTTTCAGTTAACATTTAAGAATATTAATAATTGAAAACTTACATGTTCCTTTTAAAAATGTGTCCATATCAATTTAAAAGACTTGTATTTCATTCTTACTTTTCCTTTTAAAATTTCAGGAGAAGGTATGATTGGAACAGATGAATCTGTGTTTAACTCCATATTAGGTCATCAAAATCCAAGGCAATTAAGACTTCTCTTTAGAGAGTATGCTGAGATTGCTGGAAATACTATAGAGCAGTCAATAGAAGAGGAAATGTCCGGTTCTCTTAAAAATGCATTGTTGGCTATTGGTTAGTATTGTAAGATTGATATAGTTTATTGCAAAATAAATCAGTCCCTCTTTATCAAGAGGCAAGGATTATAAATGCATCAACAACGTTAAAAGAATTTTAGCAGCTGCATATAAGTGAGTGTAAGTTCCACATGCACTCTTAACCCGCCGTTGGTCGCTCAGTGAGCGCTTTGCTCACCTCTTAATTAAAAACGACATTACTTCGTTTTCCTCTCGAATTCCGACTTTGGGTTCCGTCTACCTTCCTATTTAGGTTTAATGAACATGTCTACAGTGATGAAACACTCATTTCAGTTTAATTGGCTTTGTTTTGTGTATTATTTTTTGCCCTCCACGAAGCATAGGATTTTCCCTGCCATTAGTCGCGTGGTGAGCACAGCTCTCACCCTTCAAATGTAAACCTTACTTTGTCTTCTCGTTGTACCATTTTAGTTTCTCTCCAACTTTTTATGTAATTAGTATGATAACGGTGACAATGTTTTCATAGAGACCTTTCAGGTTAGTCATCACTATTTTAGTTTCTCCTTGCGAAGTGCATTTGGTAGTATTTTCTTACCCGCCATCAACCTTATGATAAATTCATCACATAGAACCTTGTATTTCATCGACTTGGATTTACAGCACGTACTTGTGGTAAGAATTTTCTCATTATTATTGAAAATTTAGCACAAACTTTTACGTGAACCTAAACTACATAAAATATTTTTCTATAAACTAGTATTTAGAAACATTTACTCATTTACATGTGTTATTGAAAACACACTGGTAACTATTACTGAAAATTTATTATCCTTCTTAGATAAAAATGGATGGTACAAATAATTCAGGGAATATTTTACGATGACTAAAGGAAGCGGAAGAGGAATCAGACAAAGAAAGTGAATCCATCACACTTGATGATGAGGATTTTTCCGAATGTGATGAAGTGACTGTCAGTGACTATAAAAGTGATACTGAAACTTCTGCCTCAGAATCTGACTCTGAGGAATCAACTAATTCTGCCGGTAAGGAGACTTTTTATTTTGGGAAAGATAAGAAGTACAAGTGGAAAGTTCACGCACCACCAAGAAATATTCGCACAAGAAATAAGAACATTATTTGTAAATTACCGGGGGTGAAAAGGGTAGGTATGAATTGTAAAACCCCTCTTGAGTGTTGGCAATTGTTTTTTCCAGAGGAAATGATTCGGGAAATTGTCATTTGCACGAACCAACGATCGGAAAAAATGAGACAAAATTATTCCCGTCCACGCGATGTCTTGGAAACATCTATTGAAGAAGTCAGAGCTCTTTTTTGGCTTCTTTACTTAGCAGGTGTAATGAAATCTTTGCATATAAATATCCAAGATCTTTGGGCTACCGATGGTACAGCGCCAGAGTGCTTTAGGACAGTTATGCACTATATCCGATTTTACATTCTACTGAGTGCACTAAGGTTCGATATATTTCAGATAGAGAAGAAAGAGTAAAATTAGACAAATTGGCCCTGATAAGAAAAATTTTTGATGAATTTGATAGGAGATGTTCTGAAATGTATCAAGTTGGAAAGTATGTTACAATCAACGAAATGCTAGAATCTTTCAGAGGAAGGTGTAGTTTCAGGCAGCATATTCAAAACAAACCTAGTAAATACGGAATAAAATTTTTTGCTTTGGTTGATTCCCGAGTATTTTACACAACAAAACTAGAAGTATATGTTGGTAAACAACTAGATGGCCCATATAAACTGGAAAATAAACCCGCTGCCATAGTAAAAAGATTATTAGAGTCAGTAGCAAACACCGGACGAAATGTTACGATGGACAATTGGTTTAGTTCTATCCCACTTGCAGATGAACTACTAAGAGATTTCCATACAACCTTGGTTGCAACTCTAAGGAAGAACAAGCGTGAACTTCCTCCCATTTTCGTAAATACTAAAAATAGGTCTGAAAATAGCTGTCTGTTTGCATTTGGAGAAAGTAGTGTTTTATTATCGTATGTTCCAAAGAAAAATAGAAATGTTGTCATGATTTCAACTATGCATGATGATGATAAAATTGACCCTGAAACAGGCGACAGTTATAAACCAGAAATAATTACTTTTTATAACCTAACTAAAGGTGGTGTAGACGTAGTAGATCGATTGAAAGCCCAATATTCGGTTGCAAGAATCAGTTGTAGGTGGCCACTCACCATATTTTACTCCCTCCTAAATATAGGTGGAATCAACGGTGAAATTATATTTTGGTCGAACACAAATATCACCATGTCTCGCCGAAAATTTTTGAAGACTTAGCGATAGATCTGACGAAACCTTATTTCATCAAACGGTCTTCTGTTGAGAGTCTTCTAACTTCACTTTGCGAAAAAATAAAGAGGCAATCTGGAATAACACCTAAGATTATCGAAAAGCAGCATTGTTGTGAAACAAGCGGTGAACATCCCAAGTGCTCTTTCTGTCCACGAAAAAAGAGCAGAAAAACAAGTGCCAAATGCCATGACTGTTCTGCTTCCATATGCAAGGAACATTCAATAGTGATATGTGTTAGATGCCAAAGTGGCCATGACGTACAAGAAACAGATAGTGAATAGCTAATAAAAATATGTATCCTTTATTGATTTAATGTTTACAAATGTATAACATAATAATAACATAATAAAGTAGTCTTTATGTAATTGTAGAATTTAACAGTTGCAGCGTTTTAAAAATGTCTAATGCATATGCATTTTTTCCAATAAATTTTCATTCAGATAATGATTACGAAATATTATTCAGTGTGTTCTTTCTCGAAATAAAATATTCTTGTGTATAATATAACTGTTAAAATTAAACATTGTCTCATTCTAAAAGCAAAATATAAAACAAATATATCTGTGTGCAAAGGGTGAGCGCCAAGCTCACCCGCGACCAATGGTGTCAGAAAACATAGCGCAACCAACGGCGGGTTAAATTCTGTTAATATAGAAAGGATACTTAACAAGTAGTCAGTGCTTAGTGCTTACATTCTGCCTACTTGTTTCATGTGTTAGATTTATGATGCCATCATAAGTTTACGTCATAGTTTAAGATTAATTGCATTATAATATAAGCCTCTGATTCTCATTAAAAGACTCCCCATAAAAAAGCATTGAGCTTGTTGCCATGGCAGTCAGTTGTTAAGACCCAGGAAAATAATCTCTTTTTTCCAATAAAAACTATAATTTATGCTAATTCTACTCAGATTTGAAATTTGTCTTCAAAAATAAGAAACTACAATTTCTATACTTTCCAATAGTTCGTCCCAAGTTCAAATCTTGAATAAAAACAAAAGATTTGCACTAAACCAATTGGTATTTGATTTGTGTCTTTAAAAATAAGAAATTACAGTCTTTTAGCTGTCCTATAGTTTAAGTCTCAAGTTCAAATCTTGACAGAAAATAATTTAAAAACCAAATATATAAACCTCTATACTGATTTGGGCTTTTCGTATAATAGTGTTAAAACATCTTGCAGAATTTAAAATTTTAACTATTTTAGATTTATTCCATTGGTTGTGACCAATAACTTAGAATCGTGCCAAATTTCAAGTCTCTAACTCATCTGGAAGTGACTTATAATTTGTATCCTCCCACATTCTATATCCTCCTATGTATTACCGTATTTACCCGAAAGGAAGACGACCCCGAATTTAAGACGACCCTTAAAAAAAACAAGGTCTATTTACGAAAAACTTTTAAATAATAACACAATAAAAGCATGAATAAAAAATCGGTACAACATACATTGTACAAACTTTCTCATATAGGAATGTGTCGTTTAGTTTAGAAAATCGTATCAGCCTGTTTTTAGAAAATCCAATTTTTGTTAAAGTTGCCCAAGAATAAAGTAGCCTTATATTCATTCATTGAGAAAAATGAAATATGTAATATTATTGCAGAAGTATACTCAAGTAATTGTACAAAATTTGATCAAAATCATTCAAGCTGTTTTTGAGAAAATCAAATTATTCTTAAAGTTGCATAGAATAAACTAGTCTTATATTCATTTTTTGAAAAATATGAACTATACATTATTACTGAAGACGTAAACTCAAATAACTGAACGAATTTTGATCAAAATCCTTAGAGACGTTTTTGAGAAAATCAAATTCTTGTTAAAAATGCGTAGAATAAACTTCCCTTAATTATTGAGCAATGCCAACCATTTCTTCATAGACTCTGCTCAGTATGATAAAATGCCTAAGTACGAGATTTCATTCATTTTCGCTCTACCGTTTGGGCTCTAGACGGCATTGGGAAAACCAGTTTTTCGGATTCAGCGACATCTAAAACGTATATTTCCGTAAAAATCTCGAGGTCGAATTTTTTCGCGATAACAATACTTTCTCAATACTTCGTATGAGAAAGTAAAAAGGCATTGGCTTTGACATTAACAATTATCCCTTTAGGTAGCAGTTCCCTAAGCATTGTTTTGTGTTTTAAAATAACATACGGCGGCAACTTCGTGCCATCTGCTAAAGTGGCCAGCATTACCGTAACACGTAATTTTTCATTCCCGAAATTTTTTATAGTGACACTATATCTTTGGGTAACTTATTTAAAACTTAAAAATAATGACTAGTCTTCCTTTCACATTAAAACTTGGCGAAGTGAGTACTAATGGAGTGCTTTCATAAATGTTATACTCTTTAAAATTCAGGTGTACTTTCGTCTGCTGCTGGAGCACCAATTGAAAGGTAGCAGATTTTTAAATTGTAATACATAGACATGTTTGAAATGTAACAATATACCTCAAATATGGCCGCCGATCCTTGGTTAACCGTCTACATTGTCGCACATATAAGATTTCCTACCCAGCCGTAAACACACCCCTTCCATCAGTACCCCGGGGGTAATCTTTCGTACTGTGTGCAACTTTAAGAACTATGGTACGAATTTTTAATGTATTATAATAATTAATTAAATGTAATGTATTGTTGTATGCATTTATAAATGCATTTTCGTGGACATATACTCGAAATCCGGGTGTTCCGTGTGGTGTTTAAAATGCACGCATTTTTCTCACCTAAAACTTCATACTCGATTTTAAGACTATCCCTAATTTTTTTGCAGACATTTTTTGTATAAAACCTCGTCTTCCTTTCGGGTAAATATGGTGTAATCTATAGATAAATGAGAATACAAATTATAAGGTACTTCCAGATGAGCTAGAGACTTGAAATTTGGATGGATTATAGGTTTGTGGTCACAACCAATGGAAAAATTCTGAATTATCAATTCTGATTTCAAAGTTATGTGTGTAAATATTGTATTCTTGCAAAATTTTAGAAGTTGTAATTAAACGGATATTGCCGAAGTTGAATAAGAAAAATCAACATTTGCCACGTATATTTGTTTCCAAATGATGATTCTGACAGTTTCAGCGTAATCTCACTTTATATACGTACTTATAAAACTAACGTTTGAAAGGCCACATTGAAATCTGCCCATTAAAGTGAAGTTAGTGGAAATTAAGTGTCAGTTAGGAAAGAAACTTTTAAGTACGGATATTGATGGATTTGTATTTTATTTTTCAGATAATATTCAAAAGTAAATAGGGAGGAAATTACATAGTACCTTTTGTTATAACTGCTGAAGTTGAGGCTATTGGATTTATGATGCTCCCTGTTGATTTCTGCTTCTCTCTCTCCCTGGTTATTTTCTTCAATACGTCTAGCAAAATTGTTTGCTTTATGTGTTTGGGTTTTTCTCTAATAAGTTTTGCTTGTAACATGTATGATTTCCTGCTCTATGATAAATATGCTGCTTGAATCCTGCTATTAACTCAGTCATTAAATGAATACACTCATCAATAGATGCTTTCTTTTCGACTACTTCAAGTTCATCATCATCATCCTCTTTATTGTTAGGATTTTTCACCATTATTACCAGGGGCAGATCCTGACCAACTGGCTTGGTTTAGTGCAATTATTTTCCTCCCATGACTGTCTTTGAGCATGGTTGCATACTCTTAGAGGCAACCTCAGCAGCATTTTGTCTGACATACTATAAGCATGGGAAATTAAATGTTATTATTCAAGGTGAATTTAATACTGGAAGGCAACAAATAAGCCAAACAAAACTACGTGCAATGGTATGAAAAAATTACCTGCACACTTAAATCATAATGCTTACGACCAACTTCATTCGGAGTGATTAGAAGGGTGGCACAATATTATCTTTGGAAAATAGGGCAATGCTTTTCAGTTTGTTTGGTCAAAACTGAGAATGACACTCATAACCTATCACTCTTACCAGCAGTTCGTTCTTTCGGTTCCCAGGTATTTACTACACGAGGGGATATTCTGCTATTTTTAATTGCAAAACTTAGACGAGTGTAAACTTTGGCAGTGTTTAGTGTCTCCACGTGATGCTCGATCAGCTGTTACATCCTCCTCAAAGTGTGCACATATTTTCATGTCTTTTGCCGTCTATGCATAGAATGACACAAATAACTTAATGTAATTTAATTTCAAAGCTAGATCAGTCCAGGTATGGCGTCAATGTGGCACTGAATTTTGAACCACTAGCAGCTGAAAGGAATTGGCTAAATTGGGTATCCCTTCAAATTATCAACTCATGCATGCAAATTAGTTCAATTTTTCATGCATTTTGCAAATGATATTAGTCAATTTGGGATAAATGATCACATAAAGCCAACCCTAGCCTCAGTCAACAGGCTAAATTCTTCTTTCTACAAAACAAACAGGAATGTACGGTTTATTGTGAAACTTCATATGAACATGGCATTGGAGGAAAATATTCTGCCCTTCCTTGATTATTTGATAAGTACTGCCATCAGTAGATTTGCTATAGCTTGATGTGTCTAGGGTTGACATATTGTGACAATGTACCCCCTATTTAGCATATATTGTGCGCAAAAACCACAAGATATTGAGTTAAATTATTATTAATTTATTATTGTTAATACTATATTACTCTTTCATGGAATAACCAAACCAGAAGTTTATGATTGCATTCCAATATCATAATGAGTACCACTAATTTTAAGTAAATTCTTCAACTACCTAATATTGAAGTTGAAGGAATAAAATTATTATTTCCTGAAAACTAATTTAAAATTTAATTTTTCCTACTTAACATGCCATTATTACCACAAGAGGAACAATCGCAAACATTGTCTTAACACTTTTCAATAGAAATACCTTTTAGTATGGTTTTAAATAGAACACCTGGCTACTACCTTCTCTACCGTAACCTTCTGGGGAACTGACGTAAAAGATTGCACTGCCTTCCTTTCATCAGGTTGGGAATCTTCTGAAACATCTGGAATGCCCGTCACCATCAAAATCAGTGCGCATAACCTGACAATGCCAAAAATCCCTCTCCCTTTACTGATACATCCCTTTTTTGAGTAAAATTATCCGCATCAGCAGGATCCTAATCACAGTACATATTATCCCACACTGTATTCACTAGATTTATCAATTAATTTATAAAGTTCAAAGCCTCAAAATCAAATTATCTCTCAATGAATGGGCACGATGCACTTTTCTTTACTGATTATTTCAGAGCACCATTGCAAAATGTGCATATGACTTTTTCATCATCATCCTCATTCAATACTGAAAATTACATCCAAATGTTAATTTTTGCTCAAAGCTATATAACATACATTTATTACATGTTCCTAGGATCCTCATAAATGTTTCCGCCCATTACTTTACGATTTAATGGCATCAAATGGTTGTCCAAATATCAATAATAAACTAAGTGACATACCTACTTGAAGTGAATATCATTGATTTAGCTCAACATTTCTAATATTTATTTTTTTAATACGTAGCAAAATTTTGTAATACCACGGAGCAATGCCACAGAATTAGGCAACGCATCAATCAGCCGCCCCTACTCTATCCCTCACTCCCTCCACTCCGACACTTCGAGAAGGAGGCAGAGCAGAGGGAGTTTCCCTTCAACTTGACTGCTAAGATTTTCTGAGCAGTCTATAGCATTGGAAACTGGCCTGTCTCCCTCCCACAACCCCCAACATCAATTCTCTAGGTTTAGAGGTGGTGATGATGTCAAGATGACTATACCGCCAGAATTCTGTGCTAGGAGATCTGCGATACAGCACCACTGCATAGAAAATCAACAGGCTGTTGATCTGACAACAATGCACCTAGCACTTACATCACACACGCGTTCAAAACAGCAAAATATTTTTGGTTGCTTAGGCTTTTAGAATTATTTTTTGACAGTTCATCAAAAACATCTTCTGGGTCTCTGAGGTAGGTTTATCATCAGTAAAAGCGTTTATATGGAGAATACGCCACAGATTTTTACAGTCTCTTTAACAGTAAGTTGATGCATGACTGATGCATTCTGGTCGACCTTCATCCATTCTTCTAAGTTTTTGGTGCACATATTTTTTGCTATAAGATTGTCGAGACCTTTTGCCTACTCAAGCAACTGATTTATTAACAGTCAATGACACTCACTTCTTACATGGAGAAGCTTAGAAGTGTTAAAAGTGATCTTAGAATAAGTTTTTGAGGAATAATAGTTTAGGTCAGTGATGGCGAACCTATGGCACGCATGCCATAAGTGGCACGCAAGAGGATTTTGGTTGGCACGACAACGAAGGCGAAAACCAATCGAAGCATATATCGTACTGATTTGGTGCCGCAAAAACATTTGTGCTATTTAGTTAGCTATTGTAAACATTAATTTTACGGTTACAAACATCAATCTATTATGCCTTGATCACTAATTTAAGTTGGCACGCAAAAATAATCAATAACTTTTTTGTGGCATGCGAGTCGGAAAATATTTGACAATATCAGTAATATTGGCACGTGGGCAATAGAAGGTTCGCCATCACTGGTTTAGGTAAAAAGATTATAATGTATTTTTTCTTAGCTGCCTACTTGGCCCTGTTTAGGAGAAGTCGATTGGAAAATTCCAGATATTTGCAGCAGTAAACATTACCTAAGACTGGTTATTTAATTAAACAGTTTAGTTGCTTGGGGTGGCTTGGAATGTTTCTTTTTGAGGCTCACATTGTGCAATGTTTTCTTCTTTACTCAACTTCCTTTATTAGTCTTTTTATTAAGCATCATTATCAATCAAAAAATTATGATTTTATACTATTCTAACCAATTTCTAAAAAATATACTAAATTTGGCGATGGTGGACATTTATTTGCACTTACAAGCTACTCCACATTTTAATTTTCATTAGTTTTTGAACTACATTTCTTATGCATTACAAGTCATATTCTCGTTCCCAAATGCACCTTTTCAGGTATTTGTACCTGCATCATAATGCCGATCGAAAGTTATGTCCAGATGCGGTTCACGGGAATAATGCCAAACTATTGACTATGCTGGATTAGGGTAGTTACCGGAATACGGAATGCCGGATTAGAGAGGTTTGACTGTATATTTCAATTAAAATACTTATTTTTTATAATTTTATGTGGGAAGTATGGTTTTTAAAGCATTTGACTCCAAGACTTGGCAAAATAAAAATATATGATTCACATTTGAATAGACATTAAACTGTAATGGATCTGAAAGCCAATAAAAATAAACTAAAAATATTACTAAAATAGGTATGATAAGAATTTCATTCAAGGTTATTGTGGAGGGCACCAAATTTTCTTGCTACATCCCTGCCACTACAAAAATAAATTATTTTTGTTTACATTAATTCTTATGAAATAAACTGGTTTTTCTTAACTACAGCTTATACGCCAGGTTACATTCCTGAAAACTGCAATGAAAATCAGATCAATGAAAAGCGGATCCCTATTTTCCATTGACACAACATTAAATTAAGGGATAGAATTCACTTATATATTTCAATTTTTTAAAAAATATACGTTTACTATGTAATTTTCCACTTGAATTTTTTTATTAATTGCACAGTATGAGTATTGACCCATTGCGTCATCATCAAGTATTAAAATCAACTTGTATATCAGGGGAAGGTATTGGCTTGAATACATCGCGTTTCCTTATCACTGTTAATTTCATAGAGACAGCACTTTTTACTTCTTCTAAAATCCTGGTTTTATCTTTAATTATAATAGCTACAGCAGTGCGAGGCAGTTCAAACTTGTGGCCTATATCAGTAGTCGACATACCATCATCACAAAATTTTATTATTTTGGTTTTAATTTCCAAACACAGGCTAAAATAACACACTATAATTTTCCTTTTTGCTGCCATTATTAACCTTTCAAGCGCGCAGGATGTTTACTTAAATCGCGTGTTTGAGGACAGAGGAGGTTTTTAAAAATTTGCAAAAATTTGCGATTTCGATTCCTGAAAATTGAAAAATTCGTAACTTTTTCATTTTTATTGGATTTGTATAAAACTGTTTGAAGATTTTAGTGGAACATAACATTTATAAACAATTTCTTTCATATTATCTTACATTAAGCACACACTTTACAGAAGAGAAGAGAAATACAAAATACGTAAATCTGCCAACCAGCTAGTGCACACCCATACTTTCATATATCTTTCAGTATTACGAAAACTATAAACGGCATTATATGCACATGTGACGAGCCGGAGCGGCATTCCGGTTCATTCCGAACACTGGTTAAAATCCACTCCGATCAGCTAAATACTCTGACACAAATAACAAATATGTATTAATCTTTTATTCACCTTAATTTTCAGGAAACAATTAACGTCCAATATACATATTGCATTTTTATAATATATTAAAAATATCCACCTTTAACAAACGACAACGAATGTTCTGGCACATGAAACCTTTTTTCAAACAGTTTTTGGATGATTTTGGATGTACAATCCATTGACCTAAAACTTTGATTATGGTTAATTACATGGAACAAAAATAGTCCTTCTGCTGTTGCTAATTGTCTTTCCTTTTCAGCGAAATTAGTTTTTCAGAAGAAATCCTCTAAGTTAGAGCAGTAAGCGGCATTACTTAAGGCTCTCTTATGCTTTTCTGTTGCTAAATGTTTTGTGATATGATATCTGCCACCATGGGAGACAGAAAACTCACCGTTACATTCATCGCAACCTAACAGTATCTTCTATTTTAGTTTTTTTCAAAAAAGGAAAATCTTTTGCCAAAAGTTCATTGAACTTACAAGTTCTCTTCCTGATAGATTTTTTCCATTCCTATAGGTATAAGGAAAGAACTCAAATTTAAAAAGATTTTAAATTTTTAAATTATTACCACACATGTCTACAAAATAATAAATCACTGAAAAGTTACGTGAGAGCACTTGTCAATATCCCATCAAACTATTTTATTAAAAACCAAGCATACGTCAGGATTCCGCTACTGACAGCTGGTAACGAACGAGCCTTAGGGAATCACAGAAATGATCCCTATTACGACAAAATGCAGTACTGCTGAAGAAGAAAGTGGTACCAAACTCTAATGGCATTTCCAAAGAAAAAGTTAAAACCTAATGCGCAACAATGGCTAAGTATCGGAGCTACAAAGTTAAAGTCGTGTTTGAATCAAACAATACGCCCCTCCTTTTCACCCAGGGAATAGGAAAATATATAAAGGGATTATTTGCTTATTAACTGCTACTGCATCTTCCTGACACCGCCAAAAGAGACCTTATTGCCTTCACTCGCAATTCTTTACTGAATACCTGGCTACTTATTTGCTGACTAGTTCTGCAGTCATGAGGGTTTTCCCATTAAATCCCGAAGCGTAAGGACGCCAACTGCTCTACTGGGCTGATATTGCCGATGACTGTATATACCAGTGGTGCTCAAACTTTTCGGCACGAAGGCCACATGATCCATTTCAGCAAACATCGCGGGCTACATAGCTCAATTCCGCCCTCTTTGCGGGCCACACCTTCGAAAATATATGTTAAGAACTACTTAAGGAAATTAAGAATTTAGTTGTGAGTCGAAATTACCTAATTTGTTATTTATCCATTATGGAATTAGAGAGGTAAACATAAAATATATTGTTTTTTAATTTTCTATTCTCTTTTTATGTTACATTGTGTCCTTTAATTGTTAAACTCATCCTATTGTACTTTTGTGACTGATAGAAAGTAGGGCATTTATCTTTATACATAGAAACGTAAATAGTCACTGATAATTATTCAGGAAACAGCCTGTGGGAAGCATTTATAACGATTGACCAAAGTAATTGACCCTTATTTCGTCTATTGAATACTGGAATTTTACCTTTTTTATAAATAAAATCATTATATTCTACATTTTAAATGTTTATTAACATAAATAGGGCCACGCATCTGGTGTACATTTTTCAGGGTCAGTGTTCAATCATAGACAAATATACGTTCACAGGTGTTCTTGATTACAGGACATAAAGTGAACATTTCAGAAAGGCATAATTACAAAAGAAATGAAGCTGGTTTGGTGAAAGTGATATGATCTATGTATATGAAAGTGAAATTGTTTTTTTTTTGTCCACTATAGAAATCCACAACATTGAAGGTTTCGTCCAAACTTTGCATAGGTACCATATTGACCTGAATATAGTGCAATGTTTTTTTCATCAGTGGTTACCTTTAAAAGTTGCATTCGCACTATATTCGAGTACTTTTAAGAAGTGCGTATTGGTGCGTCTTGTGACACATTTCAGACGTCAGTTTATAATTGCTACATTATAAGAGAATTGGGTGTTCATATTACGACGCTACATTATACAAATACACTGGAAAAGCGTCTGAGAAGAAAATTGAAAATAGATCATGGTCAAACTGCAACAACTTCGCGCACGTGTTGTCCGCAGCCAGAACCCCTGCGGTATCGGTAGCTCTTACATTAGTGCATTGATATTTTTTGTTTTTCCAGTTTCCGAAGTTTTTACCCATTATTATTTTAATGATGGACGGCCAAAAGGAAGTTGATTATGTTGAGAAAAAGGCTTCTTCCAAATCTCAAGTTAACAGAGGAATTTGATGAAGTTATGACATGAACTTAAAAGTACTCGTGACTCAAGAGGCAGAAAAAATAAACAATCTTCAAGCTTCGAAGAAGTATGGTGTTCCGGAAGCAACTATACGTTTATGGCGGAAGCATTTAGATAAGTTTAAATTTGCTAATTCAACCAGGAAGGCGTTTAGGGGACCTTCAAAAGGAAGATTTGAAGACCTCGACAATCATGTCTACGATTTCGTGATGGAAAAACGAAGCGAAGGATTTCCCATCACTCGAGAAGACATAATTTTGAAAGCTTTGGAAGTGGCGAGTGAATTTAAAATTCCACACAGTGATTTTAAAGCAAGCATCGGCTGGTGTAGACGGATGATGCGAAGAAAAGGTCTTTCTCTTTGACGTCGCACTTCTCTAGCTCAACGCCTTCCTAGTGATTATGCCGAGAAGTTAATTGATTACCATGTATGTCATAAACTTACGTAAAAAGCTCGGCTACCTGCTAGGGCAGATGGGAAATGCCGATCAAACTCCTGTTTGTTTTGATCATGATACTAATATATATTAATACTAATATTAATACTAATATAATACTAATATATTAGTATCATGGTTTTGATATGCCATCAAACGTCATCGTCAATGTTAAAGGCGCTAAATCAGTGTTGATCAAATCCACGGGAAATGAGAAAAATAGAATCACGATAATGCTTGCAGTCACGGCCGACGGGTGAAATAGGTATAGCTAATTGATTAAAATGTTTGCATTAAAATTTGTGTTTTAAATCGTTTTCAGGAGATTGAAGAAACTTCGGATATTTAGTACATGAGTTTATACATAATTTAAATGTGTAAAACAGAGAAAATTAAATGTTTTTTCATCTTTTTCTAAAATTCTTTTCAAAATACTTGGGGTCGCACTATATTCGGGTCAATACGGTATATAATTTTACCCTGTGAGTAACATAAGATACATGGCGAGAAAAAATTTAGGGGAAAGGGTGCTTAATTCAATAATTATTTCCTATAAGTTGACACGTAATTTTCGATTTTTCAGAGTGCAAGTTTTTTCCCTTCATTCATCGAAATACCTAATTATGGATCGATTTGAGAAATATATACGACAAAAGGTATACGATATATTCTTTTACTAGATTTGCTTCTGACATAGAATAATGATTTTATCATTTCTAACCCAAAACTAAAATATAAATGAAAAACATTCGCAATTAATTATATTGCTTATTAACGTTTCGTAGTCTATTTACGTAACTGTTTATCGGTTGTTTACTTAACAACGACGAAGAAAGTGTGTAGATACAACTTTTTGGCGTATTTACGAAAAGGTAGGTATAATTGTCACATTTTTTAATAAACTTCAACGGAGATTTAGTTCATTAGCATAGTTATTCACGATATCGGCATTTTTATGATTATACCGTTATCAAAAAAATACCGTCACAATCATTCGACAAAGTGAGCGTTTATCTTCCTGAACCAGTGTTTGGACATGGTCAACTATACGTAGCGCTTACAAGATGCAGGAACCATGAAAATCTCTGTTTATGTAGAAGACACATATTATCAAGGAAAAGTTTTATCTGATAATCGTACATTTACCAAAAATGCTGTTATTAAAGAACTATTATTAAATCACTAAAATAAAGCTTTCTATTAAATACATTTCGTGTTTCATTCTTCCCGTCATTTTTGACGTGTTAATGCCTAGTAATATATATAATATTTAGGTTTTTACACATTTCCAGGGGGGGCAACTGCCCCCCCCCCCTTCCCCCTGCCGACGCCCATACGCAGGAGGATGCTGACGGGTTAAAGGGTAAAAAATCCAATAAATCTATAAAAGCACACAATCACATAAGTCCCAGAGCAAATAGAAACGCGAGATGACGAATAAACCTGTTCTCAAACAATTGAGTAATTAAGACAACTAGGGGCGTATTCCTCCTTTGGTCTCTCTACTCCGCGTGCACGGTGATTTCCCTTCTAGGATGAGTGTGCGCACGCCTCCAATGCCCATCTTTTCTAATGGAATTCTACATACTCCCTCCAGTTCCCGAGGCATAAGGGCAGTTTCTAGTAATTTTCAATCGCTACGTTAAGGGGAACTACCTGTACTCTACATGCACACTCTCTACCGGAAGCTTAGAGAACAAACTCCACCTGGCAAAAAGCATCACCTCACCTTGTCTAATAATATAAAGGATGTGCATAATAAGCGGGTCATGGAGGGAAGAATGAAACAATGTTTTTTGTCACTCTTACTTATGAGAGAAACAACAAAAAACCAGAATGATGAAAAGCGTCAATGTGTCGAATAAACGGATCACGAAAACGGAAGAATTCAACAATGTTTTAATTTGGAACTGATGTATGAGCTGAATGACGAAAAGTGGGGACTGCCTCTATATATCACTTAAGTATTGGTTTCCAGGAAACAGTTTACAGCTTGAATTGAGGGTCTCTAGTACTTAAAAATTCTCATAAAATACTACAATTTTATAGTAATGTGGAAATACTTTGTTGTATAGAGTAGGTAAATCAAAAGTCTTCTTGTTTCTCTAAATTATATCTAATATCTCTTTATTTTTATTGTTATGCAGTTGAATGTGTTCAGAGCAGACCAGCCTATTTTGCAAAACGACTGCAGACTGCAATTAGTGGTACTGGAACTGATGATGGAACTTTAATCCGAATTATAGTGAGCCGCTCTGAGGTTGACCTTGGAAACATCAAGCAGGAATTTGAACGGCTCTATGACAAAACACTGAGTAGTGCTATTGAGGTAATTGACCTTAAATGAAACCTAAACAACATAATAATGTTTTATAACATTCTAAATGATTGATGATAATTAAAAATTATAAATTTTAATGCTTCATAATTTAAAATATAATTTTAACATAACTGAACTTAAAGGATTGAAAGTAAAGCTTTTTTTGCATGTATAGGAGAAACTAAACAGTTATAAAATCTATAGGGAGGATATTACAATAATGTTGCAATGACTATAGACTTTATTTACTTTCCTTCCTAAGCTTTAGAATATATTATGTATTTATGCTCAAAGTGACAATTTTATTAACAGGATGAAGTCTCTGGTTATTTCAAGTCAAGTCTCCTAGCACTACTTGATTGAAAATCCCTTTGTAATGACTTCTTGGGAATGTTGTGTTTTTCTGCCTAAGCAATCCAAAAGAGAGAGAGAGAGGAAGTAGTATGCTCTTTGCCTGCCTTAATTTGGACCACCAGCACATGATACAAAGGAAGAAAGCCTTCACACTATATTATATATATACATATATATATATATATATATATAATTGCTATTTCACTATAATGATATTTAATAAAGGGCTCTGTAGTGTGTGAATTGTTTGGCTTACCATTCACTGTAAAATTTATAAGAAAGTAATATAAACATTGTATAATAAGTTATTATACGGAATGATTTATAATTACCATATATCTTCTTCTATACATCTCCTCAGTGCTGTTTAACTATATTTGTGTTAGGGTATATAGCTAGAGGAGATATTTTGGGAAATAAATCATAAAACAAGTGCTTGCAGATAAATGTTGATTTCTTAATGCCCAATCAGAATGTAGTAGTTGTTACATTTGCACATACATATAAATGCAGATACTATTATTACATTATTTGCAGATAAGACGCCTATTTTTTCAGACAATGCTGAACGGACAGAAATGACTTACAAGGCAGAGTAAAATCCCGATATTTCGATCCCGGATAATTCAAAGTATGGTGTAATTTGAAGCTGGACAACACCATAGAATTTTGCGTACTTTTTGGTACGGATTATTCAAAATACGCCTACAGTGAAATTCACAGTCATGATCTGATCTGGTGACTCACGAAAAGTTTGTTTAATTCAAAACCTGTACCCTGTGAAAGTGGAAGGTTTGCGTGCGCCATCATATCACGTTTTTGTTACCCATTTCTTCCACATTCTCAATCGGATGGCGAAATTCGAGAACTAAGCTTAAATGAACAGAAGTTGCAAGAACCCCTATTATCTCAATCCTCATGCTTTCCCAAACTTGAGAAAGTATATGCTTCAGAAAAGACCGTGTTTGTTTCTGTAGGCGAACGATCCATGACGTTTGCAACATTGTGGGACAGTCATATGGGACATGCCAGCGCATTTTGTCGGACGAACTCAACATGAGGTGGATTGCTGCAAAATTTGTGCCAAGGCTGCTGTCTGACGACCAGAAGCAACATCGGCTGGAAGTCTGCATGGAACTTCAGGAGCAAGTTTCTAAGGTCGTAACTGGTGACGAAAGTTGGGTTTATGGGTACGACCCTGAAACAAAACAGCAATCGTCCCAGTGGAAGAGTCCATCTTCACCCTGACCGAATAAAGCGCGGCAAGTCAAAAGCAATATTAAGTAAATGCTGATCTGCTTTTTTGACATTGATGGGATTATCCACAAGGAATTCATCCCTCCAGGTCAGACCGTCAATGCGAAGTTCTACTGCGATGTCCTGAGGCGGCTTAGGGAGGACATGAGACGAAAGCGGCCAGAGAAATGGCACAGGAACAACTGGGTGCTCCGTCACGACAATGCCCCCACGCACACCGCTCTGGCTGTGCAGCAGTTTTGGCCTCCAAAAACATGGCAGCCGTCCCCCACTCCCCTTACTCGCCTGATTTAGCCCCCTGTGACTTCTTCCTCTTCCCCAAGATGAAAGTCAAGTTGAAGGGACGAAGATCTGACACCGTAGAGGAGATCCAGGCCGAATCGCAGGAGGTGCTGAAGACGCTGACACAAAAGGACTTCCAGGACAGCTTCCGATCGTGGCAGAAACATTGGGATCGTTGTGTACGCTCCCAAGGGGACTACTTTGAAGGGGAGATCGAGGATGACGTTTTCTTTACAGGAAGCGTTGATACGAAGCGGTGGTGACAGAATAAGATCCGAGATCGCATTCGGTCTTAAAGACCAGGAGGTTGCATTATTAAAATTTTTTACACCTCCCAGCATCATTTAATCTCTGGCTCTCGAAGACCCATCGTAATTAAAGACCGGGAGGTGGGGAGGTTGCGTTATTAAAATTTTTTACACCCGTCAGCATCCCTCAGCTCTTGAGTTTGAATTGTAAGATTCCCGTCATAAGTATAATTTGTGTTTATGTTTATTATCTCTGCAAGCAAGCGGCATCAGCCAGGCATGTTGTACGCTCTCCCATGTAGCGATATAATCTGTTATTTCTTCAAAAACGTGCGAGGATAAGCGCTGATATATACAAAGCAATAACTAGTTGTGCTTCCTCACCCCAACTGCACGTGTGAGTTTGATGAGAATGTGCTGAGAGAGAAATACCACCCACCCCACTCCAACTGCATGTGGGAATATTCTAATTGAAGAGATGGATTTTTTATAGGCATGATCAAAGATTTTCCCAGAATACTTTAAAAAAATTTACAAAAGTAGCGAAATACTTCAATTTAATAACTCAATCTTAACTTCTTATTCTCTACTTGTTTTATGCACAACTCTTTCAAATTTTTCAAAAAACATAACACGAGACTGTTCTTGCGGAACTCGGAATGACAAGGTTCGTTATAACGGAACATTTTCCATCAAACTACCTAAATTAAAAGGTACATTTATTTAAAGGATTCCACGAGGAGAAAAAATTCCATTGTTTTTTATCGTTGGTTAATTTACTATCTTCCATAAAAAACATGAATAAATAAACAAGCTGTCGGAACTCGACCTTGTTTTCGAGTTATATGATAATGGCTTCATATAACATGACGTTTGACCGTGACATATTAAGGACATTTTGTTAGGGCGAGACTATGATTTCATTGCGTTCCGGCACGCAAGGATTTAAATCCAGGATGCAGAAAGATTTTGAATTCTTTTATATATAAAAAAATGCTTCAGTCTACCATATTTTTCTAATTGTGGGACTTCGTTATTTTTTCAAGTATCGTATGCGTTTAAATTTCATAAATTCGTGTTTGTAAGCAACCGTACAGCGGTGAATATAACTAATCATTTCCTGGTCCTTATTATATAATTTAAAAAAGTTTTTATGAGATTAAAGACGTGATGAGCACATATAATCATGCATAAAAGTCAATTGTGTATACTCCCATTTTAATTATGAAAGTGGGATACTTTTTAAAATGTATTTTAAAAAGTATACAATAAAAGTAACTTTTTATCTCCTTAAATGACATCTAAAATTATTACTCATTAAAGTTTTCAGTGGGATGCATTTTGATAGGATATTTCGTTTCAGAGACAGGCATATAAGTATGTGAACAAAATAAATGTATGAAATGCCGGAATAATGTTCATTTTGGATAACAATGTGCACATAATTCTAATGTTAAATGGATACAACTGAATCGTTTCAAAGAATCACTCAAAACAAAACCAATGATATTTTTAGCCGAGTAAGTCTCTCATATACCAGATGAGAATTTCAAAGGTAAAAAACTATTGTGAGTCTATTAAGCTTGGTTATGTGCAATCCGAGAACGTTATTTTTTCTCTACTATTATTGAAATAAACGTTCAAGACAGAATTATTGAGTTCACCTTATAGCTGAAATCAAATTGAAAAGTTATAATGGTTTAAAAAATCACGTGCATTTTAGCAACAAAATCATCAGTGGTGACTAATTTTTTAAGAATTTAATATCCTTGAAATACCTCTTATAGTGCCTTTGTTATAGCCGAAATGCTCATCTGTCTTCCTAAACCTATCATTGGCTATTGGAAAATCATAGTTAAATACTGCAAATAAAATAATTTGTTTTAATAAAAAAAGAAATCTCAAGTGTTAAAAAATTTCGAATTACGTCGAATTTCGAAATATAGAGGTTCGAATTAACCAGGTTTTACTGTATTTTCTTAGAGGAACTAATGATAAATTTTATGAAAAATAAAGTTTTACAATACCTAATATGATAGATCAGTGTTTTTCAACGTTTTTGCTTTGGCGACACTTTTTAAATGATCCAGCTCTCGCGACACACCATGAAATAATCGCGACACACCATGATATAAAAAGTCAATTTTTTTGGTTAAAACATAACAAAAATACTTAAAATTCATTATTTAACAATAAAACATCATAAATATAACAAAATATAAGAAAATGTTTGTTTGTTAACATCAAATTAGTACAAATATGACCGAGGTCATTTCAGAGTATGTACAACGAAATCTATATATGTATAAATAAAATTCATTATTTAACAAAATAAACAAAAAGAAATAAAAATCTGTTGAATAACAATTTTAAAAAAATTAATGTGAAATTTGAGCCTTTTTTTCTAAATTTTCGCCACACACCTGGACCTCGTCCACGACACACTAGTGTGTCGCGACACACCGGTTGAGAAACACTGTGATAGATGATAAGACTGACTTTTTTTATCCCAACACTACAGATCAATCGCAAAAAAGGAACTATAAATCACTGCTCCAATGTGCACTCCAATATACCCGACAAGCTACAGACAGACTAGGATCTTATTGTTACAGTAAAAAAATCGCAAGTCAAGCTTTCCTTAATCATTTCATTGTGATTCAAAAGCACAAGCATCACAGATAAGGTAAAACTGGTTGACCAACCCATCTGATCGTTATTAAGAAGCTTAACCGATAGATCTGCCGGTGACAGTTGTCGTAGATGCAGCGTGGGCCGACAGATCGGTCGGCTAGCAGTTAAAGAGTTATTGTATAACCTGTAACATATTTGCGCATAGGAAACACGAAACTCGCTACATATGGGATTAAAAGTTCACAATGCATCATTCGAAGATTCCCATCAGATTTCACATATTTCTTTAGATTTACTAGCACTGTCAGATACGATTTTTAAAACAAAACAAAACTTCGATTATTTATCCATTGCTATGGCTTAGATTAAGGTCTTCGCCCGCCATGCCTTCCGGTGACCCTCTTTATTGTGGAATAAATCTTTCACGTTATTCTAAAAATTATCTTCTGTATATCAATAAATTGATATGAAATGAATGCAAGGACCGAATGGAGGACGAATGGCAATTAGCAGGATAGCACCCCTACATCCCTCGGTGCCCTTATTCTCGGCCACCTCCAATACGCATCTGGCTTTTCCAACTTTCACTTTTCGCATTAACACATGGCTTCAAAAAGATCGGCGACAAACACACATCGCCCTATCCAGCTTATAACTTGCATTCCGATAATATACAGACACAAATACTATCATGTGATGGTGCCCCTGGCATGTTGGCGCACGGGTGCCTTGCATCCATTGCGTCCCGGATTGGCGCGGCCTTTCTGAAATCAATCACCCTGGGTGCAAAGAGCGCGTCACATAAGGGTGCCAACTTTCCTAGAACGCCTTCCCATCAAGGTACAGGGTGGGCGCAAAGTAACTGAACATGTTTATACTTGTCTACCTTGCAAGCGAAACCTACAACAAATTAGTAGTTTTCTCTTAAGTGAAACCCACAAGGAGACTTACTCAACACTCTCCAATAATGTAGCGATTCAAAGTGACAATGGGGAACCGCCGAAAACCTTTTGAGCGCCCCTTGATTTTCGGCGCCCCGATGCCTTGCTTACCTCACTTACCGTCTGCACCATCCCAACCAGTCATAAGCACTTCGTTTTTAGTTAAAACCTAATTTCTTAATTTGTTATTGATCTATTTTCCACATCCTTGTGGCTCAACCACTTTCAGTTTACTGCGCATTTTTCGAAATACTGCACCTAGTCTATTTACCATGGTTGTTACGAGTTGTATTGTTGTCAAGACTTTGTATTATTGTAATATATATTATTTCATTTTAACGTTGATACAGGGCGAGTAAATTAATATTGGTTTTGTAATAGGCTCCCTTTTTTATAATTTATTAACACGTATCTTACATGTACGAGTTTAAATATTACTTTCTTTCTTATTATTATGTTTGTAGAGTGGGTTTGAAATACCTAAGGGGGGGGGGGGGGGGGGGTCCGAACCCCACGGACCCCCCCCTGGCTACACCAATGATATATATATATATATATAAAAATGCTTAAGGAAAAGGAAAGGTAATAATAAAGGTGGCAACAAGGTGTTGGAGGAAGCCCAGTGGACACTTATCTAGATTGAAGAGCCGCTGGGGGTGCTGAGGACACACGAAAAACACAAAAAACGACACAGATATGGAGCTTTCGGGCTGACGCCCTTCTTCAGCGACGGATAATCATTTACTCAATATTTGTGTCGTTTTTGTTTTTTTGTCCGACAAAGGAGTCATAAAGCTGCAATGCGTCATCTGTCTGGCTGTGCTGTGTCCGGAGTCCCTCAAATCGTCTCAGCTGCAGAAGCATCTGCGTAACAAACATCCTGAACTTTCGGACAAGCCAAAGGAATTCTTCGCCTACAAGGGAAGCCAAGTGAAAAAACAGAGGCTGGATCTCATGGTAAAAGCGACATTTGATCAGAGGGACACTGCAAAAGGAAGTTTGGAAATCGCATGGCTGATAGCTCGTGCGAAAAAGCTGCACAACATCGGTGAGGAACTAATCAAGCCGGCTGCGATAAGAATGACCGAGATTATGTGTGGGAAGGAGCAAGCAGCGAAACTGAGGACGGTGTTATTGTCAGCAAGGACGGTTTCGAGGAGGTTGGAGGAGATGGCACAGAACATCAAGGACCAGTTGATAACTGCAACAAAGAAGAGTGGATGCTAAGGACTGAAGTTGAGATTTTCTGACGGACAAGAAACATTGCCTGGCCACCCACTTTCAAGACACCAAGTGGCTATCTCTGTTGGCGTATTTGGTGGACATTTTCGGGCATTTGAATGAAGTCAACATGAATGTTCAAGTCCAAGACACAACATCATTTCAACCAGCCAGAAAATTTGTGCATTACAAGTAAAACTCGAGCTTTGACGAATGAGAACTACGGAAGGGAAGATTGCATCTTTCAGCTGTCTCGCGAAGTACCTCGAAGACACCAAACTTTCTTTCGAGTCAATCAAAGGTGTGGTAGTTCAGCACTAGGAAAAACTGAAGTAGCGGTTTGAACAATACTTCCCGGAGGCAGCTATGTTGAAGGAAGGTGTTGGGTGGGTTCTCAACCCGTTCAGATGTTCCCTGCAAAATATGCCAGAGAAGCCATCTGGGCTGGCAGAGCAGCTGCTGGAATTGCAAGCGGACGGAGTCGCTCAAGCGGAATACGAAGCTTTGGACCTGGAGTCCTTCTGGATGAGTCAGCCAGCGAGACCTCAACCATTGGCACATGAGGAGGCGACCAAGTTGTTGATACCTTTTGCGACTACCTACCTGTGTGAGGTGGGCTTCTCAGCACTAGCGGTGATAAAGATGAAAGTGCGAAACAAACCCAACCCGGATGTGCATTGACTCAACACAAGCCGCAGATTGAAGAAATGATCAATAGTAACAAGTGTCACTTTAGCCATTAGACTATCTAGGACTAGAATTAGATTCTGTAGTTTTACCCAGTTTTTACCTGGTTTTTCATTTTTTTTCATCAATATAACAAGTAGTTCCTGTAGGCGGGTAACGGCGATGCGCCGAGGTTTTGACATGAGGTATTGGTCAGATCTAATTGCCGACCACTGAAGTATGTACATTTTTATATGCATAAGTGAAAATGCAACTTATCAAATATTTATATTTCCTACGCAGTAGAACTACGTCATTACAAATTCAAAGATATTAAGTATCTTTAATTGTATCAAATTGCTACAAGCCTGAATTTTTTTCAATTTATAAGTTGCTCATATTTCTTTTATTGAGAAGTGTAAACTAAAGCCGAAGAGGCCGCTCAGTGAGGACGTAAAATTTGAGCTTATGGTTGTGAAGATTTCTTGGGTATTGTTATGGAACCGACATATGTATTAAAATTTAATAATTAATGATTTAAATAAGAACAGTGTAAACGTAATTCCATTTCATCAAATCCCAGTTGTTTTCTCATATTAAAAATATCGCTACAACATACTGTCGCGATTTAGCAGACATCGTAGTTGCACTGTCTCGGGCGGGTTGCCGCTAGATGTAGGGGCTGTCGCGGGCAGTAGCTGCCGAGGCAGGGAGAGAGTACAGACGCAGGAGTGACGGGCGGTGCGAATCGGCATCCATCGAGAGCACTGTGGTGTGCCGATATTGTATTCCGCGATCGATATCGCAACAATACATTGTACAAACTTTCTCATATATTAATGCGTCATTTAGTTATCTTTAGAAAATGAAAAATAGTATGAGCCAGTTTTTAGAAAATCCAATTTTTGTTAAAGTTGCCCAAGAATAAACTAGCCTTATATTCATTCATTGAGAAAATAAAATATGTAGTATTATTGCAGACGTATACTCAAGTAACTGTACAAAATTTGATCAAAATTGTTCAAGCCGTTTTTGAGAAAATCAAATTATTGTTAAAGTTGCCTAGAATAAACTAGCCTTATATTCATTTTTTTTGAGAAATATGAACTATACCGTATTATTGAAGATGTAACTTTACGACATTTGATCAAAATCGTTAGAGCCGTTTTTGAGAAAATCAAATTGTTGTTAAAAATGCGTAGAATAAACTTCCCTTAACCATTTCTTCATAGCTTGTGCTCAGTATGATAAAATGCCAAAGTACGAGATTTCGTTCATTTTTGCTCTACCATTTAGGCTCCAGAGCCAGTAACAGGCAGACAGACAGCATTGCGAAAACCACTTTTTTCGGACTCAGAGACACCTAAAATGTAAAAGTCTCGAGGTTGAATTTTTTCACGGTTACAATACTTTCACAATATATGTACTACTTCCTATATGAGAAAGTAAAAATGATAAAGCAGATGTATTTTTTATTCAAGATAACTTTTTGAGATTTTTGCGTAGAATTACACATAAATTTAAAGAAAGCAGTTTCGCCTTGTGCTCCAAGTCAACTGAAGTCTAATTATTTTCTTGATTTTTATTAATTTGCTAATAAACAACCTTCCTACAGCACGAAGACAACAGCGGAAGACCCAAAGCTTAAGAGTTCGGCTCTGTAACTCAGCGCAGAGCGACGAAATCCTTCAGGGGCATATATGTATGTATGTATGTATATATATATATACACACACACATACAGTGGCGCCCTTTGACCTGGGCAAGCGGGGCCTCTGCCCCGGTTCCTGCATTGTGGCGGTTCGCACATGTCATAAACAAAAAATACATGTATTAAATAAGAGATAAAATGAAATATGCAGAATCAAATAAAATAATTATAAGAACGATATTCACAACCAAGCGTATATTACTGTATCTTGTATGAAACACAGCAATGAAACGTATAACGTCTGAATACACCTAATTATTACAGTTTATTGCACAAAATAAGCAACCTATGTGAACATAAGGAGTACTTTCCTGAAGTACGGAGTTATCTTAAGCCAGTCAATCTTCCCAGATTAGGCGGGGCAGTCCCGGATTTTGATAGTTTGTCCCGCATGGTGAAGAGTCCCGGAAAATGTTTCGCATTCATACAATATGTTCCGCTTGCCCCGAATTTTCACAAATAATCACACTTGAAAATTGAGCGAATTGTTAAGCCCTCTTACACTTATCGCCCTCGCTCCATGTTAGCCGTCATGCATCGGTTCAAATTACAATGTATATTGTTGAGTTAATACATTGTCGCGTAGGATAAATTTCATACATTGCCACATACAAAATAATTGCTGATGCTATCAGTCAGTCGCATTCGAAAACTTTTAGTAACGACATCGTAGACAAGTAAAATATTTCGATATTCTTATCTGACGTAAATACCAAAATATCGTTGCTGAATTTTATGTTTTTCTTTTGATATCTCGAGTGCATTCTACGTCTATAATATGGGAATATACATATCTAATATAATAATATCTATAATACAGGAATATACATATAATTACAATAATATCTATAATACGGGAATATACATAACTAAAAATATGAAATATTTTTACAATTATTTTTTAGCGCATGAATTATACCTTGATAATTTTAGATTGTAGATTATATATATATATGTGTGTGTATGTATGTATGAATATATATGTATGTATGTGTATCTATGTATGTATGTATGTGTATATATGTGTGTATGTATATATATATATATGTATGTATGTGTATCTATGTATGTATGTGTATATATATGTGTGTGTGTATATGGATATATATATATATATATATATATGTATGTATGTGTATATATATATATTAGGGTGGTCCTTATTTATAGAGTGAAAAATAAAAATCCAAAAATAGTTAGTCTGACCCCCTCAAAAACTTCTATTTGGTTTCAAAATACTGTGTGCAATATTTCATTGAAATATTTTCATAATTACGGGTTGCTCAATTACCTGTAATTTACACTATATAACTCGGAATCGTGGATGACTTGTAAGTGTTCCCCTGACATAGAAATTTACATTATGGTAGCTGCTGTTTAACATAAGTGACTACAATCATTCCAAAATTGAAAAAGAACTCAGTTGTTTATTGTAACATAAAGATAACAAAAACAGAATCATAGCAACCTAGCAATCTTCAAGAAATTTGAATCGCGGGTGAATGTGATCAAAAGTTAGTGGTTAGCTTACTGTTAAAATGTAATTATGTTATATCACTGTTTCAGAGAATGTTTAACACAGTTGTGTAATGAAGCATTGACCAGTCACTCATTGTTGTCATCAGTATGTTGTTGCAGCCGGCTGATTCACCTGCCGTAGTGTCTAACGGATCATAGGCATAACTTTGAGGTCCTTGAGCGACCAGTAAATATCAAAATATTTTGCAAACATTTTGCACATGGTGTTTTTCAACCAAATGGAAGCTTTTAAGACGGTCAGACCATAAAAAATAAGAACTTGAAAAATAAGGACCACCCTTATATATATATATATTATAATAATAAGTATTATTATTATTATATGATAAAATGATTAAACTAGAGAAACTCTCATAATGGGTGATATAATTGTAAATATCAAAGACAAACTAAATTTAAATGTAATAAAATACAGAGACATATTGAGCTCAGCTGGATTTAGAGAAATAATCAAGCACTATACAAGGGAAGAACTCTATTTAGATAAGATAGTAAGATCTTGTTTAGACCACATCTACTATAAGGGAAATAATCTAAAGCCAGAAGGTGTGGTAATAAAAACTAAAATATCGGATCATTATGTAACTGGTCTCTTGATAATAAATGTGCATTGTAAAGAAGATAATTTAGCAAAGGAAAAGACATTATTCATAAATGATCAGAAAGTAGACAATCTACTTAAAATTGTAGAATGGAATAAATATAATGATTTAATTAAGATGACAGGGCTATATAATTTTTTGAAAGAAAATTTTAATATGATATACTAGCTGATCCCGCGCAATCTTTGCGCGGTGAATTTTCAATTCAGTTTACCGCATATCTCTACGACGAACGGCTTTTGAGATACAGGAATAAACACCGATATATATATATATCGGTGTTTATTCCTTTATAACATAAAAAAGATAATAAGTCAAAGACAGAGAAATATAATCGAAACATAAAGTGTAGAAAAGACTGGATGACAACTGAGTTATATAATAAATTAAAAGAAAGGGATAAACTTTTTAGATTATCTAAAAACAACCTAACAAATTCTGAATATAAAAATAAATATAAAAAATTTAGAAATAAAATTACTTTGGAAATACTACTGGCAAAATGAAAATTCTTTTTAAATAAAATTTCAAATGTTAAAAATACTAGAGAGATGTGGAAAGAACTAAATATTATCATGGGAAAAACTTCACTCTATGTTAGAGAAGTACAATTGGTTAATAAAATAGAGAACATTACGAGTATGGAAGATTTTACTAATAGATTACTTAATCAATTTACAAATGTATTAGTAAATTTAAAATTAAATTGTAAGAAAAAAATTACGTGTATACAGGATAGTATATATATTCCTGAAGCTACTGAAAATGATATACTTAAGATTGTTAAAGAATTGAAGAATACTTCTAGTGGTAATGATGGTATACGCGCTAAGGATATTAAAAGGAATGTTCTGATTATCCCGATTATCACTAAATTGATTAATGCCAGTATTACACAAGGTATTGTACCTGATGAATTGAAAGTTGCTATTATAAAACCTATACATAAAGGGGGAAGCTTAACACATTAAAGCCGAGCGCCATCAATAGATGACGCTCGGACTTTGCCGAGATCCGAGCGCTATCAATAGATGACGGGCAACTGCGCAGTTCCGCTTCGGCTTTCAAACTCTTGTCCTCTCCTATTTCTGCAGGTATAACTCTCGAACCTTCACAGCGGTCACATTTGAGGCCTGCCTTTCATGTGCTATGCGTCGGTTCTCGGTCCGAGTTTTTATTTTTTGTTAACAGTGGCATTTTTTAATAGGCGTTTCTGTAGAGGTGTTTTATTTCTGTTTTTTCCTAACTTTTGCTATGTTGTTTTAATATTCCCTTTTTTGTTGATAAAACCTGTTAATATTTTCTTTAATTTTTGATTTCGGTGATGTTAATAAATTCTCCTGTACAAAAAATTCAGTTATAATAAAATGACCTTGCACGAATACAGATTGTCCATCATAGACGCCCTTGCAAAGAAAACTACTCAGCAGATTTAGTCTGTATTATGGAGACCCTCTATAATATCAATAGATTCAGATTTTCCAAAATACCGTGAAAAAAGAATTGATAGGAGGGTCCAAAAGAGGTGTAGGCAATGTTCAAAAAACAAAAGAAAAAGTGCGAATTTTGACAAAAAACGGTTACTTTTCAACAAAAAATAATAATTTGCATTTGAATAGGATAAGTAGACTATTAAGAAGGAATATCACAGAAAAAAATCCTCGGATTTCAGAAATTCTCGGAATATACTATTCGGGCTGAAAGTGTTAATGGACCCGAATAACTATAGACCAATATCTATTTTACCTTCAATTAGTAAAATATTGGAAAAATATATAGTGCATATATTAATGAATTTTATAAATAAACACAATTTAATATCAAAAAATCAATATGCCTTCCAGAAAATTTTGAGTACAAAAAACACATTGGAAGAGTTTGCAAACACAATTAATAAATATTTAGCCTTAAATTACTATATTATTGTTACTTTTATAGATTTTAGAAAAGCATTTGATCTGATTGGTAAGGATATTTTATTAGATAAATTATATAAAATAGGAATTAGAGGAACAGTTTGGAATTGGTTTAAGAGCTACCTGACATCAAGAAAAGTAATGGTTAAATTAGGAAGCAATCTAAGTAACATAAATTATATAAACATGGAAGTACCACAGGGATCTATTCTGGGGCCATTATTGTACTTAATATATGTAAATGACATTTGTGATACAATATCCATAGTAGATACCTTGTTATATGCAGATGGCACTGTTTTAATATCATACCATAATAATCTGGACAAGTCAATAGACAATATGCAAAATGAATTAAATGATCTGACAAAGTGGGCTCATGATAATGAGTTACAAATACACTTAGAAAAAACTAAAATTATGTTCATTTCAAATAGGATGACTAAATATAAAATGATCAAATTAAAAATTCACAATCATCAATGCTTACATAATAATGACCTAAATACCTGCAAATGTAATACAATTGAACAAGTATCTGAAATAAAATATATAGGTATAATAATTGATGATAACTTTAATTTTAATAAGCATATAAGCAAATTAAATAATAAATTAAGGAAAGTAAATTAACAATTATATCATGTCAAAGATATGTTACCAACTAATGTTAAGAAAATTGTTTACTATTCTATTTATTAGTCAATCATAAGGTATGGTATTACAATTTGGGGTAATGCTAAAACCAGTTATTTAAATGTATTAAAAAGAAATCAAGATAGAGTCATTAAATTATTGGATGTAACTAAGGCTAATTTTGATGTGAAAGAAATATAAAAAAAACTACAAATTTTTCCTATCAACGAATTGTTTAAATACATAATTCTTTTGGACAACTATTTCTCATCTAAATATAAAATAATTAAAACAGATAAACATGAAACGGAAAGGAGAAACAGAATTACATACCATGTACCTGGATACTTTACCTTGAATGACAAAAATAAATTTGAGGTTATGATACCTTTACTTTTTAATCAGCTACCACATGAATTAAAAACTTTAAATAAAATTTCAGAAATAAAAAGAAATATAAATTATTGTTACTGGATAATTTATATTAGCTACCTGACATAATACATTCAACTTGTCTCTCCTTTTTCGAGTTTTTTAGTTTTGGAGTTTTTTTTGTTTGGAAATATATGTGATACTTCAATACCACATTAAGATAAATATATAATTACATGGCACCTGCTGACAAGTCCATGTTTTGGACTTAGCGGGACCAGAACGCCTATATTATATTACTTTTTTGTCATTTGTCGTATTTTTATTCAGCTTCATAAGTGCAACTTCACAAATTTTTAATTTATGCATGCCATGAAAACCATAACATTATTTCTAACCATGTATTTGCTGTTACTAACCTGCTGTGCAGCATTCAATATTTTAAATGTTTTCATGTATACAATGAATGCATGCAAAACAACCAGACATGAAAAATATCTATGTATAATTTAGTTTATAGATATTAGCAGAAGATATACACATGCTTCAGTGAAATATACTTGTTTCAGTATTATGTTATGTTATGCTGTGATGGGATGTAATGCAGTGATATGATGTAGTGATATGGCGATGATGTCACACTTTGGATTCGTGTTATCATGTATATATGTATATGTCATACAGTGATGTTATTCAGCTGGTTTGCATGGGTTTGACTGAACCAGTTGTTAAAATGTATTAAACTGCCAAACTGGTTGTTATTATTATTTTTTCTTTATCCTTTGAATGTAAAGTATATTAATTTATTATTATAGAATTTGACGTATCATGACTGTTTAAAGTCATTACCTCTGTAATTTCCAAGTATTTATTTATGTATATCACTATTATGTTCTAATAAATTTCATTATTATTATTATTATATATATCTACAGTGGGTCCTCGACTTACAATGGCCTCGTGACACGATTTTTCGACTTCCGATGAACCTCCCGTGCTTCCATGTAGTATCGACATACAATGAAACTGCGACATACGATGAAACTGTGACATACAATGGACAATTATTGGTTCTTGACCCGTCAATCACATGTGACTTTTAAATTGGTCTAACAAATAGCCTCCTTTGTTTTTGTCTTAATGCGTTCGCTGCCGCCTATACAAATACGTACAGTGAAAAGAAACAAAGTTGCAAGGGAAACCCATGACGAAAGACATTATATCTGAGGCTACAATGATGAAAGGTCCTTTTTATGTCCCAAGACTTCTCAGCATAGTAAGACACAAAGTAGAAAAACAAAAAAGCATGGAAAAGTAACGCGACCCCATATCTGAGTGCCGCAGTAGTTAAAAGATATTAAGTTGCAGTGCCAATCCATTGAAATCGAAAAGAGTACATACCGTGACAGAAATGACGCACAGGTATTTCTATTTATTCATTTCTGTTATATTTTATTAATTATACACGTATGTACTATATCTAAAAGAATATGTAATCCTACAATAAATAACTATTTTCATGGGAAAAGCCTTATTTAGGTGCAAAAAAATTCAAATCTAAGGATCTCTGAACGAAATAGAGGTTTTACATAGATTTCAGGGTTCGACATACGTTTTTCCGACATACAATGCGTTTATCGGAACGAGATAGCATCGTAAGTCGAGGGCCCACTGTATATATATATCTGTGTGTGTCATTAAATATATTCTCTTCTTAGAGAGGAGGATATAGGATACTAGTTAATGTGTGCTTGCATTCTGCAAGAATTTTCTCTCATCTTAATATAAAGAGTAAGAGCAGACAAATAATTTTTAAACGCAAAAGTATGCACCTCTGCGCCGATTACCTGTTTTTCTTTATGGACATTATTGGAATAAAACAACCCCTAAAATTTATAATTATATAACTTTTGTAGGTTTTCATCATTTGTTATGAATAACTCACATTTCTGCAAAATTTCATCTAGAATTGCGTATATGTAAATTTCATTGTTTAAACTTCATGAATTTTCAACATCCACAATAATAAATTATATTGTAATTTTCAAAGTTGGTTACAGCTGGAACGGCACTCCCTTACTTTCTCAAATTTTTAGTTCCCTAGCTCTACCGAAAGTGCATAAACATTAGTCAATTTGTTTAACATTTGTGAATTTTTAACGGCGACGATTTCCGAGGTGTCGCCGGCCAGGTTTTGTTTTTTGCCCTCTCCGCCGGAGAGATTCCTCCACTTGATAACATGCTCACCTATTAATAGCAGATCGTAGTGTTCAGGTTAACGGAATTTTTAGATAAGACCCCGTCCTTCACTGGTACTATATGAAGTGAACATTTTTAACGGCCCGGCACCATGCTGTCCTGTTGCCATGCTGTGCCGTTGATGTGCGAGTAGGCCTTTATGCGGCGAAGGGTGCCACGATAGCACCCATACTGCTAAGGTTATCGGCAAACATGCAATTAATTAATAAGAAAACGTATGCGTTGGAAATCTAGATCATCGATAACAAGTATGTAGAGTGCTCCTATAAACCGGGACAATTGGTCGTCCCGAAAACATTTTTCGGGGCACAGGGACAAATGACTAAAATCTGGGATGAATCCCGGAAAACCAGGGCGTATGGACACCGTACCCATAGGGCGGCACGGATCAGCATCTGAATGCACTTAGTAAAAAATTTCAAGATTATTTCTCGACATCTGAAGAAGATTTGTAGGTGCAACTATGGACAGGGCCGTCCCTAGGGTATGGCGAATCGGGGCGACCGCCCCGAGCACAACGATTTCAGAGGCCTCGCTTCTATATTACTTCAAGGAAAGTCTAAATTTAATTTGGTGGTTAATGATAACAGGGCCTCGCATAGGTTGATTCGCCCTGGGCCTCTGCTGGAGTGTCCCTCCCTATGGATACAAGATCCTTTTGCACATCAATCTGGGTTTCAGCTTACACCATTGGAAGAAGACAAACTCATTGACACTGACAGTACTTTGGAAACAATATTTAGGGAAAAGTCGCTTGCAGCATTTTGGATAAGCATTAGGAATGAATATAGCATATTGCGTGAAAAAGCTTTCAGGATTTTCCAACCATTCACTTCGACATACTTATGTGAAGCAGGATTTTCAACTATAACGTCTTGATGCTTATATGCGATTGGCTCTTTTAATTAACTCCATTGAGACCAGATTGGAATCATTAATAAAAAGGGTTCATGAACAGCAATCGCATTAGTTTTTTAGCATATAATTTCAATGTGTCTTTATATTTTTACATATTAAAGAAAAAAACACTAATAATGCAATTTATTATATACTACAATTTATAATAGACTATAAAATATGTTATTCAACACTTTTACTAATAAAATATCAGTTACTTCAATTTTATTTTGTTTCTTTTTCATTTTTTACTATTTCGAATAGTTTTGAATTTCCTAGTCGTTAATTCATGGCTATAATAGTTTTCCCCATTTAAAGACAGAGAAGTTACAACCAGGACTGGACCATATTCTATTTTTTTATATGGGTTGTTTTTACCTCCATATCCTTCAAGTGGAAATATGGCAGTATGATAAGATTTAACCTTTCTCCTTCATCATATATTTTACACCAGTTTAATACCAAAATATCTATATTTTCGTATATACTTCAATGTCTATTCAAACAATATTTGTGTTAATAACAAAAGGGGGCCCGCAAAAATATGGGAACTTTGTAAGGGGTCCAAGGCACCAAAAAGGTTGAGAAACACTGATGTAGACGAAAAGCAGGTTAACAATACCCCAACCAGAGGAGATAACATTTTAGATATCTTTCTTCTGAGACCATGTGACTCGTGAGTTGTGAAACCTTTCAAGGGATTAGTGACCATGAGGCTGTTATTGCTGATTTAGAGTTCGAAACTATCCGAGTAAAAAGGGATTGTAAACAAGTTATTTGGAGATATCACAAAGCAGACAGTGTAGGTTACCAAACTTTCCTGAGGGAAAAATTGTTAGAATGGGTAAAAAACGGGAATACATTAAATAGCATTTGGGATGCATTCAAAGTAATAATCTTCGAAGCAGTTGAAAAGTTTGTCCCTAAAAAATGTATTCAAAATAATCCCGATCCTGAATTTTACAATAAGAAAATACAAAGATTGAAAAGAAAAGTTAGAATTGCGCATAGGAAGCTGAATATTGACGGGTGCACTAGAGATGCATATTCCCAGCTAGTAAATGAACTAAATAAAGAAAAGGCGGTAGCGCATGAGAAATACTTACTAAATATCCTAAACTCAAATGGTAGTAGCAATTTCTATAAGTATTTAAGAAGACGAAAATTAGGAAGTGAAACAATAATACTGTACCTAAAGCACCTATTTACCGTTACAATAGCAAATGGCTGCATACCAACAGAATGGAAAACAGCGATGGTGATACCTATTTATAAAGATGGAAATAGAACAGATATAGCAAATTATAGACCGGTAAGCCTAACGTCCGTTGTCTGTAAATTAATGGAAAAACTGCTGGCCGACTATATACGTAATTTTTTAGAAAATAATTATTGGTTCTTTAAAGGTCAGGCAGGTTTTAGAAACGGTCATTCCTGTGAGCTACAGTTGCTTGGACTATGGGAAGATATTGAGGAAACACTAGATAATAATCAGGAAGCGGAAGGTATAGTGATAGATCTATCAAAAGCATTTGATGTGGTATCTCATGATATGCTTATGATAAAAGTTTACGCTCTAGGAATCGATGAGCGGGTAGTGCGATGGATTGAAGCCTTCCTTACAGATAGAAAACAAAGGGTGAGGATAGGTGATAGTTTATCAGACGAAATAGATGTTACTTAGGGAGTTCCACAAGGAAGTGTTTTAGGACCGTTGTTATTCCTAATTTATATTAATGATTTACCGAATCAATTTTCTTCAAAGGTAAGACTATTCGCGGACGACTGCATCATCTATAGTCTTAAAAGATGACAAAGACAGAGAATTATTGCAAAGGGACATAGATAAGCTTATGTCTTGGGTATGTTGTAATAAAATGAAAATAAATGTAAATAAAAGCTAGCATATTCTATTCTCCACGAAAAGGGAAAAGAGTAGTTTTTCTTACTACATGGATGGATTATTAATACCTAAGGTTGATAATATAAAATATCTCGGGTATACATTACGAAAGACCTATCATGGGGTCTTCAGATAGACAATATAGTTGCGTAGGGTTTCAAGGCACCTAACGTTGTAAGGAGGAATTAAAAAATAGTAGCAGGAGAGCGAAAGAATTAGCGTACAATTGGAATATTCTTCAGGAGTTTGGGATCCTCACGAAAAAATACATATTACTAAATTGGAAAAAGTTCAGCGGAAGGCAGCTAGGTTTGTTATGGTTCGTTTCGGTAGAGAGGATAGTGTAACAGATATGTTAAAGGAGCTAGAATGGGTAACATTAGAGAAAAGGGAATAGATTAGTATGCTTTCATCGAGCATACACGCATAAACCGGCCTGGAAAGAATTAACACTCAAAATAAAAGGTTCAACGTTTAAAGGGAAAAATGATCATCCGTGCAAAGTTTGGACAAATTTTCGAAGAAAAGATGTTGGGAAATATTCATTTTTAAACAAAACCATATTGGATTGGAATGACTTACCTGAAGAACTTCTTACTCCCTTCCCTAAAACTGAGAAAACTTTTAAATGTAAAATGGTTAATTATTTGTACTTTATGATATTCATCTCTGTACTCAATAATGTACATTCAAGTCGTTGTATGTTTCTTTTCCTTCTAGTGTATTTTGTGTCTCTTTTCTTTTTATTTTTGATTGACTGATTTTTTTTTTTACAACGTTGTACATTATCTTAATGGAATTATCTGAAATTTTCCAAATGTATGAAATGTTAAAATTTGTAAATAATAGTATATGTTGTAACTGTATTGTAACTCCTGCCTATGGGAGGCCTTCTGAGGGGTTCCCTCCCATCCCTGGGTAAATACCAGGCAGGGAATGTGTGCTCCCCTCTCAAAATGCTACGCACATATTCGTGTCATGACGACGCCATCAGGACAGATCTATTTAATATTTTAATACTAATTATTCTTATTTTTTTAAATAAGCTATACTTTTTAGGGAAATTGTAATTTAAAAGTTCGCACGGGAAATTGCAATGTATTCCATTTTAAATGTTAATTTCATTATTCACTTCTAAATCCCTTTTGTGTAAAAACGTGCTTTTAGTAAGTTGGCACTTAAATGTAATGTTGTTGTATTATGAGGTGCTTCATTTGGTGCATGAGATGTGGACCGCTGCCACCGGGACCTGCTCCCAATTGCAGCGTTTTGCTTGATAATAAATAAATAAATAAATAATAATAATAACATTTATCAATTTCGTGGAGGTTCAATACAATGAACATGGAATTCATCAAGGTATAACTAAAATACTAACATAAGATATACAAAGTAATAATATTAGACATAATAAAAGAGGTCATTAAAAAACATACAAATATAAAAAAGTTAATATGTACACCAAAAATGAAAAGCATAATAGTGACATACAATTTAAAGTTTGACCTATAGGAAGTCATTGATAGTAGTAGTAGCAATAGTAGTATTTTTATTAATTCCATCTGGCCATAGAAATGACATGAAACAGGTCAGGTACAAATACAAAAGAATTACAGGTGTATAAAACATTAATATCCAGTGTTATAAGGACTCTGAAAGATATTTATTGATGCTATAATTGCATTTGTTTAGTAGCATTTCATTCACATTATTTTTAAATATATTTACAGAGTTTATCTGTTTGATATGGAGAGGCAAGTTATTATAAAGTAAAGAGACAGAGTGTTGTGGGCATTTCTTGGGAACAGGGGTCACTCTAGCTAACTTTAAGTCGGATGGAAATGAACCCTCACTGAAAGATAAATTGATAATATTACAGAGTGAATTCGCTATAAGGTGGGAAGCCGCCTTCACCAGTATCATAGGGATACCATCAGGACCACATGAATGTGAATTATCAAAATTATTGATTATGATTACAATTTCCTTAATATCTGTAGGGAAAAGAAAGAAGGACTGTGATGCAGTGTATGGGTTATTATAACTGTAAAAGTTGGGCGAAATGTGAGTTATGATTCCCGTAGCAGATGTCACAAAATTGAAAGTTAAAATTTGTGGCTATTTGTTCCAGGTCAGAGATTGATTTTTCATTAAATTTTATGCAAGGTGGACTAGGATGGCTTACAGCAGCTGTAGTGTTATGGTTTATGACATTCCAGGTTGCTTTTATGGAATTTTTAGAATGAGTTAGATATTGTCCCAAGGATGCTCTCCTTAGACTTAAAAGCCGGAATTTAAATGATTTGTAAGACTGCAAATACAGAGGCTTAATGCTAGAATCAACAAATTTCCTTTTAAAATGAAGATCCCGCACAAGTCTGGCCTCCTCAGTTATCTGTTGGGAATATGTATATCTTCCTGTTGTGGTTTAAAGTCTGTTGTTTCACCTTCTTCAATGGAAAGGCAGCATTAAAACAAAAAGTAAATGTATGGTGGAATGAACGGAATTTTTCATCAACACTGGATGTTTCATATATATCAGACCATGACTCCTAGGAGAGATGATTTAAAAATTTAGAAATAGCCCTATCAGAAAGAAATCTTTTAAAGGTGAACAAATTACTGGTGTGACTACTGGAATGTTGGAAATGGCCAACAACTTTTAAGCCAAAGTGATCAGTAATGCCAGTATTAATTGAAAAAGGATTTCTATCTTTCCCGGCAAATGCTGTTGGTGAAGAGTTCTCGGATTTCCCACCGGGTAAGGTATTGTAGATCGTTCGACGTTTCGGCGTCTGACACTTCCGCCATCTTCAGGAACTCCTGAGTGCCGCTTTCAAATCTGGTCCTGGTTTATATCCCCTAGCTGGTTTGTAGGTTGTTGTCCCATTGGTTAACGTGCTGGCCAATGGCATTGGCATTTTTGCGTCATCAAGGGGATGAAATAATGATATACTAAAAAAAATAAATTTATTTTAGTTTTATTTTTTCAAAAATATATTCAGCTAAATATTTTCAGAAAATATAAATGAAACATTCACTGACCTTATAACAAAATTACTATGTAATGATTATATTACCAAATATTTTTATATTGCAACTTTATGAACCCACTTTTCGAAAAGGACGAGATTAAGTTTTTTCAGGCTTTTTTCTTTGCAGAGTCATTTATCAGGGATCAGAGAGGAAAGCTACGTGCAAAAGGTAGAGATCTCGAATGTTAAAAATTTGCACAAAGAGACAAACCCCGAGTAATCAAAATCTCCAGTATTGAAGGTTCACTGTATTTGGGGCGGGAAGGTTATTTGAAATTACAATTCTTAATCCTTAAAAGCACATGAAACTTAGCAGTATAGTTATTGCTTTTGCGTGTATATATTCCAATAAAGAGGTTAAGGAAAGTGCACAGTATTTTAGTCAATGTATAACTTTAAAACGTTCACCTTGCCGCCCTTTTTAGGTGACACCTGTAAGCGGTAGGTTACGTCGCTTACACCTTGAACCCACCCTGAATGTAAATGACATATCGTGGCATAAAATATAATTTTTTGTGATGTTTTCAAGTTCTGTGCAATAAACCTTTAAGGAAAAGAAAATGTAAAAATCCGAAATATTGATTTTGCCACCCCTATAAAGTGACACCTGTAAGCGACCGCTCATGCCTGAAACTGGCCCTGCTTTTAAATCAACCCTAGAAAAACTGATCCAAGACCTAGAAGTTTCTGTTGGTGAGTTCCTGCTGATAACCAGAGTTCCATCTATTAGAGGTATCAATAAAATATAAATAGAGATTCCATTTAGATTCCAAACAAGCAATCAACAGAATACCAGAATATGTAGGCAAAAACACAATGAATTTTTATTTAAATTAGCGAAAACATTTCCTTGCATCACAGCTGAATGAGAGACGAGTTATGCTGCAATGAATCTGATTGCAATGGATTTACACTTAACATTTTTGGTAGAAAACATCAGCAGTTTGCTAATGATTTAAATAAATAGGCCACATTTGGGTGAATTTATTCCGACCTGGTTTGTTGAATCGTGGAAAAATTCACAGATTAGCTAAAGACAACCAATCAAGAAAAAGAGCATTAAAAGTGAATATGAGTTGAAACCTTTACAGGAATTGTGGAAACTTATGTATGTAAATAAATTTATAATTACCATATCTGCCCGAATAGAAGTCGACCGCAGATTTAAGCTGACCCCCCAAAAATTTTCCCAATTTTTTGGCAAAAACGTAAATTTCGTAGATTTTAAGCTGAAGTGTGCCGGGCATTCATGCACATCTTAGAATACATTATTCGAGATCCAAGAAATGTGGGGGAAATGGTTTAGTTGTTGACATTTTGAAATATTACTCCAATTAATAATTTTGCATCATTGAATAATGTTCCACTTTCAGTGACAATAATTTCATTCATCTTTATCTCGAAAAAAGGTAAAATATAGTAACAGTGATCTCACCAAGATATTTTTTCATCCATGTCTATTTCCAATGAAATTAGCATATACATTGCCTTAAGAAACTACATTTTTATAATTATACATGTTCCATGTCAAGTTTTACCGAAATTCAAACAATTGAGCATTCAAAGCCGTCAACGCATTTTGCGTAATCGTCAATTTACGCAAGCGATCTCGCCAAGATATTTTTATATATATTCATCGTAGGTCAAATATTTACTTTACGAAAAATATAGTACTATCATTTGAACGTGAAGGCAATGAGAGACTTCGAGATTTAACCATAACCCAAATTTTCCTCGGACTCGCATTTAAGCCGAGGGGTGATTTTTTCAGGATAGATTTTGACAAAAAATATTGGCTTGTATTCGGGCAGATACGGTATTTTAAACAAAATAAAAATGTTCTTTTTCTAAGGATTGTGTTTGTACAATGTGAAGTGGAATAAATTTATTGTTTTCTGTTCTATCCCCCTCTTCTAAAAATTTTCAACGAGTTTTTATTAATTTAATATTTGAAATCCGTGGAATATCTACATTTATTGTTCCACAAGACAAGTGTGTATGCCAAACTAAATGTTTCTTCAAACGTCTAATTTTTTTAGATAGAACCACACCTCTGCATGAAACACTAGGAACACTCTGGCACAGGAGTGATTTTTCATATCAGAACTAACATCCAGCTGTTAGCCCCCTCTAGAATTTGTCCTGATGATGGTGAATTTGTCATTTAAATGAAATTATAATGCTCAATCATAGTAAATGCCACACTGTATATGCTTAGGTATATTATAATTTTCTAAAAAGTCTATACAATTATTCAGTATTAAAGAAACTAAAAATATTGACACGGTAATAATAGATATTAATAATTTTAATTCACTTCATTAATTCTGCCTCAATATTATTAAACATTTTTACGCTAAAGAATAGGCACTTTTTCTACTTCATGGATTAATAGTTCTCTGTTAATAAGAATTACGTTTCCTGGTAACAAAACGCCTTTGCGAGGAAAACAGCCTCGTGCGGTTAGGTGGCTACGTCCATAATTCGTATTAGAAAAGCAGTAGCGTTGTGATCTTATTGCGGGTGACCCTGATACGCAGCACTTCTGTTTATTCCGACGGGGAATTTATTACCTGCGCTTTTTCCCATATGAATTCGGTCATAATTAAATGAGTACCCAGTGCCAACATTGTTGGGTTATAGCAACCGCTTGTTCCGAACTATCCTTAACTCCTGCATGCACTCCTCTGCTTCAATTTACGTCGCATTTTCTAGTAAAGTATCCCCGACGTGAATCAGGTATACAGGTGTACGTTCTAAGCCTTGCTACGGCCTCGATGGCCAGCATTCATGACAATATGATCCACAATTAAAAACGTCTTCCAAATTATACGCCATCTTTATTCGCCGCTCCTCTGTCTTACAGAATAGCCAACTTGGCCAACAAGACAAACGAACATTCATTCATATTCAGAGCTGCCAACCTCATCAGCCCGGTCCATAGATGTTTACTCTTACCACTAGATGGAGAAAAAGGTGCCATTTGTCGGAAAGGTAAGAAGTGTGAGGTGCTTACAGACGTAATTCTACGTCCAGGAAGAGTAGGGTCGTGAACGGGTAAGTAACTTTCCGTTCGTAATTCGCAAGAGATTTACGTCGACCTCGTGTTACTGTGATTGATTGGCGGTTTTAAATGCTTTAGTTAGAATTAAGCGAAAATTTAATTGTCGTTGTCGGAACGCCGCATCGGGGTAGCATCATCGCATTAATATTACCGTTCAATTTTGTCTCAAGGTCATTATTTCTTCTGATCCTTAGTTCATAGCTTTTGTGAAATTATTTCGTAATTAAACGAAATGGTTGATCTCTTCACTGAATTTTATGTCGGCATAATCTTTACATTAATTAGGAGAGACCTTTACATAAGATATATGTGGATCTATGCAATTATTTTCCTTGGTGAAAGTTAATCACGTGTATTTTGGGTGAACTGAGTCAAGTTGAGACATGAATATGGTTATTAATTTGTCGAGTGGTTGTGTAAGCGTATAGTTTGAAGGTAAAGGTTCGTTTTCTATCAACTTTGATTTTTAGAAATGATATGTATACGGTGTTAGCCTATGATCAGATTGGCCAACGGTGGGAGTTTGATATGAGTTTCTGAGGTAATCCATCTCATTTTCGTGTATTTTAATCTCGTTAAAGCGTGTTTGATAAAATAATAATATTTTAATGCGCAACTGAAAATATATTGATAAGGTTTTCTCCTAAGTATTCAGTTTTCAGACAGAATTCTCCGTGTGCAGCTGTATTTGATTTTGGCAACCATTATCGAGAAATTCATTCAAAGCAATGCTGTATTTCGTTTATTGAAATGATATTAATTACGTAATCAATACATACTAGTGTCATGGTTTTGAAATAAGTATTAAGCTTAACTTAGCAACTTAAGGAATATAAGTCTTATATTTTACAAATCTTGGAATTTGAGTTACAATACAATATTTTCGAATATTATCGGAGTGATTTAGCACGAGAGACACTACATAATGTAATCAGGTTATCAGAAATAATATTCAGAATTAAAATACAGTAGGTACATATTTTAAGATTTCATTCTCTTGTTTCAGAGGAATGTTTGCAGAAGACGTCACAGAACAGCTGTCATGTTCCCTTGTGTGATATCAAGAAATACATATTAACGGTGAGTACAATCTTTTAAGTAGTTTGCCAATTGCATTTGTATTGGCTGTTACTTGAAGTTTCCAGTGAGAATTATCGACGTATTTTACTGAATAGATAGGATAAATTTAGTCGTGTAACCACGCATGTGTTTTAATTGCGTCTATATATGTGCAGTACTTATTGTACTAATTTTTCCATCTATTAATGGTGAAAGTGTAGTAACTTAAGCTTACATTGGAAAGTGATAAATCTCAATTTATTTTAAGTGAATATTTCATTGAGAGAATAAAATTGATTTTATAATTTCGACTTTGAAAGGTTTGTTAATTATCGTTAACATAAGTGTTATCAATGCTTCAATTTTTGGCATATTTTATGAAATACTTTGTACCTGGGAAATTTTACTTTTCAATCTACTGACATCCATTTCAGCATAAATCAATTAAGTATGCTCTATAAACACGAGATGATTTCATAGAAACAAAATTATTACTTTGTAGTGACAGTGTAACGTGAAATGTTCATTGACTTTTAACTCTTTGGTGAGGTGTAAACTAATGTTGAAATTATGGAGACATTTTGAGGAAAGTAATTAAAATATTTTGCTTGGAAAAGGCTATCTATATGGAAATTGCTAAAGCAATCAATGAAATATTTTGAGGAAAGGGATTTCTTAGTCAAAGTTAGTCGAATTCTTGGAATACATGCAAATTTTTGAAAAGTTTGCTATGCAAATGAAAGTTTATCGTGACAATTGGTTTTTATTCTGTTTATTTCCACCGGTGGTTGGCTAATCATCAGTTGATCATGCAAAAATTGTACAGGATTTATTCAGATACTATTTTAGTGCATTTTATTTTATAAATATTCAGTCAATCAAATCAAAATAGCAATTAAACTGTAAGAGATAGAAGGCTGAAATGTGGTTATGCCATTTATTACTATGACGAAGGATTTTATTTTAATGAATAATTGAAAGTATATTGACAAGGTTTCTTCCCAAGTATGTATTCAATTTTCGGGCAAACTCCTGTCTAGACTTATTAAATGTTGGAAACCCTTTACCGAAAAATTCATTCAAATCAATGATTTATTTAGTTGATATTCATTTCCGTAATCAATATATGGTAGTCAGGTGGTTTTGAAATAAGTATTGAGCTTAACCAAGCCACTTAAGTAATAAAAGTCTTTAATTTCATTACAAATCTTTGAATTTGAGTTACAATAGAAAAGATTCCAATGTTACCTCAGTGATTTAGCACGAGAGACATTACATAATGTAATCTGGAATATTATTCAGCATGAAATTACAGTATATATTTTAAGATTTTATTCTCTTGTTTCATAGGAATGTTTGCAGCAGACATCACAGGACTGAGCTGTTATATTCTCCTGTGTGTGATAACAAGAAATAATAACAGTGAGTATATTCCGTGTGTTTCTTTTAAGTAGTTTGCCTATTGCATTTGACATATTGGTTGTTTTGTGATACTTTTGTTGGCTGTTACCTCAAGAAGTTCCCAGTGAGAATTATCGACCTATTTGAATGAATAGCTAGGAGGAATTTAGTCGTGTAACCATGCATTTGTTTTTTTACTATATGTTCAATACTTATTGTGCTAGTTATTCATCTATTAACGGTGAAAATGTAGTAACTTCAGCGTATATCGGAAAGTGATAAATCTCAACATCTTTTAAGTGGATATTTTGTTGATAGAATAAAATTGATTTTATAATTTAGACCTTCAAAGATTTGCTAATTATCGTTAACATAAGTGTTATCAACGCTTCAATTTTTGGCATATTTTATGAAATACTTTGAGCTGGAGAACTTTTACTTTTCAGTCTACTGACTTCCAATTCAACGTAAATCAATTAAAAATATGAGATAATTTCATAGAAACAAAAATATTAGTTTTGTAGCGACAGTGTAATGTGAAATGTTTATTGGATTTACTCTTTGGTGATGTGTAAACTATTTAATGTTGAAATTATGGAGACATTTTCAGACAGTTGAAAGTGATTAAAATACTTTGGAAAAGGTGTCTGAACGGAAATTGTTGACACAATCAAGGAAATATTTTAAGGAAAAAGATTTATTAGTCAAAGTTAGTCGAATTCTTGGAGTACATGCAAATTTTTGGAAAGTTGCTATGCTAATGGAAGTTTATCGTGACAGTTGGTTTTTATTATGCTTATTTCCATCGGTGGTTGGCTAATCATCAGTTGAGCATCAAAAAATTGTAGAAAATTTATTCAAATACTATTTTAGTGCATTTTATTTTATAAATGTTCAATCAATCAAATCAAAACAGAAATTTAACTGTAAGAGATAGAAGGCTGATGTTTGCGGGGTGTATGTCATGTGTTATGCCATTTATTACTATGACAGAGGATTTTATTTTTGGTGGAACTGGTGTGCGACAAGAGGTCCAATGCTTTTTAAAATGTGAAACATATTTCATAGCATTAACATAACGATTTTTATCTTATTAGCCTGTTATTTACAAAGTATTAAAGACAATGAATAAAGAAGTGAGATCAAGTCAGAAGCGATAATGTCAGTTTTTACCTCTTTAAGTGCAGTCTTGTCACAATGCAAGCTTTAGGAAGATTAGAAATATTTTCTTACTATTCTTTGGCTTAAAATTCAATTCTGAATTCATGTTCTTTGATCGTTTTTAAAGGTAAAAACAAACTGTAATTTTATCCAATATGACAATGGTTTTAGGTTGTATTATAGATATAGACATTATAATAAATGCTGTGATTTGTCGATAATTTCCAATTAAGAGTACATGGAATGATTTTTATAAAGTTAATTGATCAATTTAGTTGATTTTATAGCATAAATTAAAATGAATATTGCTGTTACTACTTGAAATTATTAACAGATAATATTTAATACTTGTCAGTAGTTAAACCTCTGTATTAATTTCCATATTTCCTACCTGTTATCACTAGTCTATTTATCATTTTCTGGAGTACTTGATCGTCCTCGTATTTCACTGTTCTTATAATCCTTCCTCTGATTTAGAAATCTCCCATGCCTTCTAACGGTTCCTGCATCAGCCTCTCTCCATATATATTGAATAGAATCAGCGATAGACAGCAGCCCTGTCTTACTCCTCTACCGATATGTACTCTGCTGGTATCCGCATTCTCCAACCTGACTTTTACCAGTTGATTTATGTATAGATTCCCGATCAGTCTCCTGTCTTTCCAGTCTACACCTATATCCTTTAATATCCTCATCAGCAGTACCCAATTTACTCTTATCAAAGGCCTTCTGTCAGTCGAGGAAACATACACAGCAATCTTGACTGTATTCTATTGCCCTTTCTGATATGATTCTCACTACACCGATAGCATCTCTGGTTCCTCGTCCTTTTCTGAAGCCAAATTGATCTTCCCCTAGCATTTCTTCGGCCTTTTTCTCTAGACTTTTATTAAGAATCCTCGTGATGATCTTGGAAGTGTGTGACAGTAGGGATATTGTTCTGTAGTCCTTACACTGCATTGCCTTTGGCTTCTTCTTTAGAGGGATCATTGTCACATCTAAGAAATCCTGAGGCCTCTTTCCCGAGTTGTAAAGCTTGTTAATTAGTTTCGTAATCACTTTTAGTCCTTCCGATCCCATGACTTTAAGTACCTCTGCCTGTATTCCATCGCTGCCTGTAGCTTTCCCTTTATCCAGTTCCAGAATTGCCTTTTGTACTTCGCTTTCCATATTACTTGTTCCCAAGTTTGTCTTCTTCAATGTTATCCTCTTCTTCCGTTCTATTTGTGCTGATCCTGCCTGCTTGCTGTATAGTTCCTTAATGTATACTTCTCATACCTGTGCTACATCCTTTGGTTCTGCGACTATTTTTCCATCTGCGTTCATAATTGCTTTACCACAAATCCCATTAGACTTCTAATCTTCTAACTCCAGTGCCCTAGCATACATCATATCATACCGTCCTAACTTCTCAGTTGTATTTCCTCACATTTTCCTTTTATTCAAATTTCCCTAGCTTTATCTGTTACCCTTCTCGACTCATTGTTTGTGCATCTATAGTTGGCTCTACCTTCTTCACTGTTAACATTTTTTTCCATTTTTTTCTCTCATCCATTATCTCCAGCATTTCCTTAGTGATCCATGGGTTTCTGATTTTCTTCTCTTGTTTCCCAATCTCTTTATTCAAGGTGTCTTTGATGCTGGCTTTAATTTCTTCCCATTCTGTATTCACGGTCTCTGGTTTGTTTTCCAAATTTCTAAGGCGACCTTCCGACTTCATGCTGAAAGCATTCTGCCTTTCTTTCAGTTTTTTTAGGTCCCAAGTCTGTCTTTCTCTTCTCGTTTTCCTTATTTGTTCAGCTTTGTGGTTACATCGAGTATTAGAAGGATGTGATCTGAATCAATGTTTGCTCCTGGTAATGTCTTAGTATTTTTTATGCTGTTCCTGAATCTTTGTTTTACTAGGATGTAATCTATTTGGCATCTCATTTTATCTCCTGGGCTTTTCCAACTGTGTTGTTCCAATCTCCCATTATTGTGCAGTTCTACTTCATAAATGTCATTCTTTTGCTCATACATCTCCCTGATTTATTCTTCTTCAATAGCGGTTGTTGGCATATATACCTGGATTATCAACATGTTAACTGGGACAACTTTTAGCTTTATTGCCATCAACCTATCGTTCGTTGCTGTTATTTTTGTCACGCTATTCATCATATCTTTTAAGTACCAGAGCTACTCCCCTTGCCTCACTATTTCCTCCGGTGTAAACTACCGTGAATTCTTCCGAGCGGATCTGCCCTTCTCCTTCCCATCTGACTTCGCTCAGCCCTATGACGTCAATCCTATTTCATTTTTCAGGTTCTCTAGCTTTTCTGCCTTCCTCGTGGTTTTTAAATTCCAAGTATCTTTGCATAAGTTACCTTCGACAGTTGCTTTCCTCAAGGCAGTCCATGCCCGGAGATCTGATTGGGGGACTATTTTACCTCCGGAATATTATATAATATAATCATTATTAGGGAAATGTAATGTGGTAGTTTCCCTCTTGCTTTCCACATCGCAGTACTGTAGCCGATCAAATCATGCCTACTGTTCTATTGAATATATACCCAACCAACATCATTTGTTTTCATCTCTATACCGTACCGACAGTACTGCTGCCTACTGCCAGACACCAATGATAGTTTTTTATTATTAATTAAGTAATTAATTTTTTTGTGAAAAAACCTCCATTTGCGGGGATCGCACCCCGCAGCTTTGTAATGGGAAGCTGACACGCTAAGCACTACAACTTATGGAAGGTTAAAATTTTAAAACTAATTGTCAAACGAATCTTTCACATAATAATTTGAATAAACTCGTAAAGAATTTAAAATTTTAAGATTCTAAATAGACCTTGATAAGTGAATGTGCTCTTTCATGTTGTTTAAGCAAATTAATCTTTTATATTTAGATTTTTTAGTTAATATTTCTTTATTGAATTCACCACAACCATTTTTCCTCTTCATTGTAGGCATTCACAGTTGATGCTGAGTGAAAATGCGATGGTTTGAGGCATCGAGGAACCATGAATCGAAGAGTACTGCTTTGCTGAGACGACAATTGATACACCTGGGTGCGAGAGTATAGAGGAATCTGAGCTGGAGGCTATACATATGGGATGAGAGAAGGTTTTTATACCTATATGTTGCTATATTCTGGTTTGTTCAATATGTCAGGCGATAAATATCTTGTATAATATGTAGCTGCATCTTACGGAGGATGTAGGAGAGATTGTAAATTATAAGTCCCTTTCAGATGAGCTAAACGCTTCAAATTTGGCATTATTATAGCTTTATGCTCACAACCAATGAAAATAAATACAATACAATAAGAATTCCAATTTTTAGGAGGTTTTTCTCCTGTCATTCAGAATGAGCAGAAATTTACGATAGGATTAAACGATTCCCCAAGAATTTGATTTCTTTTAAAAATATTGTTTAATCAACTTACACTAAAAGTAAGTAAATGGAAAATATAGTGCTACGTCTGAAAAAATAGTTTTATCTGATATCGTCCGTAAGAGTATTTTATTTCTGAGAATGTAGGGCATCAATTTTCTGTTTGAACTTAAAAACTTTCTGATAACTCAACTTTTTTATAAAATGCATTTAATTTTTTATTATAAATTTACAAGAATATAAGGTGTTGGTTTTCAGTTTGAACTCTGAAAACTTTCTTTAATTTGATTTTATAAAGAATATTCCATTTTGTTTGTAAAGGTTTATTAGCGTACTTCTATAAATTTTAAATTTTTGTTAAATTCACTCCCGTTAATAAGAATCAAATGTAGTAACAAGTTATTTACGAATTTCCGAAGATGTTGAATTTAAAAACTTTAGAAAACTTATAAAATGCCAAGTTTTCGTATTGACTTCTGAGACAGCACTGTATTTGCTCATGTTTGCAGACTTGTCATGTGAATATCGTTCCGCAAATTGGATGTTGGAAAGTAATTAATTAAATTTAATCTTAAAATAGGAGCGGCCATTAAAAAAGATTATTTGTATCTGGATTTTTGGTGTTCTACATTTAATATTTTACCAAGAGGGTTTGTCGTGGTTAAATAATTCCAGATTTAATTTAATAATTTAAAGAAATTTGGAGATGTAGGATCTGCTTGAATTAATTCAGAAAATATTCTTTGGGGTTTTTATTGTTGTTTATTCAAGGCAGAAAAAATTCTGAGGCAATACAAATTCAGTTCATTATTCAAGTTATCAAAATCAGATAAAGAGATAAAATGCAAATGAAATTTCAGTTAGTTTTGAGAGTTTTGATTGAAAATCCAGACTATGTAAAGTATTTTCATTGTGAAAAGTTTATATTCTCCAATTATTAAGCCATGCATCGGAAATGGTAGTTTAATTGTTCTTGATTCTAGACGATATTTAGAAAAAGATTTAACTTTGTGGAGAGTTAAATTTCTTAATTAAGAAAAATTGTGCAGGTTATTTTATTCTTAATTAAAGTCAATGTCCAGAAAAAAGTTCTTTTAATAATTCCATCAATATCCAATTTGCTAGATGTTATTTATTTGTAAATACGTTTCCAAAGTGTTGTGTTATTTTATATATTATTCAGAACAATTGCAAATTCTTTTGTCTAAATGTATATAAGCTATTGCTTTTCCATTCTGTATAATTATTGCCATTTTTTTAAATTTGAACAAACCAGAATTAGCAGCGCTTTTGGGTATATATTTATCGTCTCTCATTTCATATTTTTTTCTAAGCCATGCTATTTTTCCTCTCTACTTTCTCACCAATAGAAATGATTAAAGAAATATTATCCTTGCCAAAGTACTTTGTAAAAATGTCCAACTTTTATTCTAGTGCTTGTTATATTTAAAAAATTTTCTGCAGTTCATGAATATTTTTAAATGGCAATTTTGATTTGTGCTAATATTCAGATCTTTTTAAGTCCAGAAATTTTTTAAGTCAGATATTATTCTAAGTCCAAAATGTAAACAAATTAATTTTTTTCAAGTTCTAATTTCAGAAATCTTTCAAGTCTAGCGTTAAAAATTATTGTCCAGATTGTAAACAAATTACTTTACAAATTGGACAATAGTTTTTAACTCTTAGACTTGAAAGATTTCTGGAATTGGGACTTTTTCAAAAGTTTTTCTAAGTACAAATTGTAAACAAATCAATTTTTTTTCTCAAGTCAAAAATTCTTTTAAGTCCAGTATAATTTTTATTTTCAGGTGCAGGATAAAATAAGTAGACAAAATGTATTATTTCAGATTGTAAAATTTTTATTGAACTTGTATGTTTACACTGTACATTTTCATTGCAATAAAGACATTTTATTATGATCAAAAACCTGTTGACTCCTTTTAGATAGAAATAATTTCTTTTTCTCGGAGCCTCTTTTAGGTATCGTTGGACTTAAGGGGTTTTTAGGTATATTTTTGCTAAATTTAGCACATTTTTAACCTAAAAATGACATTTTTGACCACCAATTCAGCCAAATTTTGCTGATTATTGAACAAATTATTCAACATTATGACAATTTATCTGCATTTCAACTATTCAACAACTGACATATTACATATAACACAATATTTTCAACTGTTGTTCAACAGCTGACATAAATACATATATCACATGAAAAAATAAACCATCAAACACATTTTACAGCTGAATTAAATTATTGAACAAGCACTTGAAGAAATTACTTGCCTCAGATAAAAATAACTGCGACTGAGCTGTGGAAAAATTAATACAAGCATTTAGACTACAGAACAGCCGTCATCAGTGGCGAAATGCCACTGACAACTGCTCTGAAGTCGAAATGCATGTATTGATTTTTTCACTACTCTGTCGCAGCTATTTTTATCTGAGGCAAGCAATCTTTCAAAGTACTTGTTCTGGAAACACTTAAAAAAGAAACATTTCACATTATCAATGACCTTAATTACAATTAACAATGTCTCTTATTGGTCAAGAAATACGTAAAATTGAATGCACGCAACTGATTCCAAATGGGAGCAATGTTTGCATAAATGACGAAAAAATAATGAATCTCGCAAAGCAATGCTTAATTGGAATTACTTAAATGCCAGGATAACATTTTTATAAACTATTCCAAGTCAGAAATAAACTTCAAAAATGCAATATTAATATTTCATGTCATACCTATTTCAAATGTTAATAAAATTAAACCTTTATATTTTCCAAATTAATTATTGTATAAATGCACAAATTATATTACCTCAATTAGACGTATTACTGTTTTTTGAAAAAGATTAATAGCATAATATAAACAAAGATTTACTTCTGATAGCAATTTAATTTTTATAACAGCAAAGATTGAACTAAATACATTTTGTCTTTAAAAATTATCTTGCATTTAAAAATATAACATTAATCAAGGTGAGATTATATTTACAACATCAAAAACATATTTGTTCTAATGTAAAGTTCAGATTCAAAGCTATTATGCAAAATATAACTGATTTAATCAAAGCAAATACCCTATTTATGAAAAAATATAGCATATTCTCAAAGTTTGTCTTATATTTCCAGGTAATGTACAGTAAGTGCGTAAAATTTAACGACTTGAGGTTAATTTACTTTAAATTTAAGTAGTAATTGCATTGCGTGACTCAACTCACTATCGTTAACAAATCACAGTGCTCCTTATCGATAGCTTAACACTTTCATGGCCAATTTGTCAAATTTAAAAGGAAAATCAGCAAATCAAATCATTAAAAATTTATCAATAATTATATTTTTTAACATTATAAATGTGCAAATTGTAAGTAGCAATACATTATCATTACAAAACATTTATTTAAAAACTTATATTTGAAGAATTTTCAGATTGTAATTTATGAAAGTATTGAGTGCACGAAAAACTAAAGTATTTCATTAAATATTTGTATACAATTGAGTTATTTATGTTAATAAATTTAAAGAATTCCTTTTCAGTAACGCTTATGTTAGAATAAGTCAAAATCTCATATGGATTTTACCGAAATTATCGTTACGATAACTTAATGAAGATATTTTAAACAACAGCCATGAAATTGTTAAGTAATCTAAAATATAACTCAACCAACAAGAGACAACGTTAATATTTACATAGAGACCAACCTGAGAATCAAAAGAATAACTACAAAATTGAGAAACAAAATACATATCCTATAATTATTATACCAAATAGAACTGAATGAGCTTCCCACAATCTATATATATTTGCAAAAGTTTGTTTGCGTATCTCATTATGCATGCCATAAACTATAAGACACGAATAACTAAAATTTGGTACAATTATTATTAACATCTTAACTTGATGAATGTATAAAAGGTTTGGTCAATTGGTTAAATATAGTCAGTGCTATAATAATAATAATATAGGGGAATATAACATTTTACAATTCCACTAGAGATGCCTGCATTTCAAATTTGAAATGTTGACAGAATTTTTTACAATAAAGAAGCTTCAAAGTTTATTGTATATTAGGATTAGCTATGATGCTGGTCAACACAGACATCCATGACATTTGACGGTGCGATGAGACACTATTACAACGCCAACCTTCATAACAGCCTACTTAGTTAGACAACAAACCCATACAGCGGCCGGGTTACGCAATCTTACTTTCGATACTACACAATTTATACAAGTGAAAACATTTACCACTTACTTTATTTGCTCACATTACACTGTGTTGGATGTGGTTTGGTTAATACAACACGACAAACAACAGATGAACAAACAAAAACAGTAGAAAAGAGAATTAAAATCACACAGGAATTCAATGCTCTGACTCTTAGAACGATTCTCTAAGCAAAGAGTTTTGTTAAAATAAATTTATGTCAAGTGAATAATACTTTGTTACAATAAGTGGGCAATACCTTTGTTAACACGTTACAAATTGTACTCGACAATGCCTTATCCCCCTCCCTCCCTCTGCCGTTCCCCCCCTTATCCCTCGCTAGGCAATAATATGAATCTCGAGTCTCAACAATGACATTCGTTGTCCAGGAAACTTATCGATAAAAGTCAAAATCTGTCACATATTCGTTAAATGTGAGTAATTTCAAAACATGTGGTGCATTACTTTCTGGGAAACCCTCGTACAATGTTGTGTGAGACAGACGCTCCTTTCTAGGAACCTGGTATTATCTGAATTTTTAAAGAATGTTTATTTTGAACTCCTGAGCATCCCGCATATAACTGTCCATGCGTAAAGCAAAGCTACCGTATGGTAACTGACTTAAGAAGTCACCTCTCTACTCTGCGTGCAAGGGGATTTCCCTTCTAGGAAGCGCGCTCACCTTCAATGCCCCTCTATTCTAATGGAATTCGTTCCCCTCCACTCTACATATTACCTCCGATCACTGAGGCGTAAGGTAACTTCAGGTAATTTTCAATTGCTACATTAGGCGGAACTACCTGTACTCTACATGCACGTTCTCTACCGGAAGCTTAGAGAACGAACTCCACCTGGCAAAAAGCGTCACCTCACAAAATGAATCGACTGCGTTGATTGTCAATTTTAATTACGAATCCTCAAAATATTTTCCAACTCTTTCATTTATATCAATTAAAATATGAAAAAATTTCCCAAATAAAACTTAATTCAAGCATAGATATAATTTTTTGTTCATAATTATTGCCATAATTTGAAGTCACGATGATTTAAAACATAACCTGAGCAACACTGGGTAAATTTGCTAGTTATTTATAAGCAAAGAACTTTGCAATACCATTTTAATTTAATTTATTCACCAGAGAACTATATAAAGATGTTTGTGTAGCATTGTAAAATAAATTCCAATAATTACTCCAAGATTTGATGCACAAAAACGATTACAGTGTAATTTTCCTAATAAACGTTTAATGTGACTAAATCTTAGAAGGATATTTTGTAGTTTAATTTACATTCTTCGCTAGAAATAATTTTATGAACTCTGTATTTATCTCAGAATCACTACAAATATGCTGTCAACAATTTGTTGTTAACATACATTAAAGTTATGGTAATTTAATGTTGTGCTTACGCAAACTGTATAATTATAAAATATCAGTTGATTACTTCGTTTAAAAATTAGTACAAGAGTTTAAAATAACACTAATATTTATAATGAGATTTTAAGATATAAACAAGTTAGGAAAGTGTACAACGTAACACAAATGGGTGCGTTTTGTGCATTGGAGTATTTGAAAGAAATTATTTACGTGTTTGGAAGGGAAATAGCATTATAAAGTTCTTTTCTTCATCATAAATAATCCATTTTCTTCCCATTTAAAAATATTACATGCATATGTAAGGAAATTAAACATATTTCCGTGAGATTGTTTACGTTAGCAACAATGAAGAAGTAACCATGCTAGAAAATTTCAAAGTTCAACTCAAATTACGACTCTTGTTCGATTTTCTCGCAAACGGCGACTCCTACGATAAAAATGTAGAGGAAAAGAAATACCCTGCTTTATTAGTTGCACAAGTTTTACTTGATAAATATTTTGATATGACCGATACTTTACGAGATATGAGGGAAAGTTCATATTTTATCACCAGTAAAGTGGTACCCCTGATTGGCTTACGTGACTCATTTATGTGATTTTCTTATTATCTTTGACCGTAAGTCCTTAATATCAAATTTCATGAAAATCTGCTTGGTAGAAGCAGATAACGAACATGCGGACAGACCAGATGGAGACTAATACTAATAGGCGCTTATGCTGGAAGCGAAACGCACCTGACAAATAACCTTGCATGTAATTACATTTACAGATACACATACATTACTAAAAATTGTCTTTAATGACAAGAATGATATGTTACTTATTTGTTCAATATACAAGTAGAAGGTACTTGCATTCTGTAAGCGTTTCAAGTCATTATTTATGGCTTTTGCAAAGTAAAAATTATAAACTAGTTAAATAAATAAAACAACTTCAAGTACTCATTAGAATAAACTTCATTAGACCACTGATTCCCAATGAAAAGACAAAACTGATAATGGTTTGATTCCGATGCAAATGAATTGGAATATTTCGAGGCGGTGCTTACTGTAAAAGAGAGACTGACTGATATTATTCACTTCTTTCGGTAAACTGTGATGAGATTAGCCATGAGGAAGTGTATCATCCGAAACAAAAGTACCACGAAGCCAATGAAAAGGAAGAAATCCACAGTACATTGAACCCTCTGCATACTGGACCTTGATGGAACGTACTTAGGATATAACGGACAGAATGTCCGGCGATGCAAAACAGTTAAATGACGCCACTACTACATTGTGTCTCATGCGGACCTATCACATGTGCGTTATTTGGAAGGCCTAATGAATACATCGCAACATTATAACTAACGTATATCACGGCGTATAAGTCGACCTTTGAAGCTTAAAAAAATTTTCCTAAAACTTAAAGTCGACTTATACGACAAATATAAAATTGTGAACCTTAAATTACAGATGAATAATATCGATATTTACCAACAAGGGGAGGCCATAACATTAATATTGAAATTCGTAAAACCCTTTTAGGAGGTGAAACTAGAACTAAAACATCACCTATATCTCTCTGCGTTTTTGCCAATGGGCCCTTGTTTAAAAGATCTTAACAATTTAAATTCAGGTGTAAGCAGGGATGCAACATATACCATTAACCTTAAGGTTACAAACAGAAGCAACGATAGCTGAATGGGTAGAATGAATGTCTACTATCGGATGGGCTGGGGTTCGCTCCCAGCAGCCAGCATTTTTTTCTTTCAGAAGTGGTCTGTACATATATTTAAACTAGTAAAATTGTATTATTATTATGTCTTTTTTGTATTTTTGTTTTTTTCCTCAATTTTTTGTGATTATTTTTTTTGTCTTTTTCACGTACCTTTTTGTACTTAATTTATTTGCACCTTCCACATATAATTATGATATTATAATTATAAATAAATAATAAAATTTAGAATGTTATAATCATTACTTGATTGTTTATTAAAATATCAATTCTTTAATACGACATTTATGAAATGTTTATTACGGACAATTACCTTGTTTTTTTAATTGTATCATCCAAAGTATTGTAATGCTGTAGAAGTAAGTGAGATAGAAGAGGTATACTTCGATCGGAATTAACCATACTAATTGCAAGTTATAATTATATGTGGAATATGCAAATAAATCAAGTACAAAAAAGTACATGAAAGAAGACAAAAAAAATAATCAAAAAATATGCGGAAAAAACATTTCCTTTTTTGAAAAGGGGAATAATGTAATTATCAGAACCATCCTCACGCCTGCCAACATGCGATACTTTATTGAATTTCACCACCGTAGATATTGATTGCGATAACTAGGTGCAGTTAATTTTGATAGCATCATTAACAGCCGACATCAATCAAATCATAGGAACCATTATTTAGTTGGTCAAGCTCTCTGAGAATAGCAGTTTCTTATTGGTTGAAATTAAAACACCTGTCAAATGGAAGGCTCAAGAAGAATAGCACGGACTCGAAAAAATATTCCTATATTTTTTTATTACTATGTTTATTTCTGTATCTTGTTAAAACTTGGATCGTACAGGACCTTGATTTTGCCTGGCAACGATTTCATGAGAAGTATTTTTAAGTGAAACAAAGGGGGTCGACTTATACTGCGAACATATACCTAATCTAGTATTTTCAAGTTGAAAATTCAAGGTCGACTTATACATCGCAATATATGGATATATATATACATATTATAATGTATATAATTACTGTATATACTCGTGTATGATGCGTCCCAGTGTATAACTGCCGTGTATAACGTGCACTCGTACTTTATTCCAAAAAATCCCGACTTTTTCTGATACCACGTGTATGACACACATCCTTGATTTTTGGGAGGTATATGAATTTTAAAACGTTTGGACTTGTCCATAAGTGTATTACGTTCAATAAGCTCCATATTATGTCTAAGAGAGACATCGTCAATAATTAAAGCGACTGAGTTGAGATGGCAGCAACCTCACACGGTAAGTTGGGCAAAGTGATGCCGTGTAGAAAACTGCAGCGCCACTGTTGCCAATCCTTTTAAATCAGACAAAAAGGGATCTATAAATTAGTTTTGATTTAAAGTGGACGTTGGTTCTCTCTTTCCTATCTCATTCTAAAACTGTTTAAGAGAAGGAATAACGTAAAAATTTAACAAACAAATCTGGAAACAGGAAACGCGACAGGTATGATTAAGTTCACACACGAGATTCTATGGGTTTTAAATTACTTACGTTGTCAATCGTAGACACTAGAATCATTTACTAAATAAAATTATTTCAATTTGCTTATTCTATGTTTTTTTTGTTTTTGATGTGTGTTTTGCGGGAAGACTATCTTGTGATTTTGCAAAAATTACAGCAATCAGCTGATGAGCTAGTGAAATGCGGAATAATTAGAGAGGATGGAATTATAAATGTATAGAAGTAATTAGGTGTTCTATACATATAATTATGTATGTATAACCTGGAGTATCAATAATTATTGTGCTTTTCCCATTAATTAACCCAAAAAGCGTGAATCTGGTGCGAGGTAGGTTCCCATTTTAAGTGCAGAGAAGTGTTACCTGTGTATAACGTGCACCCTACTTTATGACCTGAAAATTTGGTCTTCAAACAGCGCGTTATACACGAGTATATATGGTAGATACAATGTATAATTTATTGGTGTAGCAAATCCGCAAAAATTAATTGTTCCTCCGTTCGACCTTTGTGACTGGTTGAAATTGACTGACTTGCATTACTTGTGGGGTTTGTTTGTCTTAAAACATTCTTTGTATTCATTGTTACTTTCTGCCAATTTCCACCAGGGTCCGGAAAAATCTAAAATCTCGAAAAAGTATCCCAAGTTCCATTCCTAAGAATAATTCCGTTTCAAATAAGAACGCAAGGGAAAATCAATTTTTCTTATGGTCACTATAATTTATTTCATTCTTAATTATGTTCTTATAAAAGTATGCTCCTGCTAGCACACTGCAAGCACCTTTTACTAGTAAAATATAAAAATTAATACGATTCCTATTTTCCTAAATTAATTAGAAAACTCTGTGCTATTATTTCATGCGCTCTTAACAATTTGTATAAATATATAGCAGAGTAAAACACTGTCTTTCATAACATGCGCATTTTAACAATTTAAGGCAACACATACGTTTCCTTCGGATGTTTCGGATATAACAGACAGGCCTTCCCCTCCTTTTAGTCCAATATATCGAGGCTTCACTGTACGTATGTAAAGAATGCGATGTCGGACTGTGTACAATACCACGTTTTGGAATATACCATACACGAAAACGTATCAAGTATATAATTGCAAGCTCTGGAATAATAAAAATTAAAATAGTTATAACGAATCCAACGTATATTTTCAATCCTTTCAAACTTTTACAAACCTATGCCAACAGGTGCTTATAATGGAATCTTAACTTAGTACTTAAAAAGAGTTAAAAATGAAACAATCTTTTGTTATTCTAAAAGCTCCCAATTACAAGCGCTATCTGAGTTTATATAAACATTTGAAATACAGTTGGACCTCTATAAACATCACCATTGATAATCGTTGTTTTGATCAACCCTCATTTGTCGCCAAATGGTACAAAAAAATTAAAAAGTTCCGATGCCAGTTTTGAATGAAGCAGACAAATGAATGATGATTGCACTGTGACCGAGAGAGAAAGATTCCTGGCAATGCCTCCAATTCAATTAGCGCCAATTAAACCTTCAAATAAGTGAAAGAATAGTGTTATTCGCTTCACACTTTAAGCATCGAAATTAATGCTGTAGCAATGTCAAACTTTATAGATAGCAACACAAATATTTACGGATAATTACCCAGTTAATAACTGTGTATGGGAAGCATTTCTAGCAATTTAATCAAAGCAATTGATCTTATTTAAAATCATTCGGATGCTGGAATCTTACTTTTTCAGTAAGTAAAACTATTATACATCTATAATGCTTATTAAGGCAAATTGTCTCATGCGTAAATTTAAAATCAGATGAGAATAGGGACGTACATTATTTTTTAACAAATTGAAAGTTATATGTTTATGTCACCTTCGTAGATAATCTAAATGACAAAGAATGTTAGGCGACGGGCTACGTTTATTCAGGAGCAGCATGAAAACATTTCTTTTAGATTGATAACCTAGAACTCGCCGAAACTTATCTTCTCTTCATTGTTAATCTAAATAAACGGTTGCATTGATTGATATATGAAAAAAAGGACGTATACTTCAATAAAAAGAAACAAAGAAAATTAAAAACAAAAGTTTGCAATCAATTACTGTGTAGCATTAATTTCCTCTCTAATTTGACTTTTAAAATACAGATTTCTTACTGACTTTGCATAATTAATTGTCAATATGCACACACAGCCTCGCCCTCAGCGAGATTTCTACCCGCTAACCTTACCTATACTGGGGAAATGCATTATCAGAGTTAAATGCGAATTATTGAGTTAAACGTGAAATATTGAGATCAACTTATTCTACACAATTCTTAATTTTTTATAAATTAATTGAAAAAACAGTGAAAACACTGTGTGGGTACAGCTAGTACTCCGTTAATTCATCAAATAGAACTTATAATTTTGTTTGTTTAGTTTACATAACAACGCTTTTACTCATTATTACCTCTGACGGTAAAGCACTATCAATTGCAATTTCCCAGGTTGTTGTTACTATCAGCATTTTAATTACTACAAATATAACTTTTAATTAAAGTTTAAGGCAATAATAGCCCATTAATTCATCAAATGGAAGAAAGAAGAAGATAACGAGGCCTTTGAATCTGTGTAATTTTTACTTATGTACCAATGACGTGAATCTAAATTGATTCTTTCGAAAATTTTAATGTAAATCTGATTCAAACGTACTTTAATGTGTCATTTTATGTTACTTGTCGCCACCTGGCACATCCAGCCACCATGTGACTAAATGAATAAATAAATAAATATTATAGAGACAGAAGAAGATAAAGAAGAACGACGTAGAAGAGAAAGAGTGAGAAGATAAAATACGGACAGATGAGCAAAGGCAAACAGCGAGAGAGACCATAAACGAAATCAGGTAACAAAGAAGAAACGAACAAACTGAAGAAGGGAGTAATATAAGAAGAAGCCAAAACAGAATCGATGCAGCCAACGGCGGAAGACGAAGAAACGACACAAATTTAAACTCAGCAATAGGAAAACGGATTAGCTACTCGACGAGATGATTCACATTTAGGAAAAATTAATAAAGAATGTCAATATCGTAGAGCTTTGTTTTTTAATAACTGAGAAAAGCATAACAGATGCTGGTACGAGAAAAGCACTTCCGCAGCTTCCAGATATATTAAAACTGCCGTAGAGAGAAAATACCCCTATGTGTAAAAATACGTAAGACTAATGTAGTTTCTGCACATGCCAGGACATGAAATATATATTTAAAGCGGGAAGCTCATTAGTTCTAATTTGAAATGCAAAATCAATCACACTCACCCATCTTCTTTCTTGACATCGCAAAGCAGAGCTGGCCTGTGGAAGATCTACCATGCTGGCTGCGTTTTCAGACTTCATTCTTCGGAGGCTCGCATCTGAAACAACGACAGAACCAACTCAGAAATCTCGCACCCAAAGGATAAAAATTCTACAAAACCTTAACAATAACTTTTGATTTGAAGTTTATAAAGTAATGGAAACCGGCTAATAATGTATTATTCATACGTTTTTAAAAACACAGATTCTCATTTTATGAGGTAAACTATAATTTTTACGTACAAAACACAATATATATTGATAACAAACCCTTAATTAATCCTACGTTAAGAGTGTAACGCCATATCTTGGCTATATTTGCCCATAAACAAATCCGTCCTTGCAAAAAATTTTACCAACTCTTCACAGAAAATGATACTTTACAACGATAAAATCACTCATTAAACATGTTATGCAGTAACAAAATGTTATACATAAGGACTAATTTATAAAAATAATTACTCCATTATACATAAATATGATAAATATAACATTTCCTATATACATATATACACGGTAAAGACATTTCAACTATAAATCAAAGATGAACAGAGAAGTTATTTAAGATTTCCTTACCTTTGTAGATATAAATCCTCGAGGAGATTGACCAGGACAGCTGTATCACACAATAATAACAGTACATTTATTTTCCAGAAGATCAAAGTTACATGGCAAATCAATAAGACAAACTCAATCACAAAAGAAAATACAAAGTAAAACAATATAACAGCACGAGTGGACTAACGAAAAACAATAATACATCAAAACATCACCATAAATTACAATTAAGTAGCAAAGCAGGGCATACTGAATAATTACATATACAAATTCACATATCATTGTATTATAAAATAAGAAATAGTACTATTAAGAGAAGTTAATTAATGTCCAGTAAGAAATGTGAAGATTACACACATTGAAACTATAAAAAACTTTAGATAATACTTCACTTCGCTTAAAGTGTCTTAAAACGTACACAAATCAAACTAAAAGTACATAATTAAAAACTGCTGTCAAAATGCGTCACATGCACCACTGTTTTCGAAGAATAAACGGCCAAAATTTTGTCAAGATCAAAACTATCGACATTAAATTTCGAATACAATAAAAAGGATTAGTTTTTTACTTGTAAAAAGTTCTGGTGTAAACACATAAAATAACCAAAAGTATTAAAACTCTGCTGTCAAAATGATTATCACGTGGACCAGTTTTCGAAGAACACACGGCCAAACATATATCACGATCATAACTATCAACATTAAATTTCGAATACAATAAAAAGGTCTAGTTTTTTCCTTCTAAAAAGGTCTGATGGAAACAAAATAAATTTCGAACTGTATTACGCACATAACAGACAACCCCGTCAGCCATTTTAAGATTTCTACGAAGTAACCAGAAGTAACGCGCAGGCGCGCAGGCTAACCAACATTTCCCCTTATAAACCTGGATATTTACAATTTCGACAAAAAATAAACAATTCCTTTTTATATCTTGATTTCTCATTTTAGTAGGAACACAATTATAACTTATTGTAGCATCGATAAAATTTGCTTAAATGTTATAAATTACTTGCAGTAAATCAAATTTATTGGCATTAAACTTTTGCTTTGCAAACCTAAATTTGGATTCGTCATGGAGAGGGGTAAAAATAAGGCATTAAAATATATTTTCAGATTGCTTAATAACCGACAATGTAATTAATTAATTAATAACGAATTTTTGGTCCAAATACGTATGCGTTTTTTTGTAACATTTATTTTTCTGTAGGACGTCTTCATAAACAATTACATGGGTAGTTTCGGCGGCATTTACAAATTATGCGGAAACAATTATTAGTTATTAAAAACTATTCACGAGTGTAATTATAAGAATAGCAATTATACTCCGGAAAATACTTTCAGGTTTTTATCTTATCCATGTACTTTGGAAACCTGTGGTATATTCAATTGATACCGATAAAATATTCGTATAAATTTGAAATGTAGGTACCTACCGTAGGAACCTACTGATTTACAAACACAGATGTCCGGAACAGGTAGAAAAATACACTTGTAATTGTCCTAACTAAGATACTCTATTTAGTAAGTGAATTAGCCTTCATAATGCACCTAAGAACCATAAAAAACTCGGGTGATTCCTTCTTCACGGTAAACTTCCACCTCATTTCCTATTTGAAATCCAAAAACTCACGTAATATATTTTCAAAAAAAGCATTCGTGCGTCAATTTCCAACAAATCCTTTATCTAATTTTACAATTGTCCGACCGTCTTTCTCCATTTGTATCTCCCATTATTACAGCTAATGCCTGTCACATAAGTATATTCGAATCATCCTTTGCATCAATTTATAGAAATTTATAAAATTTTATTATTGTAATATTATCGTATATTTTATAAAGGTAAACTCCTCTCTATTATGAATTTTACACTGATAATAATAATACTCTATTTACGGGACAAGGCCTTTTCCTAAAAATACAATCAGAAATGTATTAAAAATAAGCCAAAATATTTAAACGTGCGTTCTAATACAATATAAACCATTAAAGCACAAGAGTAAGAAAAATTATACTATCGCACATAAAAATCACAAATCCTATAAAAATTATACTCAAAATCCATCTGACAATATAACAATATCGTACAAACCTTTGTATGAACTCAACATTAACGAGGATATGTGCTAGTTATAATAAGTACTTCTCTAATCTAGACATTTTTATCAGAAAGTCTGAGTATATAACATAATTATCGGCTTTATTGGGGTACTCAATAAAAGATATGTATGAATTTATAATTTCACCATTGTTTGAAATTATGTACATATCTTGAAAATGAAGGAATATATGATTGTTATCTGCCTCACTTCTTTTATAAATATATTTCATTCGTTGTTATTGGTAATACATAACTACAATTGTATAACTACCATTGTTACTTGCCTTATTTATAAATAGTTCATAGGTCGTGTATGGTAATATATATATATCATTGTATTGAATAATGAATATTTTATGCTTGTTAATGTATATGCTTTTGTATTGCTTTTTCGTTACATATATAATTTGCCATCTTGATATCAAGATAATTAGAATCAAGTGTATTTATTAAAATGTAAACCAGTTTATCCTGTAATTATTTTGTTGGGTAAACTTTAAAAATGATAAATAAATAAATATTCTAAGGCATAAAGTAAAATTATATCAGATTCATGGTACTTAATAAAAATTTACCTGAATTAAAATAGACATAAGTTGGCATAAATTTCTACCACATTTAAGTTAGGCATTGCAGCTTAGTTTTAAATGATTGCAGTGATTCATTGAATATATCAACTTTATGACTTATAAGGTTGTAGTCTCTCATCATAGTATACAATGGTAAAATGCACATAATTTGTCCATATATGGTATATGAAAAGTCATATCTAACCTTGTATACATTAAAGGCACTCTGAGGTTTATTAAATTAAGTAATTCTGGGCTTTTAATATGGTTATTTAACAATTTATATAAAAACATAAGGCCACTATTCCTCCTTTGAATGTAAAGGAGTAGCATATCAAGTAGTATTGTCACTCCTAACATAGTAAAAAAGCAAAAAGTGTCAAAAGACTTATGTCCTTAACAACGCTTTCAATCTATTATCAGAACGTAAGGGGATTAAGGACAAAATTAGAGCAACTTAAACTAGCTATTTCTACCGCTGACTATGACGTTATCGTACTCACTGAGACTAGGCTCAGTGAAGACATAACTCTGAATTGGACTTACCTCATTTAGACATTTATAGACATGATCGCAGTGTAATTACTTCTAATAAAGTTCGTAGTGGTGGGGTTTTAATTGCTATTAAAACAAAATTGCAATCTGTAAAGGTTATAAGCCAAATTATTAATGTAGAACATTTTTGTAAACATTTGTAGTCAAGAGGCAAAGGTTTTAATTGGGGCAGTGTATATCCCCCCAGCCTCTGCCATTGATAAGTACTTATCTCATTGTGAAGTGGTTGAAGATATTGTGAATAATAACAATTTTTTGATATTATTGTACTGGGGACTACAATTTACTTGATCCCTGTTGGAACACTGACTGTGATAGCATGTCTTTCACCACTCAAGCAAGAATTATAAATGAAAGTTTTACATTACTGGGTCTTAAGCAGATGAGTACTATTTGTACAATTTACTATTAGATCTAGCTTTTTCTAATTCAGGGCAAGTAACTTCCGAAAAGGATCCATATCCTATTTAAAAATGTGTTAATCATCACCTTGATATTCATTACAGTGTAAAGTTGGCCAAAGAACTAGATTATAACAATTATCAATTTACTATTTATGATTATAGAAACTGTCATTATACTACATTGACTAACTACTTAGATACTTTAAACTGGCTAGGAATATTGTGCAATTTGGAGATTAATAATGCTCTGTCAATTTTCTACTCTATTCTTTATGAAGCTATAGAACTGTGTACTCCTACCTTAACAATCAAAACATCATCTTATCCTAAATGGTTTAGTGTTGAATTAAAGGAATGTATCAAACTCAAGAAACATTACCATAAAATTTTCAAAATTACTGGGAGTAATGATGATTATCATAATTTTTCTAAAATCCGAGGTGAATGCAAAAAACATTCTGGTTCATGTTGCAAAAACAATATAAATAACATGGAAACAAATATTCCCTATAACTTAAAGTATTTCTGGAGACATGTTAAAAATCATCAAAAATTGGATAGAATACCAAGCATAATGTATTATTATGAAGAACATGTTGCAAATAATGACCACTTTGTAAGGAACTTTTCTAAGGTCCACAGTACTGTGATACCTGACACAAAGCCTGCCTTTGACATAAATTACACGTTTTCCTTTGGCAAAATGACAGTTTCAACTGAGGATGTACTATGGAAATTATTGTCTACAAATGTTACAAAGTGTACTGGCCCAGATGAACTCTCTCCCTTTTTTATTTAAAAAGTGCAGTCAATCACTGGTTTACCCACTGTTTATACTATTTTAAAATCTTTTAGCAGTGGCGTTTTTTCTGACCTCTTTAAAATTGCTTACATTACACCGATTCACAAAGATGGTGACAAAAGCAATACTTGTAAAATCAATATATGTAGTGGAAAAGGGAAAATTAGGTTTGGAGTAGCATTTAAATTCAGCCAAGCATATGAGAAACAGTAATTCTGGCACTACATGAGGAAAAATTACAAATGATGCTATTACTAAAAATAGAAAGTAGGCTGAAATTGTTTCTGCTTGTAACTTTAGGCTTTCATTCGGTTTGACATCACTTTGAGTTATCGATCAGTGGATTGCACAAATAAGATTATTTGCGGATTCAAAGATGGCTACTAAAATTTCACCAGCCACAGCTAAGACATAAGGTATTAGCTCCACATTCTCTACCTTTAATAAAAATTAAACTTGAATATGTACATCAGGATCTCCACTGATGGTAGCAATAATTTATCACGAAAAATTTTTCGAATACTCGTACAGTATTTTGATCGTCATGTTTATCACGAAAAATTTTTCGAATACTCGTACAGTATTTTGATCGTCATGTTTAAGGACTCACACAAGCTAGTTGAATTGAAATGTTTAAAATGAATCAGAGGGGACTATAAGTCACCTTGTTTTAAAAACATATGATTGGCCAGAAGAGTGTATCACATTTGGAGGGGATAACTGCAACTCCAATTTTGGTTATGTTGATGGAAATGGACAGAGCAATGTTTATGTACTCTTGTCTGCGGAAGTTGGGGAATTACTTGGAATAAAATGCCCTGCCCGTATATCTTACATAATTGTGTTCAGCATGCAAGGGATTCCTGGCTAATTGATATTGAATCAAATTTGGTTACAATTTATAATCGTTTTTCTGTATTCACGGCCAGAACAGAAACCTTGAAAGAACTTTGTGACTTTGTATCTGTAGGTTATAATGTTACAGACGTTAAGGAGAAAAATCGTGTTTTTTTTTATATTACGTTTCTTTTATTAAGAGAACATGCCAGCATCTTGTTCAGCATTTGGCTGTACGAATAGGTACAAACCTGGAGGAGGGATACAATTTTTTGGGTAACTATTAATTATGTAAATGCTACTACTTTTGTTCCGGCATATTTTTGCTGTATTTTTAAATCTGTAATGATAGAGAGAGTGTCAAAACATAAAATACAAGTGCCATGAATCATTATTGTGTTTATTAATTAATTATCGTGTTACTGGTTGATGTAATTATTTTGATAATGTTCGTCATGGAGGTCTATAATGATTACTAGTTGTACTTCATTGGAAAACATAAAAATCAGATAGGTTTTCAGATTTATAAACATTAAAATACTGTACTTCTCTAAGTAAGTTGTTTATAGGATACATTATATTTCCAGGTCCCTTCTAAAAAACGAAAACCTCAATCAGCAGTAGATACGATCTGTGAAAAGGAAAACTTTCACGCCTTCTAAAGCCAGTAAGATCTGCTGTAATCATTTCATTGAAAGTGATTACACAGAACGACCCGGTACTTATGTTAAACATTTGAAACCAGATGTGGTACCTTCTGTATTTAGTGCTATACCTAGTTATTACCAGCCCAAACCAAAGTTATGTAGATTGAATCTTGAAAAAGTTCGAGAATCAACCTCAGCGGACTGTTCAAGCTCTGACGTAGCAGAAGAAGATATTATTTGCTCCAGTTCCACTGATTTATTTAATGAAGAAGGAGTTCAAACTGAAGACTGGGCAGAACCTGATACAGTTGCTCTTTTGAAGAAGAAATTAAGTGTTACAACAAAAAGTCAGAAGGCAGGATCAAAAAATAACAAATCTGACAGATTTATTGCAAACTTTGAGGGAAAAAGGTTCGCTTGAAAGTGAAGCCGAAATGTTGATAGCAGATAGTTTTGGAAGTGTTTCCCTTGAAATTTTTAAAAATGAAAGAAATAATGCCTCAAGAAGTGTGACTGGGTGAAGATATAGTAAGGAAATGAAGCAGTTTGCTTTAACCTTGCACTATCACTCTCCAAAAGCTTATAACTTTTGTAGGTAAGTATCTATCCTTGCAACTTATAGTGATAAGTATTAATGTAACTGTTTACTTATTAATATGACTTCTTGCCTAGTAGTTAATTAATTAGTGCTACATTTTTATTCTGAATATTGCATTTAATATATATTTCCAGAAGGATCTTCACATTACCCCACCCAAAAGCCATCACCAACTGGACGTCATCTGTAAATGCCGAACCAGGATTTTTTAAGGAAGTTTTCTCAGCATTGAAGTCTTTTCCACCAGGAGACCGCCATTGTTGCTTTGTGCTGGATGGTATGGCAATTAGGAAGCAGATATTGTGGAGTCCAATGACAAGAAAATTTGAAGGTTATTGTAATTATGGGATTGATGTCCTACTTGAAGGTTCTGAAACACCAGCTACCGAAGCTCTGGTTTTTATGTTGGTAAATTTAAGTGGGAAATGGAAGTGGCCAATAGGCTACTTTTTGCAAGCAAAAACTACAGCAGTAATTCAATGGCAGTTGATAAAAACTGATCTCATATTGAGTAGAGAGGCAAATTTAAAGGTGTGGGGTGTTACTTGTGATGGCACTAAAACTAATTTTCCCACTTTCAACAAACTCGGATGCCATACATCTGGCCATTTAAGTCACATAAATGGGGGTTTCAATCATCCAAATTCTGATGAAACCATTTATCTTACATCTGATGCATGCCATTTGTTAAAACTGGCATGGAATGCATTAGGCTCATACATGCAGTTCAAAACCGAGGATGGCATAATAGACTGGAACTTTATTGTTGCTCTTCATAATATGCAGGACATTATAGGGCTACTATTTGGAAATAAACTATCAAAAACTCATATAGAATGGGAGAAAAATAAGATGAAAGTTAAGTATGCTCCCCAAATTCTGAGTTCATCAACAGCTGATGCTCTTGTGTTTTTAAATAAAATTGGTGTGGAAGAATTTCAGGGTTGTGAGGAAACAGTTAAGTTTGTCCGTGCTATTGATAGGATTTTTGATTTCCTTAATGGTAGAAACCCAATTAGTAGAGGGTATGAAAAACCTATTTATGCAGATAATATAGATCAGTTGCAAACAGTGATTTTGCCTTTAGTCCAGTACTTATTTACTTTAAGAGATATGCGAGGCAATTTTTTATACCTTGGACTTAAAAAAACCTTTATTATTGGTTTTGCATTAACTGTAACTTCAATTTTTTCAATTTCTAAGGATTTACTAAAAACAGATTCATACTTCAAGTATTTGTTGACATATAAATTTTCAAAAGACCACCTAGAACTGTTATTTTCAAAAATTAGAAAAAGATTTGGTTCAAATAATAACCCAAATGTGCTGCAATTTAAAATTGCAATGAAGCAGATAATGTTAAAAAGTAGCATTCAGCCATCACCTGCAGCCAACTGCATGGCTTTGGATGTTGATCCATTAGGGAGCATTTTTCAAATAAAATGGTCTTATAATGACAGCGCAATAGCAGAAGACCCCATTGAGAATGACAGTTCTTTTGATGAGGAACTGCTTTCAAGAATGTCAGCCTTAGATGATAGTGACTTTGTTTGTTCAAAAGAGAACATTCTTTATTATATATCTGGGTATATTGTGTGAAAAAATTTAAAGAAAATTAAGTGCATTACATGTGAGGAAAGGAATATTAAAAAAGAGGCGAGCACAGTTATAGTCATGCTACTGATTGCGCAGTTTTGTTTGACATTAAAAACAGAGGCGGGTTAATTTCAGTTCCACAAATGTTTTCAAAATTGTAAAAGCAACTGAGAAGTTAATCTGTATTCATACAGCAAACTTCACAAAGTTGTCGGAACAAAATTTGAACTTAAAAGGTAGTGTATGACATTAAAAAATATTCTTTAACCAAAGATATTTTTCCTGATCTTATATGTGCAGATGATGTGTTTGGAGGTAAAACACACAAAATCAAACTTATTGTACTAATTTCCAAATCTTATGTTAAGATAAGATTGCATGCATTGGCCAAACATGCAAAATATGTCAAATACTGTCAGCAACAGACACAAATTTAGTAAATTAATATTATTCAGTAATTGTTAAGTTGATGTATTTTTGTTGTGTAATGGAATAAATTGTACTTAAGAACTGAAGACATTGGTTGCAATTATTTATTTTTGTTTTGTGACATTTATAAAACGTACTTGTGTACAGAATGAAATTTTAATTAAAAAATTGGAGCTTGTAATTACCTAGACAACTGGTATTTAATTTCTGACAGGAATTATTCATTATTCTGTATGCTTATGATACCTCACCAATAGTACAAGGAAAAACGAGGTAAGAGATGGGAAAGCTAAAAGACAATAGAATATAGATGGTTAAAATTAACCAATCAATGTGTTTGCTATTTGTAAAATTATAAAATTTTCATAATAAATTCTAGGATGTTTCTAAAAATGCTATTACTCTAAAGATCTCTGAATGACGATGGAATTACTATATAAGGAAGAAATAAGGATAATTTTGAATAGTCATGTATAATATAACAAAATGTATAAAGAATGATGTGAGGGAATTTTAAAATATTTACTTTAAGATAGAATTGAAGCCTCCGGTGCAAAAACTAGATATCTGCAGTCTACAAAACTTTTGGAAAATGACAAAAAAGTTTTAAACAATTACCCTTCTATAGTCATATTTCAAAAAATTACCGCTTGTTTGCTGAAAATATGACATTCTTTATACATTTTCATGCATCTAGGCTTTCATGTTTGTCTAGGAAAAAAAAGAATCTGGTGGAGCTGGCTTATTCTTGCACTGGATAGCAAATATATGTTTTGTTGGCTCAGAATACATGAAATATGTAGAGACCTGTAATTATCCAACAAACTTTTTTTGCACCGGAGGCTTGAATTAAGACTTTTCTTCATTGACGAGACGTGTTTACAAGCAGACATCATGTTTTATGTAAATGTTTTGTCAATAAATTATTCTATTTTGTACTCCCTTTTTGTGCAAATATCTATTTAAATCTGACAAATTTGTCTTTACAGCGTTTTACTCAATATAACTTATTTCGCTTTTGCCTTTTCGACAAATGGCATATGCCTTACTTTCGGCTTCACTTCACTCAATGCTAGCAACATAGGACTTATCCATCTAGGTTAGAGTAAACATCTATGGCTCGGACACTACAACATGTACACATTATCAACAAGTGATTACCTGTGCATTCACCTTTACATTTGAACGTCAATACCATTTTGTATTGGTAATTCTATATAGTACATTTTCCTATCGTTTGTTGTGCTGCCGTGGATTGAGATAGTATATTATATATTGTATATATAATTATTATTATATATTATTAGAATTGAGGATAAAAGTGCCAATAGAGTCCAATGGGTCCGGACCCCCCCCTTGGAAAATTGTGATTTTCTAAACTGTGGTAACATACATCTTATGATTATCGAACAATGTTCTTTGATAGAAACATCCTGAGATGTATCAAGTTTCAATGAAAACATTCCTGACTTTTTTATTTCATCGGCAATTTTCTGTTTGACTAATGTGTTTATTATTTCTATTATTTTTATTCAATGTAGATTTCGAAACAATTGTCAAATTGTTTCCACGTCTTCCCATTTTCTTACTTTTTAACTTTTCGGTATTAATTAAACATGGTTTTCCAAAAATTTTGTTGCGCTTTTTTAACAACATCAAAATTTCTAAAAAATTTCCATGATCCATATTTTCATCTCCAAGGTCTGAAGTGTTACTGTTAAGGCGCATATACACCGGAGAACAGTTTGAAAGCAGTTACATACATTGTTCGCGAAAAGTACTTGAACTGTTCGCGATGAGTTGTCGAGCACCCTCGGAAAATGAACATGCTGTCCACAACAGTGTTCACTTTGTTACGATAAACTGTTACACTAATTGTTCGCTATTGGAAGATTTTCTGTGGAGAATTGTTTTAAAGTGAAATTATGAGTGCTCAAAACCAGTTACTTGCATGTGCAAGTTTTGTTGTAATGAGTTTGCTATCAAATAAAAAGAGATGCAAACGGCGCTATTGGCAAAGAAATTTATTTAAAAACAGACAAAGATACAGTGGCACAGACCTCCTGCCGGATTTAAGGATGGAAGACCAAAGCAGCTTCAGAAATTTTTGTCGAATGTCACCTACTGAATTTGAATGTTTACTGACATTAATAGGACCAACCATATCAAAATGAAGTACTAATTACAGATCTGCTATTCCAGCACATGAGCGCTTGACTATAACTTTACGTTTTTTGGCAATGGGGGATTCTTTCACCAGTTTGATGTACCTATTCAAAATCTCAAAGCAGCTGATATCTCGGATAGTGCTTGAAGTTTGTACAGCTATAAATGAGGCACTTCGTGATTATGAGCAGGTAAGTACATTATCTTATATTATTTTTTAGCTGTTATAAGTTCTTAGTGTTTAATTATTTTTAATGTTCTTTTTAGATGCCAAAAACTCCTCACGCTTGGTGTAAAATAGCTGAAGAATTCCATAACAAGTGGAATTTCCCGAGATGCATTGGAGCATTGGACGGGAAACATGTAGTTTTGCAGGCACCGGTAAATACTGTCACCGAATATTTTAATTATAAAGGGACTTACAGCATTGTGCTGCTTGGAATCGCTGACACAAACTATTCTTTTATATATGTGGATATTGGCTGCCAGGGAAGAATTTCAGACGGAGGTGTATTAAAAAATCGAAATTTTTGTACAGAATTAGGAAACGGAACACTGAATTTACCATCAGAAAGTGAACTGCCCGGAAGGACTTCAAAAGTGCCATACGTTTTCGTAGCAGATGATGCATTTCCACTACAAAATAATGTAATGAAACCTTATCCTGGCAGTCATGAAAAGGGTTCTAAAAAACGTATATTTAACTACTGAGTTAGCAGAGCACGAAGAATTATAGAAAATTCTTCTGGAATTTTGTCAGTTGTACTCCGTGTTCTGTGAAAACCAGTTCTTCTCAAACCAGAAAGTGCAATTACAGTGGTTTTATCATGTGTATATTTACACAATTTTCTGAGAAATAGTCAGTCTCGAGATATTTACTGTTTGCCAGGTTCTTTGGACTCTGAAGTAGCTGGAGAAATAACTGAAGGGAATTGGGGAAAGGATAATGGAGATCTAACCTCTTTTTTACCACTACAAAGAATTGGTCGAAAAGCAATCCGCAGTGCCAATGATGTTCGGGATGAATTTTCTGAATATTTTTCTATGAGTACAGGTTCTGTACCATGGCAAAATATCTATGCATAAATTCTTAATAATAATTGAATGTAATGGTTCATTATTTTAAAGAAAATAAAACAGATAAATAAACCATTGTTTTATTTATGCTAATGTTGCTGAACACCTTAAACTATGAACAATATTTCTTTGAAAAATTCAGTAGAACAATCTATTAAAAAAAGAAAAATCATGAGTACATTTAACCACGTGCGCAGTGTACGTTATTATTTACAATAATGTTTGCTTACGTTTGTATTTCCAATAGTATCCATTGTTGGTCTGGATCTGTCCTTGTCGACAAGAAATAAAAAACTCTTATATCCAAACCATAGTGTTGAATACACTTCATCAGTCCCCATTCCTGATTTAAACTTATTTTCAACCTTTTGTTTCTCTCTTCGGAACTGGGCTAATAAAACTTTCATTTTTCTTTCAACCTCTCCTTTATCAACTCCCATTTTGGTCGCAATTTTATTCCATGCATCATTCTTTTTGTTTGTTCCTATATTCTGTCAATTCGCAGTTCCACAACACAGGTTCTTCCTTATAGCACTCAATTAGCTCTAGAATTTTCTCTTCCGACCACTCAATCCTGTTATCAGTTTTACTAAAAACAGTTAAAATAGAAAACAGCATCATTGATAAAATTATCATTAAAATAATATGTGTACACACTATGTTATGATTGTAACGTCTATTTAATCAGAAGTTTACTTATAAACAAAATAAGTCTCCATCAAAAATCTGAGTTCGCAACGTGTTCGTCAGTTTTCCTTTGATCTAAACTGCTCCAGTCCCGAACTTGCCACGAGCAGTATGCAGTGGCGCATTATACCGTAGGCAAAAAAGACATTTGCCTAGGGCCCCTGATTCCAAGGGGCCCCAAATTAATTCCAAATTATTTTTTACTTTACTTACTATCGAGAAAGTATTGTTTTCGCAAAAAAATTCTACCTCAAGAATTTTACGGAAATATACGTTTTAGGTGTCGCTGAATCCGAAAAAGTGGTTTTCGCAATGCTGTCTGTCTGTCTGTTACTGGCGCTGGGGCCTAGACGGTAGAGTGAAAATGAATGAAATCTTGTACTTAGGCATTTTATCATACTGAGCAGAGTATACGTAGAAATGGTAGACATCGATCAATAATAAAGAGTAGTTTATTCTACGCATTTTTAACAACAATCCGATTTTCTCAAAAACGGCTCTAACGATTTTGATCAAATTTTGTACAGTTACCTGAGTTTACGTCTTCAATAATACTGTATAGTTCATATTTCTCAAAATATGAATATCAAGCTAGTTTATTCTAAGCAACCTTAACAACAATTCGATTTTCTGAAAAACGACTCTTAACTATTTTGATCAAATTTCATACAGTTACTTGAGTATACATCTACAATAATACTACGTATTTCATTTTTCTCAATGAATGAATATAAGGCTAGTGTACTTTCCTTAAAAAATGAACATATATTATTATTGTTTGAGAGGATATAACATTGAAAGGATATATTGACGTATTGTTGGATTAATGATATTTTATTTTAAAAACAACATTAACTGAAACTGATTGGCCGGTCTCAAAATTTACAAACCCAATCTCCCAACAACATGGAGGGTTTCTTTGGTTCCAGACGAGGCGAAGGGCGCAGTAGCGCCCGGAGACGACTACCCATTACAACAAAGCGAGCCGAAGGCTCATCGATATATCCTCTCAATTTGCGGCACAACAGTCAAGAGGATATGACATTGAAAGGATATATTGACGAGCCTACGGCTTGCTTTGTTGTAATGGGTAGTCGTCTCCGGGCGCTGCTGCGCCCTTCGCCTCACCCGGAACCAAAGAAACCCTCCACGTTGTCCGGAGATTGGGTTTCTAAATGTCGAGACAGGCCAATCAGTTCTGTTAATGTTGTACGTATGGCATGGGGATAATACGTAGGTACTATACTATTTTTTCCGTCTTATGGCGCATGACCTTGAGTGCACTGGTGAAAGTGCTACTATTGCAGCCAATCAGACACTAGTGACAAGCAATGCAGGGGGGGGAGGGGGGAAGTCAGTGTCTCTTCGACTGCCGTGGTGTTCACTTCGCTCTCCGCTCGACCGTGTTGCCAGGTAGCTATTTTACCTCACTGAAAAAGGCTAAATAGCGACCGCAATTTCTCGGTCCAAAAACTACCCGCATGCATTTGTAGCAACGCTGTTCGGTAGCTAGGGTCGTTCCGAGAGCTGCAAGCGGTGGTGGAAGGGGAAAACCCTCTCATTGGCCATTCACTCTTCCAAGATCATGCGCCATAAGACGGGAAAAAGAGTATAGGTTCTGCGAAGGGTCCAGGAGGTATTCCCGTTAACAGGAAAATACCAGGCTAATTTATTCTTGGGCAGCTTTAACAAAATTTGGATTTTCTAAAAACAGTCTCATACGATTTTCATTTTCTAAAGAAAACTAAACGACACATTAGTACCCATATATGAGAAAGTTTGTACAATGTATGTTGTACCGATGTGTTTCAGTTTTTAAAGGGACTAAAATATAATTATTAAAACAGTAAAATCTGTGAGAGGCGGAATCTTTATAAGGCGGAAACCTGTCAAAGCCGGTAATATCGAAGTCGTACTGCATAATGATAATTTTTTTCCCAAGAAACTCCCTCCGTAAGGCGAAATCCGTGAGACGCGGACGGAAAGCTTATGTCTTGTACTTCTTTTATCAAGAAGTAGAATTTTAATCTGTGAAAGGCGGAAAGAAAATTTCTCAAAGAAATGTTTTCAGGTAGTTTGATTCATGTTTCGAGTTGTTCACCAATCACACATCACATGCGGTCCGACATTTCTTTTGTTTGAAAGACCTTTCCTCCCAACTGGTAAGTTTGCGATAACCACGGATGCTATGTTTCTTGAACCTCACAGATTGGTACGATATATAAAGCGAAACGTCTGTTAGTGAACTCTTAGAAAAGTATTCAAAGTTAATATAAAATTGAATAAATCGTGTTAGTACTATACTACTAGTACTACTAAAGTTTTATTTTTGTTTGTGAAAAACATCCTAAATTTGTTTATTAAGTAAGTTAATGCAGCTGCAGTATCTTGTTCCAAGGCTATTCATTTTTTTGATTTTATTCAAAATTTTTTCGTCGTCAACAAAGAGGTGGGATCTTTTAATTAAGACAAACACAATCAAATTTTGCATTAAAACGAATCGGTGATTCCAGATGGTCCGCAAGGGCGGATGCAATATGAGCTGCTAAGGTAAATTTTGTAGTAATAAAAGAAGCATTATTTGAACTTTCTAATGAACCAAATGAAAAACCTATAACGAAATTAGAAGCAAAAAAACTAGACAACTGTTTTGAAGACTATGAAACAGCACTTTTGTTGATTTTATGGAATACACTTCTACAACGAATAAATGCCACCAATAAAAATCTGCAAAGTAAAGATTGCAATCTACAAGGTGTAAATTAATGGTATCAGTTTTAACATCAGTAATCTGATTAATCGTCGTGATGGAAGGTTCACCAACAGAGAGGGAAGGAGCCCACTCCTAGTCAGTTTCTTAAATTCCAGACTGGAGACGGGTAACCCTCTTGTCAGGGTCACACACTGCATGAAATGAGTCACCATCGTTAACACTTTTAAGGCCACTATATAATAGGAGTTGTAGGGTAGGCAACTTTGGAGCCAACAGATATTTGAGCAGGGGTTAGGATGAACAAAGAGAACACAAAATCGCCGATGAACTATTTGAGGACAGTGATAATGAATTCAGAAGCTTTAGTGATTCAGGCAGATAAAAGTAAATAAATAATTATTCTTATTTTTGTTTTGAAAAACGATATTTAAAGGAACGTTATCGAAATGCATTGAAATGTACGATTTATTGGTAAAAATGTCCGAAAATATAAATTATTTCCTTACTGAAAGAAGTGGTATGCGTTTGTTACCATGTATATTACGCACCCTAACTTTTAGTCAAATTTTCGTTGGAAAAAATACATATTATAATCGCAAAATTAGATTTGATACAATTTGATGTCAACATCGATCGCTGCGCCAATTTGTGTGATGTGGGAGAAAAACGAACTACGCGAAAGCATCGAAACAGGCCTCTGAAACTCCCTTAGAAAAGACTGTTCCGAAGTTTAGCGGTAGTGTGTAACCAGATGGCAATGGCGTCGCTCTTAGCGTGACGTCATACAGCGGCTTTCTCAAATCTGTTTAAGCATCAGATTTGAACATCGAAGGTTCATTTTGTATCAAAATCACTATTACAGGAATTTCATGAATTTAAACTTATACGATACATGGGGTGAATCATTGACACAATCTATATATATATCGCTTAGGTATGTATGCTTTGTTGATTACCGTTACCAAGTAACCATTTATTACCCCATAAGCATTGGAATCGGTGCAAGGCATTTTTAATTTCTTTTTAAAATTACTTAAAATTATTATACGAAGTCCGAACTTGAAGTATTAAACGGAAAAATGAGTGAAAATAATTATTTTATAAAACAATACGAATTCATGCTGAATTTGCTTAAATATTTTAACTGCATAAGAACGAGAAGTTTTGAAATTTATAATGGGAAATTTTATTTTTTAGTTTTGTAATAATTCTCCAGAGACGATCATTAGAGTCTATGAAATAGACACAAAAATAAATCCGAGGGAATTCATTATAAACAATGAATATAATACAATGGAAATATGAATAAATTTATTTATTTAAAATTTTGGTGAAATCACATACAAATATCTTGCACACGCTTTTAGGTTCACAGGAGGTAAAAACCATAACATTCACATAATGTAGAAATTTTATCAATACCAAGCAAAAATTTTATAACTTTTAATATACAATGCATTCAATGGAAATATGAATATATTTATTTAAACGTTCGATCAAATCACATATACAAATATCTTGCACACGCTTTTAGGTTCACAGAAGGTAAAACTCATAACATTTACATAATCTAGAATTTTTATTAATACCAAGCAAAAATTTTATAACTTTTAATATACAACGCATTATTAGATTACATTCATTAGTTTTCAAAAACTTTAATAAAAATTTACTTTGCGAGTTTGAACACTTTCCAGTTTAAATTCTAGAAACTTAGAATTTTTTTAATAAAGTGGTGATTTTTGTCTGTAACACTGATGAAGGAAGGAATATTTACATCAAAAATATTTTTTATTTGCCTAACTTAAAAGAAAAATATGCAGGAACTATATATCCCAATAAACACACACACGCCTTTTTACAAAAGTAGTATAATTGAAAAAACTTATTTCATCTAAAGTTTCCCTAAACTTGGAAACACACCTTATTTACATAGCTAAATATGGGTACATACATGGTACCAGGAAGAGAGTTCCTCTTATTTTTTCACACAATGATACTAAAACTCTATCCCACACATATTTTACAAAAGTAATGAAATTGAAAAAGTAATTATTTTATCTAAAAGTTACCTAAACTTGGAACACACATCTAAATTACACATTTACATAGCAAAATATTTTAACAAACATGGTACCAGGAAGAGTCCTCTTAATTTATGCACGAAGATACAGCAGCACATTTTGTGCATGCAGTGCACAATACAAAACATGCAAAAACAGAAAAAATTTTACATTTACAAAATGCAGTTTACTTTCCATGAAATTTAAGAAATCATGGGTGGGGACAAAGTGGTACTACACTTGAAGAACAAGTATATTTTGTTCTTTTTTTTGCTTTCATGGAGCAGCATAGGAGACATTTTCTCCAACTGCCACCTCGATAGGAAGATGCTTGACAACTACTTCACTGTATTCCGATCATAACACATTAGAAATGTAAAGTTACACAAGAAAAATATAAATTTTGCTTACCTTACTCATCAAATAAAGCATCGTAACATTCAATGATTTCCTTGAAGAAAACAAATGCAAACTTGAAGAAGAAATTCAGAGCAACATTGTAGATCATATTCGCAATTTATACACCAACATCAGGAAGTATTTTCCAAACAATAACTGGATTCGAAATCCATTCTGTATAACCGAGAAACCAGAAGGATTATCTGCACTAGATTATGAAAATTTAATCGAAATCACTTCAGATGGAGTTCAATAATACCTCTTTAAATTGGTGATACTAACTTTTTAAATGACTATGTACTCATACAAGGAAAAAAATTGGAAATTTTCATAATCTGCTATTTCATGGTACTTACTAATGAGTAAATGTTCTGATTACATGTGTGTTTTCTGGTGACTCGGCCTCTTGGGCTATTGTTACACCAAATGTTCTGATATTAGCTAGTTTTACATTTGTAGGATGAACCCACAGCTGATATTTAGTTATAATGTAATTCCACAAAATAATATTGATTGCTCTTAGAGGTGATAAATCCATTATCCATGATGGCTGGTCATAAAAGTACTTACAATGTAGACTCAGCAGCGTGTCAGTTTTCAAGTCATAATAACTCAGAATTCAAGGCTAATTTGGCATCAAAGACACTCTAATTCTCCAAAGGATCTCCTCCTGATCGAAGCCAATTTAAACGGAAAATATAGTTAGGCTGTAAAAGGACCCATAAAGTCAAGATTTGAAAATAACCTTCAAAAATCACTCTCATGGCAGCAATATGATTTGAATAAAACTTCAAAATTTAATATGTTACATAATTCTATGAATATGAATGAAAATACCGAAGAACAATTCAAACTATGCTCTTTTGATTGGAAATGCAGATTTGATATCTCCCCAAGTTTCAGGAAGTAAAGCCTGCTTTCCTTATTAGAAAAACAAAATTTACAAGAAATGTTGATATAACTTGTTGAGAAAAGACAGAAAATTAGTTATATTTAATTAATACATATAACGGAACTAAAATGTGATGCAGTCTCACTTCACTGAACGTGACCAATCTTTGATGATAGATGAAGCAGAACTAACAGTGACAAGCTGCTATTCTTGCTATCCTATATTATTGCGATCTCTTAAATGCGAAGTATGAGTGGAGGAGACGTAGGGGGAAGAGGTTATAAACAGCAATGCAAAACTCACTCATTAGGTCCCAGTAGCCATGCGATTGATTAGGGGCATTGCTGCCGGTAGATCTTCTCCCAAACAGAAATGTATCACAAAGTAGGACATTTTGCATCCTAATTATCATTAGAGTAGGACAGAGGACATTTTACCTCAAAGACTTGATGGAAGAAGTTTACATTTCCTTATCTGGGACACTATTTCAACTTCATTTGTTTTTTGATGGCCAATTATGCTATTCGATAATTACACTCCTGGCAATAGAAATATCTTATAAACGAATTGTAAAACTTATGTCACATTTAAGCTCACTACAGTTTGATGTATAAATTAAATTAATTGATATAGAAAATCAAAGAATCATTTAAAGTCATCGAACGTTTACTTAATTTATAATTTAAATAAATACTCATGGTAAAATGAAAACATTTTATTTAGAGAGAGTTGCATCATACATTTTTTAGCCTAAAGTATTATCTTCAGATATTAAACAGTGATGTAGAAACTAACAATACAAGATTTCTTTATGAAATAGAAATCACAGTTTAAGATAAACAACTGTAAATAACATTTCAACAGTAGAATTCAACATAATTAATGAAGACTCAGTCATAACGTAATAAATCCTAAACTGGGAAACCTTTAGAACTTGTTTTGCATCTGATAACTGGAGGTTTTTTAAAAATATCAATGGAATGATTTCTATACCCTTCAAGTTAAGCATATTTCCATTGGCACCCAGGAGGTAATGCTTAGGCCATCGTTGCTCATTATTTAACATGGCGAGCTCGCTGGGTTACGCCAGCCCTACACCATGCTAACGCTTGCTAAACTTAAGTACTCTCATCTGTCTAGCTAAACAATGTAATCGATGACAAAATGATTCATACATACAACCATCACACACACACACCACCACCACTACCCAAAGATGTGCGCGCGCACATCCATGCACTACCATCATACACATATTCACACACCTAAATACTACTTCTACCTACAAATCTAACTTTGTCGCACCTGCTAATCTAAGTATGTCGCACCTACAATTCTAACTTTGTCGCACCTGCTAATCTAAGTTTGTCGCACCTACTAAACTAAGGTTGACGAACCTACTAAGCCGAGTTTGCAGCCCCCACTCTCCTAAGTAATAAGCACCTACGCTCCTAAGTCCACAGCTCTCACCCACTCGCGTAGTCCTCGCTTCCCTGAAAAAAAATCAGCATGGTAGTTTCAAGAATATTTAGCACATGCTCATTTATACTATATTCTAAAATTATGTATCCATGAGCTTTATGATACGTAATTCTAAAATAACAGAACCGAGTAAATGCTTACAAAAAGAAATCACCACATGGCCACATACACTTCAGGTATTGCATATAGTGCCAGTTTTACCTATACCAAATTTAAAATTAACATTGCTACAGGCTTTATATGTATGAGAAAATTGTGAAGCCTAGTTGATTTACATCTTTTGAGGTTTTAAATCCCGAAGCAAAATTGAAAACAGAAACATTACCAACAATTTTCATCTTTGAACTCTTTAAAATAAAATACAATTAAAAAATCATCTTCTGAAGAAATATTTTTATATTTCATTTCCGAATAAACGCATCACCAAGTCTCTGTTCGTGACGTTAAAGCAAGCCGAATTTTTCTCACACGCTACAGAAGAACCTGACTGCAGTACTATTCCTTAGTGCAAATATATACTTAATCTGAAATATCCCAATGGTGTGATCATGCTGAAATTGAACAACAGCTAATTATCACAAACACAGTGCGATATATTCTATTCAACTTACTGACTGCAGAATAAGTACAGGTGATGCATTTATTTGAAAATGAACGGGTTGATATAACAGGCAAAGAATTCTAAATATATATTAATAATAAATAATATCCAACAGTTACGAAAATTTTTTCAACATGTAAACTGATGAAGTTGCCACATTCGGAAGAAATATATTATATGTCATTATATTTAAGAGATATTTGAGTACCTGCATACGTCCAGACATTAGCAGAACCGAAATTGAATTTCATTCAAGATTAACGAAAAAAATACTTCCAACTTGAAATTCATATATATTAAAGAGCTATTGATCATTCGATATTTTAGTACGTGAAAACGTCGGGAAGTTCGTTTCGCCAAAAAACATCCTCGTATTTATAATCGGTTAATTTGAGAAAATTCAGTAAAATTAATCAAGAGCCTGAAAATTTATGGAAAAACACAAATATTCCCGTTCAAAGTCCTAGAGGTGGCAAGCCTACCAACAACAACACTACATCTGAAAATGATACTGACTTAATTCAATTCGGTTCGAACGTATTTCTCGAATGATGTTCGTGATATCTTACACGAAATGACGTGTGCATTATAAATAAGGGAAATTGAGCTTACCGCGAGCGTCCGTGTCTGTCCAGTGTGGCGTTGATGGTTATCTGCAATTAAGAGCAATCACTATATTAGCAAAAATATTTTAGACACTTCCTAAAACGGTCTATTATTCTAACGCACGATTATAGGTATTTTATCCGTAAGCGTTTGTCATTATGAGGAGAACTAAGGCCTCATACAAAACTATTACAAATAATTTTTAATTACCAATTCAACGTTAAGTAATAAAACACTGAATTGCTCAAGTAAAATGACTGATATACTTAAAAAAATATTAAATTAAGAATTGATTATAAATAAACATTACCGTTGCATTTTGCAACTCAATGCAACACAAAATTTGGTTCAATATGTCTACTACTTATTTGTTTCTTATGCATGGACATTAAAACTTAATCACTATATTCAAAAAGCAAATAAATGTAATAGATCAGGATATACTGTTTAAAGAATTGATATACTTAATTTTCACTTTAATTATGGCAATAACACAACAATTTCTTCTGCTTCAACTGATGATAAAGCAGACGAATAAACCATAGACATATAAACTCATATTGGCTAAATCCAAAATACGACAGCAAAACTACAGTCGCCGTTAACGACGTCAGAGAAATTATAGAATTTAGAAAAATTGCTAATTAATTATGATTATACTTCTGAGGCATTTTATATGCCTGAGATCAAAATAAGACTACCATACCACTGTGTCATCCCTCCAGTGAAACCATTAATTACCTCCACTAGGAGATAACCGCGCCACACTGCGATGATACACCCTGTGTTGGAGAGGAGCTCTGTAAAAACAAATCACTATTAAAAAGGAGAAATTAATAAAAACAGTACAATTACATCTAAACATACTTACTCCTGCATGATGAATGGTGTCTGGGCGTCTTCGTTCTTCACTCTTCGTGCATTCGGAAAAGAAATGCACGTCTCCAGCATCACCTGTTTTCGTTCAGGGGAAAAGATATTAGCGGTAGATACGTTTCGAAATTCGATTTAGCATTTATCGTGGAAAATAAACAATAATATGACATAGGATAATAGTACATGTGTCAATTGCGTAAAACATCGATCGTGTGGAAATCGTATCGTGGTTTGGGATTTTGTGTGCACACAGGCTGGGAACCTTGGCCAAGGTCGGGGCCCCGGGAGGGAGGGAGGGAGGGAGGGTGGCAAGGCGTCGACCCACCTGCCATGTCGTGCGTTAGATGGGGTGGAAAGACAGACGTAGATTACAATTATGTATATGTATACAACCTTAAAATACTATTAATATAATATATAATGTAATATGTATAATATAGAAACGAAGTGTAGACACAATATAAAATTAAAAATGCAAACCGTAATTACTCGTTACCAATCCGTAATCCACATTCGCACTCTGTCCTCTAGGACGGAGTACGATATGAACTGGCCGACCGACCGCTCAACACTGCATCAAGACCCAGGTAACAGGCACGTCCCGACAAGCAATATGGCGACATCTATCGCTGTGTGGTTGAAACTGTCGATATACTTTTGGTATTCATTGCTTGGTCTATCACGACTATGAAAATGTTATAAGGCGAACATTTTTGAAGCTCAAAAGGGTATTTATTATATTATATATATTATTTTACCAATTTCCCTTTTGAGCAATTTTAAAATGGTTCGGTATGTTGTAAAGTGACGAAGAAATTAAGAGATTTTCTATTTAAATAGATAAGTATTGTACATAGATGTAAACTAGTCATATGTTTGTCATACATTTTTTTTATTATATTTGCCAAAATGCCTTTCCATAATTTAGCCAATTATCGTTAATTAGGCTGCTTCCAACACACAGGAGAAAATGCTGTAATTATTTTATATCAGTATCCCTTCTTGTCAGGAGAATCGTGCTTGCCATTTATTTGGTTATTCATAGTCTTAACGTCAACACATTCGATTCTGAAGATTCAAAAGAGTATTATATTATATATATTATTTTACCAATTTCCCTTTTGAGCAGTTTTAAAATGGTTCGGTATGTTATAAAGTGACGAAGAAATTAAGAGATTTTCTATTTAAATAGATAAGTATTGTACATAGATGTAAACTAGCCATAGGATTGTCATACATTTATTCTTATTACATTTATTCTTATTACATTTATTCTTATTACATTTATTCTTATTACATTTATTTTTATTATATTTGCCAAAATGCCTTTCCATAATTTAGCCAATTATCGTTAATTAGGCTGCTTCCAACACACAGGAGAAAATGCTGTAATTTTATACTATAATAGCCCAGGATTGTTGGTTGGTTGGTCACGCTTTCATGATGGTCGATATAGAGCGTTTTAACAAACTTCCGGAATAGGTTGAAGATTCAAATTAGGCAAGGATGCTTGATTAACATATTTTAAGGTAATGACGAAAATTAATATCCAAAAAAGTCCTGGGTTCGACTCCTAGGAAGACATTTCCCATTTTCCGTATGGTAACACGTAAAAACCCATTTTTTGGCGTGCAGGCTTTTATTGTTTTGGAAATTAAAACTAGGATTTAACCTACGATCTTCGGATGTGAACCGTTTGAAGAAAAGATGACAAAGTATCTTATTCTGTTCATCTTTTTTCGCATACAATTCGATATCGCTCATGTTATACGTTTAATTAACATATTTTGTGGAAATATTGCCTTTTTAACGGGATGTTCCTTGGCTACCAATTACACTGTTAGACCTCAAAATCCTATAGTTATATCAATCCTTATGGGTGTAAGCGTGCATTGAATGCTTTTGATACGAGATAGGGAGGGAGAGGGAGGGAGAGAGAGAGGGGGAGAGTGTGAGGGGAGGGAGTGAGGGGAAGGGAGGGAGACGGAGGGAGGGAGGAGAGGTAGGGAGTGAGGGGAAGGGAGGGAGGAGGAGATGGAGGGAGGGAAAGAGAGGGAGAGAGATGGAGGGAGGGAGACAGACAGACAAACGACTTTATTGAGGGCGAAATTGAGACTAACAGTCTCCTCTTACATTTAAGAGAGAGAGAGGGATGGAGAGAGAGGAAGTGAGTGAGAAGGGAAGGATAGGGTGGAAGGGAAGGGAGGAGGAGGAGAGAGAGAGAGGGGGGAGGGAGGCAGCTATTTTAAGGTTAACTAAAGATATCCCGTCATATTGACGGGCAATTACGCTAGTTATTTTATATCAGTATCCCTTCTCTTCAGGAGAATCGTGCCTTCCATTTATTTGGCTATTCGTAGTCTTAACTACAACACATTCGATTCTGAAATCATCCTTGTGAGCTGAAGGTAGGAGGAAAATTATAACATTTAACAATCGTGCGCACCTACATAACTTTGGACGTACCGCCGACCGAATACGCTGATGATGGAAAGTGACTTTCATAAAATTCCAAGCTCTTAATATATACATATATATATATATATATATAAATACAAGATCCAGAGTGTGTGCACGGTGTCAGAAGCATAGCTCCAAGAAAATTAAATTCCTGATAATTTGCAAACATAGGAAGGGGACTCTGGGGGTGTTCACCTGCGAGATATATATTTACTTTTGGTCTAAGAAATTGTTCCAATGTTCAGTCTTTGTGGCGGGATGACGGGATTTGTTTACATAAAAAAAACAATGGCAGAAAAAAACCACCCACGGAAACTTCCTTTCCTCACAATAGTTTTTAAATGTTAAACTTTAATAAGTTTTTCATATGATCAATGACGCAGGTTTTTGGTCTGTATTACAAAAATAAAGTAGGGCGAAACAAACACAGTTTGTTAATAGATGAGAATGCGTTTAAGACATAATGAAAATATATTATTGTAAAAGAATAAAATTTTGGTTATTGCAACCTATGCGGTTATATAATAAGCTGAAATTAGATAAAGAGAAGTGATTCATTCATGTCGACAATCGTTTACCATGCACTATTACACATATGTATAATATATGGCTTTATGGTTTAATCTGCCAATATAAAATACGTATCAGTGCTACTCCAGCTTGCTAAAAACAACCCAAGATATTGCCTCATCACGTCAAACCAACCAAACAAGCAAACCAGGGGCGGACCCACGGGGGGTGGGGGCGAAGGGGGCGGTCGCCCCCTCCTTGGATAACCTCATTGCACTCCACTGGGTAGGGATTTTCAAAATCTTGGGCAGTTGGCAGGGGCGGATTCAATAGGTGGAGGGGCGATCGCCCCCCCCCCCCCCCCTCCCCCCCTTGAGAAGTTTCTGGATCCGCTCCTGAAGCAAACAAAACGCGAACAACTCTTAAGTGAAGGGAAACTTATGAGGCAGATTACAGTAAAATCTCGATACAACGTATCTCTACGGAGTATGAATTTTTATATTTCATGCTGAATATACCCATAAGGAGTAGGTATAGTTTTTTTTCTGGAATCATCTCAGTGGGGGATCGGCATTCTCCCAGGTCCCGCGCAAACCGAAACTGGCCATAATGAGTCTAACAAGAGATATATATCCTACACCTTAAGATTATATCTCAATGCTATTGCGAAAACAAAGATAGGGATAACTGATCATCGGTTCTAAATTTGCCAGCTCGGAAAATTCCTTCTTTGGGATTTTGGCGGCAATCCACAGAACTTTCAGCACTAAAGACAATAGATGCCTTCAAAATTGGTGTAAACGACTTGAATGAGCAAGAATGAAATACCACGTTAAAACCACAAATATCTTTTTCGGGACCTCTGAATTTCATACGTAGTATTGAAAATTATTTCAAGTTGAAGTACGATATTTTGAAATATTTATACAGTATTTATACGGGAAAATTGACGGGGATTTAAAAAAGTACGTTAATTTGAAATATACGTAATTTGAAGTACGTTTTAACGAGATTTCATTGTAATACGGTTCTCCGAAATTATTTCATTTTACCAGGTTATCCTGAAATGATATCTGTGCCCCTATTCCACTCATCTACGTATATGCAGCGCACTTTGAAAAAAACTTCGCCGGCTTCAATGTCATATTTGGCTCTCGTCTTCATTATTGTATTTATTTGATCGCAATTACTGATACACTAGCATAAGTGCCCGTTGAATTTCAACGGGTTTAATGAATCTAAATTTTCGTCAGTGCAACATGTAAAAATCGCAAGAATAAAACTGTGCACTGTTTTAACCATCGAATATTTCTATATTATGTCTGTTTTAATTAATTAACTAAAATCTCACAGAAATTCCTTGTGACTAAAATAGTACCTTTCTTTCTACTAAAATAGCCATTGTTATTAGTTTTAAAGGTACTTTCCTGTTAACGGGAATACCTCAAAAAATAAACAGGTATTGTTCTGATATGTTGTGAGATTTTGTTTGTTAACAATGCGTAACAAATCTCGTTAAGATATTTACGTTGATCCCTTAATGATGCATTTGTGGAGCTTGCCGAAGAGCGAAGAAAAAGCTGTATCTTTGCTTGAAGACCATGGTATATTATCTAAAGGGCGAATGTGCAAGAAGGATCATATTATGAAACTTTACTTCTGCGACAGAATATTTTAGAAATGCAATGTGAAAGCCTTTCAGCGGAAGAATTGATGTGGCGACAACATAACAAAGAAATCGATATATTTCCAGCTATTTTAAATGCCATAAAGACATATTGACCCCCTAGTAACATAAATTTAGATTGTATTAGTAATTACGTTCCTTTTATTAAAAAAATAAGTTTCAAAAAGTGTGATTTTTAAGTAATTCCCCCGTTCTTACGCATTTTTAACAAACAGATACGTCGTAACATATCACAACAATACATGTTTATTTTTTGAGGTATTCCCGTTAACAGGAAAGTACCGTTTTAAATTGATTATAGCATTAGGATGTCAATTTCATTAAATAAGCAGAATTCCGGTTCCAAAAAATTGGTTCAATCTTCAATTGCCTCTGATAATACTTTAAATAGATTTTGGAATATAATGTACCTCAATATCGTTTATCGTTCGCTCAGCACTCCTGCCTTCTCAGTTTCCGAAACAACAACTTTCAATAGTTTTAAATTGATTTTTGCTTTGAAATATATTTGAGTCAATTCGGTACAATTTCCACTTTACATACTGTAAATTCCAAAGTAACTCCTTTTATAATAGGCAATGCTAGCCTAAAATTAATTCATTCTGTAAAGTAAATAAATAAAGTTCTTTCTTTAATCTATAATAGCCACTCTTATTAGATTTAAATGGATTATAAGCCTTAGAACTTACTCTGTATTAAATAAGCACCAAAATTCCTTTTATAAAAACAAATCAATTCAATAAGAGATCCACTGTTGTTTCATCGAAAATTGCCTGTTAACAGTTTTAAACGTCCTTTTAATTTTAATTGAATTTTAATTTATATTCGTTTCCAAACTTCGGCCATTGTTACGAAATTAATTCGAGGAATAACAATATAAATTCGTAAGCACGTATGGTTTACAAAGAATTTAATTTAAGAATGCTTTTTATCTCCAATTTTTCTAAAATAACACTGTTGATACTTAAAATTTTTCATTATTTACGTTAATATACTTATTTTCCACAAAACACGCCAATCTCTCCCGTTCCTTCCTCTCTCTCTCTCTCTCTCGTATTCACTCGTATTTGCTCGTATTGAAGCACTCAAGGCACGCTTATTCCCAGAAGAATGTATACAATAATAGTAATTTGAGGTGTAACAATGATAATGGTCGACATCACGTTAAAATGGCGAGATTTCCACAAAATATGCATATTTAACGTTTAAAATATTTCGAACTGTGGGCGAAAAACGACGAACGGAATAAGAAACTTTATAACTTTTTCTTCAAAATGGTTCAAATCCGAAGGTCATCTGTTAATTTCTTCTAATTTTAATTTCCAAATGAATAAAAGCCTGCAAGTCGAAAAATCGCGTTTTACATGTTAAGTAATGGGAAATACAAATGCCTCTCTTGGAGACGAACCAAGGAATTTTTTCGCGATTTCAATTCGTCATCACCTGAAAAATGTTAATCAACCATCCCTACCAAATTTACAGTTTCTATCATGATTATTTCTCCAGTTATTAGCGTTTGCATAGCGTGACCAACCAACCAACGGACGACGGCTATTATTATATAAAATACTGCAAGTCATGTTATTAACGAAGGCCACTTACGCTGATAAAACCATTAACGATTACCGCAAAGTGGACCGAATACAAAATTCAAAGATCAATTCTTGCCCATCGTGGTTTAAATCTCGGTGGAAGAGAAGAAAATTATTTTTTTGAACGTGAGAAATATAATGGGCATTCATTACTTCGACGAATGCACTTCAAATAGAAAATAAGAGAAATCGTGGAGATGTTGCTTGCGGTCGCATGATATTATCAGCTCATGTAATTTGCAAATTTACAATGGCCCACGCGACATATATTTCCAACTTATTACTTTCTCCGTACGTAGTAATGGGAAAGTATTGTATTCATGAAAAAAATCGACTTCGAGATTTCAACGGAAATACATGTTTTGAGGTCCCTAGAACACGTTTAGACTATTTTCGGAATGATGTCTGTGTGTGTGTGTATGTGTGTGTGTGTGTATGTTAGTGTGGGCGCTCTAACTCAAAAAGTACGTGCCATATCGTTACCAAACTTCATATCTAACACTCTTACATGAGCACAAAGAACTGATTAGTTTTTGGACAATAACGGATAACCGGAAGTCGAGGTTTATTCGAAACCCGATTCGGTTTTTGCGATATTTCTTGGTTAAAATATCATTATTGTATTTACAATTCTAAACAACAGTTATAGAGAATGTAATTTCCTAAACTTTCATTGGAAACAATTTTCTATTGTAGTTATCGCTTAGGAGTTATTTATAAATAAACGGTTTTTCGGTTTTCTCCTTAAAAAACATCGTTATTGGTAATCTTCGTGAGGACCAAAGTTGTAGAGAATAATATTTGTTCCAAGTTTTGTTTGAAACAAATTTTCGTAAAACCATCCACTTCAGAGATATTTTGCTTTTTCCTTTTTACTTTCTTCATACGTAGTAATGGGAAAGTAATGTCTTCATGAAAAAATCGACTTCGAGATTTCAACGGAAATACATGTTTTGAGGTCCCTAGAACACGTTTAGACTATTTTCGGCATGATGTCTGTGTGTGTATATGTTAGTTTGGGCGCTCTAACTCAAAAAGTACGTGCCATATCGTTACCAAACTTCATATATAACACTTTAATATTAGCATAAAGAACTGATTAGTTCTTTTGTATTCTTTAAATTTTGTTTGAAACTAATTTTCGTAGAACCATCCATTTCGGATATATTTCGCTTTATCTTAATACCAGTATACAGCGCTAACACCATGTAGCGGTGAATTCTGTAAACATTCAAAATATACGTAATTTACGGCAACAAGGGCGTGTCTTCTTTTACGATAGGAAATAATAATTTTGCCTATTAATATTATTCATAATAATTTTAAAATCTATACACCCAATATGGAGAAAGTCATGTGTTGGCCGCATCAGATTTTTTTAAATAGTGGAAAGCATTAGTAGGTGCGGTTGCTATGACGGGCCGAAATAGCTATCTAAATCAGAAGTTTTTTAAAGACATTATGTATTTTAGTCGAGGGGAAAAGCTATTTGAAAATGTATTTGACTTTAAAACTTCTCAATGTAACAATTTTAATTAAATGTCATGTAAATTCATTGATTAGAATTAAAGGGTCGCTTTTGCGTAATCAGTTTGCGGGGCGTATAAAAACTAAGAGAACTACGCTAGATAATTTCCCGATTCGTTACCTAGCGATACTATTAAACTTTGGAGAGTGGCGAAATAAAATGTTCCGTTCAACTAAACAATTAAGATTGTTAACGAAATCGCAAGCGTTTCAATTAAAACTAAAGTTTTAAAATACCACGAAGACCGGTGAAATGAAAAAATACGGAGGATAATCCGCAGCCATAAAACACAGGCAAAGGATGTTTAGTCAATACCCGCCAGAAAACGTGGACTTATTTCGATTTCTTCAAACAATTTCTACCCAGCTTTATCACTCGCACCACTAACAAGGAGTAAGGAATCTACATTCCATTCCTGAGCGTGAGCATTTTCCCACGAGCGACGGATAGAAGAAACAAGAATTTGTTAAGGGAGTGGGTTTGCGGGACAATAAGAAGGAATTTCGGAGGAAAAAGATAAGGGCTGCAAGATATTACTTAATTGGGCTTCGGATACGGTTAAGCAAGGTTAAGGCCAGGTTACACGAGCCGATGTGTCGGGCGCCTTCCGGAGATCCACCTCCCGGTCGAATTGGAATACGATAAAAATTAGGGGAATTTGACGTTGATCAAGAGAGGGTCATTCGGTGGACATATGACACGAGCGATAGCAAGACTCATCGGACAAAGCGATACGCGTTTTTTGCAGAATAAACAAATTGAACACTTGAACTTTTTCCACTTTCTTAATTTTCGTATACAGATACGACCATGGTTTCACTACACAGTGCTCTGTGTTCAATTTGTTTCTTCCCTAAAGTAGTACCGATAAGATTAAAGAAATACATATTTCATTTCTTCGATTTTCCCCGATTCGGACAAAATAAATTAGATCTCGTCCACCCAGCTCATTGTTAAACTTTATCGGACTTACTTACTTCATATATATAGTGACACTCTTCTAATAATCCGCACACATTATTTTAAACCTTCGAGTAAAAGGCTTACATTTCAATCTATTAAAGCTCGAAATAATTTGTGATACTAGTATCGACCACCGTACATAATAACTAATTTTATATCTAATATATAATATCTTAAATGAATTCTCTTTCAATGCGAAAGAATCACACGTAACAGACTTTCATTCGACATAATGAAAGTATGCCACGAAAGTTCGCTTTCACCCCCACGGTATGCCTTTTGTCGAAATATTCAGCTGCGAAGATGGATTTTCCTTCAATAGACTGGAATCATAATTGCTTCGATCCTGGTGGTAGAGAGCGTGAATCATGCGAAGCACTTATAGAAACCTTCGTTAAACACTCGTTGTGTCAGATAGTAACATGTCCCACGAGATCCAACGATATATTAGATTTACTCGTAACGTACTACCCCGAGCGTATGAACAAGCTTTCCATAGAGGAAGGAATAAGCGATCATAATGCTGTGTACGTAGAATTTAAGCTAAAAGTGGAGAAACAGGTTAAGGCTAGAAGACGCGTATATATGTACGCCAAAGCCGATTTCTCCAAATTTAGGTCTTTTTTACAGACACAATTCCCTTATTTCTGCGGGGCATCTATCGACGCTAGTACAGAGGAATTATGGTGCGTGTTCAGGTATATGATGCGAGAGAGTACGGATAATTTCATTCCACATAAACTTAAACGTGATGGTGCGGAACCAAGATGGTACAACCAGAAAGTTAGATGCGCTCTTAGACGGCAAAGAAAACTTCACGCTCGCTTAAATAGTAATTCTTCAAAATTCACAGAGGAACAGAGGACAATGATACGGCAACAATACAGAGAGGCGCAGTCAAGAGCTAGAGTAACAATGCGAGAAGCATTTAATGATTACAAAAAGAAAGTTCTGCATAGTAATTTGAAAGAAAATCCGAAAGCATTTTGGTCGTACGTTAGAGAGGTTCATGGTAGAGGCCCCACCATAGCGTCATTGCGAACGGAGGCAGGTGATGTAGTACACGATAGCGCGGAGAAAGCGAACTTGTTAAATGAACACTTTCAGAAAGCGTTTACTTCAGTGAGCAACGAATTTGAGGAACCAGCTTTGAATGATGAGGGAAATTCGATGGAAGATTTGATATTCTCTGAAACAGGTATCGCGCACCAGCTAGAGTCGATTAAGCAAAATAAGTCTCCCGGGCCGGAGGGCATACCCGCGCGTGTGTTGAAAGAGCTAGCCTCGGTAATCGCACCCTACTTGAAAATAATATTCGAAAAATCCGTTGCACATGGTACCGTTCCAAAAGACTGGAAGCTAGCATACCTAACGCCCATCCACAAAGGCGGTGATAAAGAGAATCCCGAAAATTATAGACCGATTTCCTTGACGTCATTATCGTGTAAGATTCTGGAACATATAATCGTTAGCTCTGTTCTGCGTTATTTAGATGGTCGTTCTTCGCTAAGGAAAAACCAACACGGGTTTCGGAAGGTAGGTCATGCGAAACGCAGCTCGCCCTGTTCGTAAACGATTTGTTACAATGCGGAGAGAAAAACACTCAGGTTGATGCCATTTTCATTGATTTTAAAAAAGCGTTTGACAAAGTACCCCATAATAAATTAATAGGAAAATTAGGAATGTACGGCATAAACCCTAATATCGTGAGTTGGTTAAAACACTTCCTCTCCAACAGAAAACAGATAGTGTTATTGATGGGAAATCTTCATACCCGGTAAAAGTCGTATCAGGTGTTCCACAGGGAGGTGTCATAGGCCCACTACTATTCCTGATATATAGAAACGATATCTGCTCTGTAGTTCGCTGCAAAATAAGACTTTTCGCAGATGACACCGTTTTATATAAGGAGATAACGAGTCAGGATGACCAAAAATCGCTCCAGGAAGATTTAAACGCCCTTTCTGCATGTTGTCAAGATTGGAAAATCGAAGTTAATCACAGCAAATGTTCCCTATTGAGTTTCTGGAAGAGGAAGAACAATGAATTAGACTCGGAGTACAGAATTGATAGATTGAATATCCAATCTGCGGAGTACGTTAAATATTTAGGAGTAACCATTTGTCGTGATCTATCGTGGAATATGCATATTCGAAGGATCGTAGGCGCAGCTAATAAGAAATTGGGCTTCGTAGGCAGAATATTAAGAAGTATCACAGAACAGGTACGAGAAACGTGTTATTTATCATTGGTCAGATCTCAGGTCGAATACGCTTCCAGCATATGGGATCCGTACGAAAAGGGACAGATACTTGAGTTAGAAAGAATCCAACGCAGAGCAGCCACATTCGTTAAGCAAAAATATGAGCAAAAATTAAGCGTCACATCACTCTTGAAGGAGTTGAATTGGATAACGCTAGAGGATCGCAGAATTAGCGGTAGGTTAAGGCTTCTGGAGAAATTTAGGTCGGAAGTTCTCTCAGAGGAGGTCTCAGGAATATTAGAGGCACCTACGTACATGGGCAAGCACGATCACGAGAATAAAATACGAGAGATCGACTGTAGGACCGAGCGATATCAGAGCTCTTTTTTCCCAAGGACCATACGGGATCATAACAGGAGAGTGATTCCCACGAGGGACGTTATTAGGTAGGTTTTGGTGTGCTGCACCCCCTGCCACCCGCCAGTCTGGTGATTTGCAGGGTATCATGTAGATGTAGATGTAGATGTCATTAAAAACTCCCCGGTGAATTTTCAACGGTGTTTTTACTTTCTCCATACGTAGTAATGGGAAAGTATTGTAAATCATGAAAAAAATCGACTTCGAGATTTCAACGGAAATACGTTTTGAGGTCCCTAGAACACGTTTAGACTATTTTCGGAATGATGTCTGTGTGTGTGTGTGTGTATGTTAGTGTGGGCGCTCTAACTCAAAAAGTACGTGTCATATCGTTACCAAACTTCACATATAACACTTTTACATGAGCTTAAAGAACTGATTAGTTTTTGGACAATAACGGATAACCGGAAGTCGAGGTTTATTCGAAACCCGATTCGGTTTTTGCGATATTTCTTCGTTAAAATATCATTATTGTATTTACAATTCTATACAAAGGTTATACAGAATGTAATTTCCTACAACTTTCATTTGAAACAATTTTCGATAGCAGTTGTTTAGGAATTATTTATAAATAATCAGTTTTTTCGGTTTCCCTCAAATATCTTAAAAACATCGTTATTGGTAATCTTCTTGTGGTCCAAATTTGTAGAGAATAATATTTCTTCCAAGTTTTGTTTGAAACTAATTTTCGTAGAACCATCCATTGCGGAGATATTTCGCTTTATCTTAATACCAGTATACAGCGCCAACACCATGTAGTGGTATTTATAGTTGACACCCAGGGGACCCCTAGGTAGGGGCTTGTCAGGTAAGAGATATTGCAACCATGTGATGAAAAATCGACGATGTCGTTTTCGACGTTCAGTTGTTTGACGTTTTCACGCGCATTCTGTATCTTATTAATATGGCGTCGAGGAAGGTATCATTTTCGATGGTGGAGAAGAAAATCATTTGTGACTTGGTGGAAAGGTATAAGAACGTCGTAGAAAATAAAAGGACGGACCCAACTTCATGCGAGGCCAAAAAATCAGCCTGGAGAAACATTTGCAGCGAGTTTAACAGCAATCGGGATGTCGCAAGGAGGGACGACAAACAGCTGAAGAGGTAAGCTATGAACTAATTAACGGAAAGTTAATGAATTTGTGTTCTTTTGACGGGTGCAGCAACTCTCAATATGGTTATGATGGCCGAAACGACCATAATAACCATATTGATACCATTTTAACACAATATCAGTATGAACGACTTGACAACATCAAGGTAAATGCTAATGAACAAATTGTTATTTTGGCGGGTGGAGTGCTTTAATTCTAAACAGTAATTATATTCCCATTGTTATGATTATGGTGGTTTGACTCTTTGATCAGATGTCTGATTTTATATGAAATGGCCAATATGCATGTCAGGAAATGTGAGTTATTAGTGCAGTATTAATCAGTGTGGGTTTGCATGAAAGGTGGTATTGGAAGAATTATTATTTTATCTTCTTATGATAAAGTGAAAACTTGCAAGATACCACCGAGTTGGGGTTGCAATATGTGCGCATGCTGGAGTTAAATTAATATCACCATGAGTGATGGGATTAGGTTATCTAGATTGAAAGCGCACATTATGCTTGGGAAATATTGGAAGCAGTGGTAACAGCAGTGTAAGGAAAGTACATTCTAGATTAGATAAGTTAAAGGGAGTCAATATGTAAATGTATAGAGGTAGTTTTTGTTGGGATATTTGGCTTTATTCTATGCCTACCACAAAAGAAACCATGTGATGTGTCTGCATGTATGTATGATATTTAAGGACGGTCTAATTTGTTCACGTTTGCCTAACTGAAGCTATTTTGTTTTGGGCTTCCTGTGCCTTATGATTGCAAATTCATAATATTTTAATTTACAATCCATTTCAGTTCCATTATTCGCCTCCACAATTCATTAAATAGCTTTGTATTAAATTTGCTTTGAATTTGTGAGGACAAATTATTTGTCAAGAATTTGCTATGTTAGAGGAAGAAATCGGGTACCATCATATATTCCCGTATGAAATTGTTATAGTTAGGCACAAGTTTTGTATGACTTCTTTTTATTGTGCATTGCTTTCATTAATTTAAACAAGTTTGTGGGCATGGCATAGGAATTCCATAGTGAATGTTTTTCAAGTTATACAATTTAAATATGATGATATTTTGAGTTTCTGTATGACTAAATAATATTTGTCATGGGCATTGAAATAGATGCTGGGAAAAGCTGAAGACAAATCTGAAGAAGCAGAAGACAGGAGATGCGTTACTGGATGGGAGGACTACCCCGGATGTTTGCAAAGGACTGAATCAAATGATTGCAAATGATTTTCTTATCTATTTAAAGCCTAAATATTAAGCCTCCACTCCTTTGTAAATATTAAATCTGTGAATTCTGTAAATATTATCCTACATTTATTTATTTGTATAAACAATATATATTTTACATATGTAAATACAGTAATGTAAATATACTAATAAGTTAATAAAATGAATGAAATTAATCTGTTTCTAATTAATTAATTCCATCCAAAAATTTCACATTGTCAAATGAGAAAGTGGTTAAAGCAACTGTTTCTTCTTTCTGAATGAGGCTTTTGCTTTCGTTATTCTACTAAGGATTTCATCTGTGCATTTGGCATCTCTAGTTATTAAGCTACCAAGATATCTGTATTCTCTAACTTGCTCCAACGGATTTCCATCAATCCTTATGTAGAGTAATGCTATTTTTAACAAACTTTCCGAGTAGCTAGAAGATTGACATTTGGTAGGAATGTTTGGTTCTTAAAGTAGAAGCCATTTACGAAAAAAAAATTCCAAATTCCCGAGAATGATTTCCATTCCTCATAAGACAACATGGAATAATCTATATTTCCACCGGCAACCTTATTTTATTTTGCTTATTAAAATTCGCGTATTTTTTTAGTATTGTATTAGTTTATACTTCCTCCAATATACATAGTATAGAGAAAGTACTGTTTTCATGAAAAAATTCGAAATCGAGATTTCAACGGAAATACACGTTTACAAGCAAGCTTTGAAATAAATATAAAAACATATTTTCCTAATTTATAATGCCTTCATCCTTTGGTAAAAAAATGCGCACAAGGTGAAATGATTGTATTACCATATAAAACAATTTATTCGCCAAAGACGTCTGGCATAACCCGTGCATCGCCGGATACTTTCAGCTAGTTTGTTTATAAAATATAATCCAGTGTAAATTTCGTAAAATGTGATATGATTCAGTTTTTAAAGAAAATTAAGTATTAAAATGGAGATATTATTGAAAAATGTTGTGAAAAGATGAAGGTAACTTTTAGGTAAAATAATTACTTTTTCAATTTCATTACTTTTGTAAAATATGTGTGGGATAGAGTTTTAGTATCATTGTGTGAAAAAATAAGAGGAACTCTCTTCCTGGTACCATGTATGTACCCATATTTAGCTATGTAAATAAGGTGTGTTTCCAAGTTTAGGGAAACTTTAGATGAAATAAGTTTTTTCAATTATACTACTTTTGTAAAAAGGCGTGTGTGTGTTTATTGGGATATATAGTTCCTGCATATTTTTCTTTTAAGTTAGGCAAATAAAAAATATTTTTGATGTAAATATTCCTTCCTTCATCAGTGTTACAGACAAAAATCACCACTTTATTAAAAAAATTCTAAGTTTCTAGAATTTAAACTGGAAAGTGTTCAAACTCGCAAAGTAAATTTTTATTAAAGTTTTTGAAAACTAATGAATGTAATCTAATAATGCGTTGTATATTAAAAGTTATAAAATTTTTGCTTGGTATTAATAAAAATTCTAGATTATGTAAATGTTATGAGTTTTACCTTCTGTGAACCTAAAAGCGTGTGCAAGATATTTGTATATGTGATTTGATCGAACGTTTAAATAAATATATTCATATTTCCATTGAATGCATTGTATATTAAAAGTTATAAAATTTTTGCTTGGTATTGATAAAATTTCTACATTATGTGAATGTTATGGTTTTTACCTCCTGTGAACCTAAAAGCGTGTGCAAGATATTTGTATGTGATTTCACCAAAATTTTAAATAAATAAATTTATTCATATTTCCATTGTATTATATTCATTGTTTATAATGAATTCCCTCGGATTTATTTTTGTGTCTATTTCATAGACTCTAATGATCGTCTCTGGAGAATTATTACAAAACTAAAAAATAAAATTTCCCATTATAAATTTCAAAACTTCTCGTTCTTATGCAGTTAAAATATTTAAGCAAATTCAGCATGAATTCGTATTGTTTTATAAAATAATTATTTTCACTCATTTTTCCGTTTAATACTTCAAGTTCGGACTTCGTATAATAATTTTAAGTAATTTTAAAAAGAAATTAAAAATGCCTTGCACCGATTCCAATGCTTATGGGGTAATAAATGGTTACTTGGTAACGGTAATCAACAAAGCATACATACCTAAGCGATATATATATAGATTGTGTCAATGATTCACCCCATGTATCGTATAAGTTTAAATTCATGAAATTCCTGTAATAGTGATTTTGATACAAAATGAACCTTCGATGTTCAAATCTGATGCTTAAACAGATTTGAGAAAGCCGCTGTATGACGTCACGCTAAGAGCGACGCTATTGCCATCTGGTTATCCCCTTCCGCTAAACTTCGGAACAGCCGTTCCTAAGGCAGTTTCAGAGGCCTGACACGGAGTATACAGAGTTCCGTTCCTTTCCTTTCACCTTTTTATTCGACACTAGCGCCAGTAGGCTTAGGATTACCCTTCCGAACTTTTCCGTCACAATTTTTGGCCGAAGTTTCAGAGGGGTGCATCGAAAGATAAATTTTACATTTTTCTTGGTAATAGATTTTTGTGGATTTGTTGCTGATAATGGAGTGTGATGTAGATTTTCTTTTTTCTTGAATGTTATACGTCCTGTTGTTTTTAAAACAACTCAATTTGCCCATATGTTAACACTGCCGGATTTAACACAATTTAACATGACATTTTTAATGGCTGACAACCTTTGTCTTTCAGTGAAGAGAAGAAGTTGTCTGAAAGTCTTCTAGTGTTGCAATGGAGTATACGGTAAGCATTGCATTACTTTTGAAATGCAATCGAGTGATTAATGATTGATATTACATTATCTAAGGAAAGCATCATTACAGTTGGATTATAAATACACGTATCTGTATTTCGTTTGTGTTTGCTTATTTTCTTATTCTTTGTGAGGCGATTTTCATCAGAATATATATGTATTACATTTCGATAATACGTCATGTTCCTAAAAGAGCAATCGGTGCTTGGAATAATTGGACTTGAATTATTTTAAAATATACTACTATACATATTTCAAAGTTTTATGTGTAAGAAGTTGTTTGAATTACAATAAAGTAGCGAACATGTAGAGATATTAATTTTATTAAAGTTTAATATGGTTGATAGTAAAATTTGTGTCCGTAATATTATAGCTGGTCCGTATCTTATGGAGAGATGCATTAGCCTTGAAACAATGAAGGTAATTAGGCCTGTCACGTAATAAGTGCGCATTACCATTAAATTCAGTCGTGGCCTTCCGATCCAATTTTTTTCCCCGTTCTCGCTCCATAGCATTCTTATACAGAGCAGCGTGGCTACGATCATATTTATATAAGATTTAACGTGTTTCATCTATAGTTAATAATATTGGGTAATTTATTCCGGTGGATTTTTTTTCTCGCTGCAGATCGCAAATCCTACTGTCAGGCCTTTTCCCAGCTTCAGCGCGGCCGAAGATGCTGTGGCTTTAAGAACAGCAATGAAAGGATTAGGAACTGACGAGGATGCTATCATCGAGATTCTAACTCACAGATCTAATGCTCAGCGACAAGAAATAGCCAAGTTCTTTCTTCAGGACTATGGAAGGGTAAGAGTGGGAAGGGGAAACACTCATTATGTGGTTGGTTCTCTATCCTATCAAAAATGAGCGGCCATTGCACGGAATTCTATTGCCTGAGATAAAAAGGAAAATGCTCTCCAATTCATGGCACATTGGTTCAAATTGGTGGCCACACTACTATGAACATTAGAAAGGTGCTGCCTGGGTCAGTTATCTCTCATACTCACTTTACATGATGATCTTGCATAACTGTAGTGGATGAATTTTTACCAGATTTAGAAAAAGTAGCTGTACCTGCACAATGTTTGCGCAGATTTATTTCTATTAATTTATTAATAATAATGTGAATCAATTAATGGTGCAAATGATATCCCCATAAAAAACTATTCTATTAAAGACGTCTTTTACTATATTCTTGCATTATTGAAATGAATAGATTTACATTACACATAAACAATATGGTCAATAAGCTAACAATTTAAGTTTTTTATATTAACACAACCGAGGATAACATATTATACAGGAATATATTATAGAAAATGACTAAATAAAGCTTATGCATAATAGCACAAATATGATTACCTTTTAAATAATTTAATAATAAAGTCTATTTATTTCATTCATGAATTATATCTCCCATTCCAATCATCTTTATAGGTTTTTAGTTGATCTTTTTTAATACTGAAAGAGATGTTTCTTTCTGATAATTTTCCATAACTATTCTTCTCCCCTATCTCCCTCTTTCTCTTTCCCCTTCCCCCTCTCCTTCCCCCTTATCCTCTCTCCTTTCCCCCACTTTTCCCCTTGCCCTCTCTTCATTGTATTAGGAAATATTGTTTTCCTCGGTTCACTTTCACTCATTCCTCTCGTTGTTCTGTTGATGTAAGATTCTACGTTCTTCTTTCCTCATGACTTTATTTTGACATTCCTTGTGTTTTCCCTCACTAAAGTTTTAAGCTTTAGATGGTTAGTGCCTTAAGTTACAGTGCATGTCATTAAATGTTTCTTATAAATAAAATGCTTAGGGAATGAGACTTATTTTCAGTGTAAATGATAAAACATTTTAAGATTGAATTTGTTGATGGAATCTATTCTAAACTTTAGTTATAACTGGAGCCGTCTTAAGATATTTGGGCGTCCTGGGCTAGCAACATGATGCTCCCTCTTATAGTGGAGTGGGGGTTACTAATTTTTAATGTAAAAGTAAATACGTAAATACACATTGATTTATTAATCATAAATGAAAAAAATACACCTAATCTAACTATATATTAATTTTACGTTGACATCTGTAGACATTTGTTTACAATTTATATCGGCATATTTCTCGAGAACTGTTCGTCATAAAGATATGTGGTAAACGGCGTTTTGTTTCTACTGGCTATGAGGTCCCTGGAAAAATATTTTCGTGTGCTAAAGTGTCCCGGGTTCGAATCCAGGAGATTTTTATTTTCCCATCAGTTTACACGGGATTTTCGATTTTGTAGGGTGTAAGGTTTTTTTCCTTCATACATTAAAATACGTAAATATGGACCGATTTTCTTCTTTTTTGCTTTATTCGATGGCTAAAGCTTTATACTATCATATTCTTGTGATGTTTACATGGTACACGGTTGAAGTTTTCAGAAATACGCATCCTTTTTCGAAGTTTTATGTATTTTTTGTACTCATTCTGGGCGTTTCCAAGGAGGCTCTCATTGTTGCCTCCGATTCATTTAATGCCAATTAAACCTTCAAATAGATGAAAGAAAAGCATTATTCGCGTCGAAATTAATGAAGCAAAGCAACGTAAATATTTACGTATAATTTGTCTGTTGACTGCATATGGGAAGCTTTTGTAGCTCTGTCAATAACGTGTATAACAAGCAAGTTACCAGCGAATTGTTTTATTTTAAATTGTGCAATTAATTTGTTATTATTTTGTTTCAATTTATACTATAACATTTAAAAATGGTTACGTTGAGGACTGTCAGCATTTGTTTACAATTTATTGTTAACATCTGTAGATGTGCTAAAAACTTGAAATTTGGCAGGAGTATAGGTTTCTCTCTTACTCATTATATTAAGGTGAGATAAGAGGCTGTTTTATTTTAATACTTTGAATTTCATTTATATTTCATTAATTATTCAATAAAAGTTATTTCACTAAACCATTAGTTTATTTAAATCGCATTGAGGATCGGAGATCCGGGGCTGCCCTACTAGTTTTTATTAAAACAAAAAATAGAAAATATAAAAAACAAAATAGAAACAAATAAAAACGCAGTTTATAAATAAATAACATCTTAAAAGTAATTCTTTCTACATTTACTTTACTGGTGACAAAAAATTAAATTTTCGTCATATCTCGTAAAGTATTGCTCATATCAAAATATTTTTCAAATAAAAGTTGTATAACTGGTAAAGAGTATTTTCTTTTCTATACATTTATATTGTAGGAGTTGCCGTTATCGATAAAATCATATGAGAATGTCTTAATTCGAGTTGAAATTGAAAATTTCTTGCATGGTTACTTCTTCATTGTTGCTAACATAAACAATCTCACAAAAATACGTTGAATTTCCTTGTGTGTGCACGTAATATTATTAAATAGGAAGAAAATGGATTATTTTAATAACAATTTTGTGGAAACATTTTAACCCTCGAGTGGGCACGCTCTTATTTGTCACACGAGTTATCGGGCGCGCGACGTACTTTGTCTGCGGAGTAATTTCAGCAAAATAACTCAACACTCCACTGTTAACTGCTTACTCAGAGAAAAGGGATCACTGCCAAATAATCGTCGCAATACAAATAAATAAAAATTTTGTTTGGTCAATGCTCTCCTAACCCTAACGAAGGTAAACCACAAAACTAGATATTTCTGTACACCAGGACAGGTTACCACGACTGTCGGATTGAGTAATTAATTGATTTTGATAAAAAAATATAAGACTCACTTATGTAGTTCTTAATCCATCTTCTCCAATTCGCTATTCTTTTTCTTTCGATGCACTGGAATGGAACTTTCTTCCTACTTCACGATCCATTCTAAAGAAGGACAAAACTCCTAATGTGTAGATTGCGGAGAATGTTGAAAATAACAACACGATTCAATCTGTGTAAGTATATGTACATCGCAATTGCATTCACGTAAATTTAATACGTATTTAATACAGTAATACTGCCGACTACCTTTCGTTGTAAAGACTTCCATCGGACTAGCCACAGGGCTCGACAAAGATTCCTGGGAACTGAGAAACAATTATCACAGTGTATGTAGGTCCAGATTGCCATCTCAAGTGGTATGGATATTTGTACAAACAGACGTAGGTTTCGTCTCGTAGATGTGTGCATTCTATATGAATGAACCTCTATATCATCGTGTTTTGGCATCGAGAAATGCCTATGGAAAGATATCACATGGCCCGAGAATTTTCCGATGTAAACCTTAACCTTCATTAAGCCTTCGTAAATTCGCCAGACCTTCACTTCTGCTCGAAGTCTCTGAAGTAGAGCTATTATGATTCTGTCCAGTATACAGTGTGCGGCGTGTGAAATTTTTTAATGTTGCCGTCCTACATAGTACGTACTTTCAGAAAACCCCTAGCATTTCCGATTGCTCAAAATATTTATGAATTACAGGGAAGTAGCCACATATTCACTACCTGAAGCATGTAATAGATGGCGAGCCTCTTGAGAAATAAAAGGCTATGACAATTTATACTTTTTGAGTTTAAATTACAAAGATGCGAAGTTTAAAAATATATATATTGTTTGTGGAGTGGTGGTGCCTGGTGCCCTTGGGCTGCAGCCCATTTAACCCATATAGTTAAGGTGCTCCTGGTTATAACTGTGAATAGTAATAGTTGTTATCTTCCATGTCATATAAAAAAGCCATCCCTAATAACTTATGATTTATAATGGTAATAACAATGCACGATCCTCGCTTGAGGACCTTATTAAGAAGTCTACTAAACTTTCCTTTGTTTCATTTTTTCATCCAATAATATTGTCCTAGAGAGATTTTGTTATGTATTGGGCCTGCAGGACTCTTTCAAGATTTCAATAATTTGTAATTTTTGCAAGAGTTGACTACATTGGTACTTTGATTTTGTATATTTTTTGTTAAAAATGAAATACAATGTAATTATAATTTTTTTCTTAACTCTTAAGAGGTCACACAGTACATTGTAACGTAAGAGGTCACACAGTCATTTTGACCGCATTGGAAAATCAGGCAAAATATCCAAATTACCAATTGGTATTTAATTTTTTCTTTAATTTTCAACAAAATTTCATTCATGCCATATTTTTTAAAAATATAACCATATAATCTGTGGGCAAATTTACAACATTTTTGAAAAAAGCTTTACAAGAAACAGAATACTTTGTTGTATGTTAAATTAAATTTAGTTTTAAATAAAAATTGAACAACTACAAAAATTCAGATGTAAATAAAGATCTTTTAAATTTTTATTTGACTAAATCTTCAATATCTTTCTCATCTTGAATTTTGGAACAGCCGACACATGAAGTAGCCTCATGCTCTCTGCAAATATATTTTCAGCACATCAAACAACAGATGTGAGTATTCCTGGTTTCTTTCTGGTAAAAAAAACTTCTTGGTCCATATTTCCCCTGTGCTGGTTTTTCTTCTTCAGAAATTGTGCATATCACCTAATTTATACTTTTAGGCTCCTAGGTAGATTTTCTGATGTAATGTAAAAATCACAGCCGATGGTTTTGTTGACGGATGATACAGTTTTTAGTAAGGGTATGATAAATAAACACATCCACAAAATTTGTAGTGTGGATAACAACACACCATAATGAAAGGTAAACAAAAGCATTCAGTCTTCTAGGCTGTGCGCGACCAGCAAACAGAAACCAATGCGCTGTAGAGAAAATCCTTATAAAAACAAGAAACACTGGCACAAAGAGTCTCGTTGTTACTTGTTGAAAGAATTTGTATGGGGTGGTTTTTGATGCAGGGGTGGGCACTGCTTCTTCTTCTTATGGGTGAGATCCTTTAGTTTTTTACGAATGGTGGAGAGTTTTTTTTTTGAGGAAATAGCACTCACACGTTCTTTCACATTGTTGTCAAACACTAACCACTCCACTGCGGAGAGGGCTTAACTCGGAGTGGAGAAGAAATAGGTAAGTGGAGAAAGAGTCCCTCTTGGCATACCACGTTTTAAGTTCCAACTTCAACCAGGTGATTTCTGCTGTCTTCACTACTGCGATGGCTGCTGGTGAGGTGGAGTTTGTTTTTATCGAGATGTACTTCGGGATGACGCGTACTTTTTCCACTGATTTATTTGCACTTAATAACAAGAGACGACCATTGTTTCGCTACACAGTAGCATCATCAGGTGGATAAGAGAGTAGAGGTGTCGGGTGACACTGTACGGCCTCTCCCTTCCCCTCCCCCAACCACCTCACCCCCCTCCCTGTCTTCACCAACCTCACCCCTCAGTCTGTATATATTCCCGACACCTCTACTCTCTTATTCACCTGATGATGCTACTGTGTAGCAAAACCATGGTCGTCCCTTGTTATTAAGTGCAAATAAATCAGAGGAAAAAGTACTAATGCGACATTTATTTATTCTCCAAAAATACATCATCATCATAGGTATTCTGTCTATAGACAGGACCATGATTATTCATGGTTAACCCCTCAGGCCTGAAGGAGATTTTTAAAAACTGGAAATGTAGGTGGGAAAATTGCAGAAGTTATATAAAAACCCATAACTTTTAACCTTTTTATTGAATTTTTAAAGAATTTATGCAGAACATGATATTTTAAAACTATAACATTTACACTATCAGAAATTAAGTACAGTAGAACCTCATAAACCCAGCATTCTCAAAAACTCGGCACTTTTTTGAAAGTTATATGTAAAAAAAATTAGAAATTACTTTAAATGATATACGCTTATCTATTTTCATTGTTTTGTTTACCTCATTAGAACCACATGTTTAGATTCGTGGCGATAGCAATTGTTTTTCATTAATGCAATTAGTACTTTTGTTAAATTTTATTTTGATATGACTTCAAAAAAGAAGACAACCCATAAGTGGTGTTACGAAACATAAACATAAAAATCTCACAATTGAAAAAAAGTGGAATTACTAAGAAAACTTGAAAAAGGTACTTCCTTCATCGAAGAAACTTTGCGAAGAATATAGCATTGGTAGTTCCACTGCGTGCGACTTAAAGAAGAAAAAATCGGTACAACATACATTGTACAAACTTTCTCATATACGTACTAATGCGTCGTTTAGTTATCTTTAGAAAATGAAAATCGTATGAGCCTGTTTTTAGAAAATCCAATTTTTGTTAAAGTTGCCCAAGAATCAACTACCCTTATACTCATTCATTGGGAAAAATGAAATACGTAGTATTATTGAAGACGTATACTCAAGTAACTGTACGAAATTTGATCAAAACCATTAGAGCCGTTTCTGAGAAATTCGAATTATTGTTAAAGTTGCCAAGAATAAACTAGCCTTATATATTTTTTTTGAGAAATATGAACTATACAGTATTATTGAAGACGTAAACTCAAGTAACTATACGAAATTTGATCAAAATCGTTAGAGCCGTTTTTGAGAAAATAGAATTGTTGTTAAAAATGCGTAGAATAAACTACTCTTAATTATTGATCAATGTCAACCATTTCCATGTATACTCTGCTCAGTATGATAAAATGCCTAAGTACGAGATTTCATTCATTTTTGTTGGACCGTCTAGGCTCCAGCGCCAGTGACAGACAGACAGCATTGCGAAAACCACTTTCGAATTCAGCGACATCTAAAATGTGTATTTCTGTAAAAATCTCAAGGTCGAATTTTTTCGCGAAAACAATACTTCGTATGAGAAAGTAAAAAAAACGGAACTATTGAAATTTAATGCAGAGTGTGATGCACATTAAGCATTGTGTAGCATAAAACACTACATGTCCTGCATAAATATTGTTGATAAGTTATTGTTTGAGTGGTTTTGTCAGCGAAGTAGTGAAGGTGTACCTATTTCAGGCCTAATGCTGGTACAACAAGTGAAAATTTTTTGCAATAGCAAAAAGAGTGGTAGAAGATGACATTGAAAACTGGGTTGATATCGACAATGATGCACCTGTCGTACTTCAGCTGATGTGAAATAGTGGACATGGTTTTGAAACATGAGCATGAAAATGATGAAGAAAATGAAAGTGACGTTGATCAAGAGATAGTTATTTTCAAGAGATTACGTTGCAGATACAATATCTGCTTTAGAACAATGCTCTTGCATTGATTTTCAAGAGATTATGTGTTTGTATCTAATACAAGATAAACTGATGAAGGAAAAATCAAAATGCATGAAGCAAGCTAGTTTGCCCTATCTGTTAAAAAAAAATTCTCAGAATAATGTGTGATGAAAATAATGTTGTAAATGCATATTTCGTTATTTACTTTTAATGGTTCTTATATAATTCCTCGTTTTAGTGCATATTTAAGCAATACTCTTTATTGATAATGGGTTCCCTTTTATTTGTTATTCATCATTTGAATTACCGTATCTGCCCGAATAGAAGCCGACCCCGGATTTAAGCCGACCCCCCAAAAATTTCCACAATTTTTTGGCAGAAACGTAAATTTCGTAGATTTTATGCTGAAGTGTGCCGGGAATTCATGCACATCTTATAATTAGAATACATTATTCGAGGTCGAAGAAATGTGTGGGAAATGTTTTTGTTGTTGACATTTTGAAATGTTACTCCAATTAATAATTTTACGTTGCTGAATAACGTTCCACATTCAGTGGCAATAATTTCATTCATCTTCATTTTCACAAAAGGTCAAATATAGTAACAGCGATCTCGCCAAGATATTTTTTCATCCAAGTCTATTTCCAATGAAATTAGCATTTACATTGCCTTAAGAAATTGCATTTTTATAATTATACACGTTCCATGTAAAGTTTTACCGAAATTCAAACAATTGAGCATTCAAAGCCGTCAACGCATTTTGCGTAATCGTCAATTTACGCAAGCGATCTCGCCAAGATATTTTTATATATATTCATCGTAGGTCAAATATTTACTTTACGAAAAATATAATACTTTCATTTGATCAGGAAGGCAATGAGAGACTTCGAGATTTAACCACAACCTAAATTTTCCTCGGACTCGCATTTAAGCCGAGGGGTGATTTTTTCATGATAGATTTTGACAAAAACATCGGCTTGTATTCGGGCAGATACGGTATATAATCAGTTACCAAAAATGTACATTACTTAAAGATTTTTTATAAATTTTCAAAAATCCGGCAAATGCTAGGTCCCGAGGTTGCCGGGTTTATGAGGTTCTACTGTACAAACTCTTTACTGGAGAGAATTGATGGCACAGTGATCGCTTACCTATCCAGCGTATGCCTGCGCTTTCATTTATTCATCAATATTGTGAAAACCAAAGAAGTTATTGACATAGAATCTTTTTCAAAGATATATTAAAAATATTCTGAACATTTCATTTGCTGAATGTACCCCCTGTAAACCAAATCGGGAAAAAGTGTACCGTAGGTCAACTTTTTTGTCTCGATTGAAAATTTTAGATAAATATCACTAGTATTATTTTTTTAAAGGCAGTTCATAATTCGTATTTATTTTTAAGTTACTTTGTCGTTATTAGGAATCATTACAGGAGTCACATAAAAAAATGTCCGTTTTTATTCAATAGAAGCCGAAATATAACGTTATATGTATAAGGAAGTTATTAGCAAAATAAAAAAAACGATTAAATATATTTTTGAACTTTAAAGGTATTTCCCGAATTTTCAGGATGCTTATACTTACATAATCAGATTCAGCATGAAATTTACTATAAGGGAACTGTTATAACTTCAATCTATCATCCATAATGATTTTTTTATTGGCATTTACTCTTATTCTGATAGAACACTCACAACAAAGTCTCAAAAAAGTACGCTCCGTTTACAGTAAATGCATCTGCATGACTAACTCAATAGCTAAGAGAAGCAGGGAACGGCATCTATTCCCTTACTTCAAGATGTTGAGTCATAGGTCTCTTTCAAGTGGCCTTTCTCATTCTTCATCTTGTGAACAGACCTCTACACTGATGTTTTAACCCAAACTCCTGGTTGGCAGACTAAAAAAAAATATGTGGGATAAAGCATTTTTTCTTCTATTCTTTTCACTAAGCAGGCTCTTCACTCAAAGATAGTTGTAGCCTCAGCAATTCTTTGTGATTTTTCAAAGGAAGAAATAAAACTTTGCGTGGCAAAAAAATGTATTCACTAAGTTTCAACTCATTAGAAAAAGAAAGAAATACAATAAAACTTGATGAATAAAATATAATTAAGGCCAAAACTTCTCCTTTTAAAATATATAATGGTTTTTAAGGTAGATGAAATTTCAGCATGGTAAAACATAAAGAAACTAATGATGATGCTCAACATATATATATATATACGTTGGACGGCATTGAGGGGTTTAATCTGGCTCTCCATATATTCCTATTTCCTGCAGTCTTCTTCATGTCTTGATAACTCTCCCTTTCAAGTCGTCTATCAGCTAAAATCTTTTCTTACCTCTTTCTCTTTTTCCATCCAGTTTTCCTCCTAGCACTTCTTTAATCATGCACTCTCTCCTCAGGTAATGCCCAATCCAGTTCACTTTCCTCTTTTTGATAGTCTGTGTAATCATTTGCCCCTCTCCTATTCTTTGTAGTACTTCCTTGTTTTTCACTCCATCTGTCCATTTTATTTTCAGCATTTTTCTCCCTGTCCACATTTTGAAGCTTTCTAAGTATTTTATATCTTTTTCATTATTGTTCATGTTTCTGCCTCATACAAAGCTATGCTCCATATATAGCATTTTATCAACCCTGATAATGTAAATGACAATATATTTTTCCTTATTTAATTTCATCCATTTGAAAAGAATGGTATTGAATGCAGTATATTTTGTATTCATGCTTTAAAATTATTTAAAATCAAGATTGGAAATTGGGACTTCAACCCAATTTTTTGTGGCTATAGCAACTCTATTATTGCCGATGATGTTCTCTATCCCAAGAAGAAAGAGTGGGAGGTTAGCTGCACGTGCTGACGGCATATTGGCATGAGAGTGAAAGAAGATTAATGGCAAGCGGCAATACTGAAATTTCCTGTACAAAAATAAACCTAAGACTTTGATCTAATTTTTCATTATTTGCGAATAACACCATATGAAATTCTTAACATTTCTCAAAACTTTCCTCTGTAGAATTGAGTCCCCTCTAGTAGTTTAAATTATAAAATTAATATACAAATATTGATAACTAGCAGAATTTTCTGTTGAATTTCAACGGATTTACTGAATCTAAAACTTCGACCGTGTAACATGTAAACATCACAAGAATAAGATAGTACACAGTTCTAACCGTCAAATAAAGCAAAAATGAAAATCTGTCCTATTTGCTTTAGTAAACATTAAAAATGTAGAATACACTAACTACTCCCCCGGTATCCGCAATTTGTTTTTACTTTCTCATACGAAGTATTGAGAAAGTATTGTTTTCGCGAAAAAATTCGACCTCGAGATTTTTACGGAAATACGCGTTTTAGGTGTCGCTGAATCCGAAAAAGTGGTTTTCGCAATGCCGTCTGTCTGTTACTGGCGCTGGAGCCTAGACGGTCCAACGAAAATGTATGAAATCTCGTACTTAGGCATTTTATCATACTGAGCAGAGTATACATAGAAATGGTTGACATTGATCAATAATTAAGAGTAGTTTATTCTACACATTTTTAACAACAATCTGATTTTCTCGAAAGCAGCTGTAACGATTTTGATCAAATTTCGTACAGTTACTTGAGTTTACGTCTTCAATAATACTGTATAGTTCATATTTCTCAAAAAATATATATAAGGCTAGTTTATTCTAGGCAACTTTAACAATAATTCGATTTTCTCAGAAACGGCTCTAACGATTTTGATCAAATTTCATACAGTTACTTGAGTTTACATCTTCAATAATATTACATATTTCATTTTTCTCAATGAATGAATATAAGGCTAGTTTATTCTTGGGCATCTTTAACAAAAATTGGATTTTCTAAAAACAGGCTCGTACGATTTTCATTTTCTAAAGATAACTAAACGACGCATTAGTATGTATATGAGAAAGTTTGTACAATGTATGTGGTACCGATTTTTTATATCCCGTTATCCAGTATCTGCGAGCAAGGTCTAGCATATCTGCGAACGTGACGAACACATTTTTTTACCTTAAAAGTATGCAGCTCCGCAAGGCTGTATGTTTTAAAATCCTTAGTAAAATACGCTGCTTATTGTAATTTACTCTATGTAATACCATTTCTTTCATAAAAAATCGGTACAACATACATTGTACAAACTTTCTCATATACTAATGTGTCGTTTAGTATCTATTTATGTTGTGATTTATAAATATAGACATTGCTACATCGATCTTTTCGTTGCTTACAGTCTATTTATATGGCAGTGAATAATTTAAGCAACATATGTCATGCCTCTTTTTTTAAAAGAGATTCATGATCATACATATTTAACGAAAATTTTCCTTAATATCCAGATATTTTCTTGAATCCAAAAATATATTTTACATTTTTCAGTGCGCTTTATAAAAAGAGTATTATTTAAAAAAGTTTTAAAATATATTTTTATCTTTTTCTTCTTCACATCCTGCTTCGTCTACAGAAGGTAGTCTGAATTATAGAGGGTCCAAAATAGGTTTTACTGTAGTAACGCTGATAACAATGAAAATTATTTCGTTAGAGGTGAAAATGAAAGTAATAGAACATTTTGAAAAGGGAGAGCACACTGCTGCAGTGGTCCTTCACGAGGCTACTCAGTGGCGGTCGATGACCTACTGAGTAAGGCAAGCAGTTTTACTTTGTGTAGCTGAGTGTTACTAATTGGTCACTTTGAAAGGCTCGCCTCATCATTCATGTATCTCATTAGGAAATAAGGTACGAGTATAACAAATAACGATACACCTCGTTTGTAATAAATTTATTTCTCACTCTCTGTTTCCAATAATTTTAATCAACAGAAATATATTAAATTACACTTCAGAAATATCGTACCCATGCAATAACTTCTATAGCTTCAACTTGGCTTGAACAATGTTTTTTTAGTCGCAAAATCTTGATAATTTGAAAACGATTTCACCGATAACTTTATTACACAGTTCTCATTATCCTCACACATTTTTAGGATTAAAAGTAAATAATGTTTAATGGAAGGAAGTACCAATGTAGCACACCAAAAATAAACTTTATAAACCACATGGAGGTCACAAAACAGCTAAACAAATCTCTAAAAATATGTAAAACCAAATTTCCCCGATAGATGGAAACAGTGCAGTATTTTCATGTTACGTTCAATGCCACATAGAAGCATTTCAAATTCTGCTTCCTTCCCCTCCATTGGGCTGACATAGACCCTCCCCTCTTCCCCGCTCTCTCATATCCGTGTGCATAACCATCCTAGAAGAAAATCTGAAACAGCTTCGTGAGGCCCGCTCAGTAACAATTGAATAATACGAATCGCAGTCAAGTTAGTAGAAATTTGTTCAAATGATGAAAATGCTGAATATATTTCTATAAATTTTATAGTAGTAACTACAGTTATTCTTAAGTATTTTGAAAAGTGTATTGCGGTGTTTTTTCACTAGGCAAGAATTGCTTGCATAGACCGACTGCCCCTGAGGCTACTATACATACCATTTGTTGTAATGCAAAGAAGATTAAGGAAAGTTTTCTTAATCTTTCTTTCAGTAAAATTTCTTTTAAACACAAATTTGAAAAAAGAAAGCTCACAAAAGCTCTTGGAAAAAATCCACTTAGAGTATGCAGAATTATAACAAAACGACTCCAAACCACGAACTGTATGCAAAGGTTTCTCCTCAAAGATTTCATTAGTCCCTCTGTTTGTAAACAAGAAAGATGCTCTGACAGCAAAAGCAGTCTACTAAACTGAGACTCTCGAGATTAATTCTTGGTCTGCTAGCAGGGAATGATGGGCTGATATTGAATGAGCTGATGGACATAACCCAAACTAGAATTAGCCTCACTGAAAATTCATCGGTAGATGCCTTTATAAGTACATCCTAAAAATTTTCCTTTATGTTTCATGAAAAAATTTGATTCATTCTTCGAATGGAATCACAAATTTATGTAATGATATGTATGTAATTCCGTATTAGACCAATCGGCTCAGTTGAATAGGCAAACTTCGACTGGTTGAAAGTTGAGTTGGGGTTATAATGTATAACAGTCGAATTCTTGAGTTAGTTGAATGTGGAGCAGTTGAATCTTGGGCGTCGCCTGTATACTTGTTTTTGAATTACTTACTTAGAAGAAATATCACAAAATCTTACATAAAGATAGAGATAATTTCTGAAAGTAATTTAGAGACATAAATAAATTGTTAGGAATTGATAGGGATTGAAGGTGAAGAAACAGAACAAATCATTTTTATTTGCATCAACCAGCGGATCAGGCACTGTCACAGCCGATGGAACTTAGTTTTGCCTAACTAAAACATCCAGAAAAATATTGTTTTCAACGTTTTCTTAAGGTTAAAACCTTGCCCTATGATAATGTGAAAACCAATTGAAAAAAAATAAAAACTTAATGGTATAACAAATTAAAAAGTGTGACATGGGTTCATACCACGCACAGATGCCAGCGATACAGTAAGAAAACAAGGTCTGTACCATGCACAGAGGCTGATGTTGAAGGATTAAAGAAATCATTTTCACCATTTTGACAATATTTTAAAGCTTTAAGATAGTGTAAAACTTTGATGTTGTTGGCATTTCCAGTTCTTCACAATCTTCCTCACTCTGTTCATTCTATGAATTGGGAAAAATTTCATTACTTGGTGATTCTACCACAGTTTTCAAGTCAATTTCATCAATCTCTGTGAAAACACTTCCATCAATAGTTACGAAATTTTTTACACTTACGATGGTACCCTCAACTTAATACATCTCATCAATCAAATTTTAAAATCTAATAATAAGTATCACTACCTGCTTCATCACATTCATTAGCATCACTGAAAACAGCCACAGTTTCTAATTCAATTTTTTTTATAGTTTCAGCCAAAACTTTTCAGATATTCATTTACTAATAAAATCTTAAATATAAAGTTTTGTGCTAATCTGATTATTGATTTTTGAGTTAGAGCGCCCACAAAATTCTTGTCATGTATATACCAGAGCTGCAAACCGAACTGAACGAAACTGTCGAACCGAACCGCAGCCATTTTGCTGAACCGTGAACCGAACCGAAACCACTGATTAATTTTTCATTGAACTGAAAACCGAACCATATTTTTTTGCAAAAGTGGTTCGGTTTCGGTTCGATCTCAATCCACAAATTACGGACCAACGAAAAGACCAGGAATTTCCATTGGAAAAACTAGCGGGTTTGTTTCAAAGGAAAGAGTGCCTAACTCTTTCCTCTCTGATACTATTGTTATCCACACTGAAATCATGTTAGGATCAAAAATACCATTTTTTAATATAAATAAATGAAGATGATGATGGGATTGTAATATATTTAAAATAAAAATTTTTCCTTTCTTTAAATAAATTCTTCTTTCATTTAAAATAACAATGACTGCTGATTGATTTACGTACAGATTGATACTGAATGTGTAATGTTTATATTGGATAAATTATTTCTGGATAGTATTTCAAATTATTAATTTAGTTGAACCGAGCCAAACCACAAACCAAACTGAACCACTTGTCAAAATTCCCATCTGAACCGAACCACTTCCAAAAATTTAGAACCGAACCACTTCCATATTTTGAAGTGGTTTGCAGCTCTGGTATATACACACACAGAAATCATTGAAAAAATAGTGAAAACGTTCTCAGGGGACCTCAAAACGTGTACAGTAGGACCTCAATAACCCTCGCCATTGATAATTGTTGTTTTGATCAACCATTATTTGTTGCCAAGTGGTACAAAAAATGAAAAAGTTCCATCGCCATTTTTGAATGAAGCAGACAAATGAATAAGATGACGATTGCACTGTGACCGAGAGAGAAAGATTTCTATCGCAGTGGTGGGCAACCTTTTCTGCATGGTGGACCACATTTATGGCAGTGAACCCTTTGGTGGGCCGCATTGGAAATGGCCAATGGATTATAGTTAAATCGTAAGTTACATAGAGATCCTTAGGCACCATATGCGTTGAAATCAAGCTAGAATGAGCTTTTTAGGGTTAACATTTCAATATTAAAATCATAATAGAATTCAATCTTAGACATATCTTCGGGAAAAAAATAAAACCATTAAAAAGAACTTACTTTAATTGAGAAATATTTACTTAGAATTTGCAATTTAACGTTAGATATTTTACTACACAGAACAACATTTGGTAGTTAATTAAAATAAATGAAAAAGTTTTGAAAACAATGAAACACTAGCAGTGGGCTGCATAAAATTGCTTAGTGGGCTGCATCTGACCCACAGGCTGCAGGTTGGGTATCCCTGATCTATCGAAATGGTGCGCTGCAGCTGTTCTCAGAGAACATTTAGTTGATCATGTTAGAGTGAAAAAATTTTGTGCAAATTGAAATGGTTAAACGAAGACTAATAGTATTTAGAATTTTGCCTTCAAATAGAATAATTTTACAGCAAAACATTCCTTCAAAGATTGCTGCAGTACAACTGTCAACTCATTTGTCAACAGTTAACATATTTCTTAAACATTTTATAGCATATTAAACCTCAATAGATAAAAATGGTCCCAAAAGGCAGTGTTAATGACAATGCTGCTAAATGGCCCAGAAATGTGACATCCCTTAAAATAAAACTAGAAGTGAATGAATGAAAATGATGGAGAATCTAAAGTTTCCTGCAAACAGGCTTAAAAATTCAGTTTTATATACTGTGTATAAGGTTTGAACGAATTATTGACCTATGAGATTGTTCCCATGGGAAAATTGGTTTCGACTTTCATCATCTTGCTAATCGTCGGTGATTCCAGGAACCAATTAACGACAGTTATCGAGGTCCTACTGTATTTCCATTGAAATCTCGAATTTTAATTTTTCACAAATAGAATACTTTCTTCTATACTACGTATGGAGAAGTAAGCATTCATGACCTGAGTTTTGATGCTTGGCATTCTCATCATCATTTAAGATGGAATACCACCAAGTGAAGGCCCATACAGCTGAGTTTTGAATGTTATTTAAAAGGCTTTTATTGGAGCAATTGTCAACTGTTTAAGTGAAATAATTATTTTATTAATTTAGAGTCATAAAAATTTTTCTACTTTACTTATTTCCAATTCAATTTTTTTATTTTTGTCTTATTAGATTTAGTTGAGGCCATAAGGGATATCTGATCCCATGTATGAACAATCAGAGTGCACTATTGAATGAATGCTTAGGTTACCATTTGATCAATGATGCTTTCAAGAGAGAAAACAAATCATTAGGCATGGATTAAGTAATGCAAGGCTATGTTGTGTTTGAAACTGGTTGCCCGTTTTTCCAATAAAGTGGAACTTATAAGTGCTAAATGCCCTTATTCTCATTGAATAAGACTTCTTCAGTTGAATTTCACTGTCATATAACTAACAGCACTATTCTTCACTAGCACTTGCAACTGTTCACTTGTCATATCATTCATAGCCAGTGCTTGGAATGAGCTGGAATGCACAAGAATGCAGCTCTGGCTCTTCACATGCGCCGATGATATCGTTCCATTTCGTCAGACGTTTAGAAATATTGTCCCTTATAACAAGCATTCCGTTTTGTAAAAATTTCCGTTCCACTACCAATACAAGCGATCCGTTTCGTAACATTTTCCATTTTGAGCACTGTTCACACCCTTTAATTTCTAACTAATCATCTAGAAAGTACTTACTGTGACTGCACATATTTAAATACGATTATATTTTACACTGTTGGATCTGTATTTGTTTACTGCCAAACATGCTTTTATACAGTTGTTGTCCCTGCTCGCTATTGTTCCCTAGTATTTGCTGCCTGTATGTAGTGCACTTATCGAACCTGTGGTAAGTACGGTCCTGTGTAAAGGGCTCTGCAAAGGGCAATCATAACTGTGACACCAATGCTGATCAAATGAGATGCAATGGAAATTTTTCCAATAAAGTAATACATTATTTCTCTTATTGTTATTAACATTGTTTAGCTTAACTATTTGGGTACCTTGAGTGTAATTTAAAGTACTACATATATGTGCTAGGTCTTTTAACCTTAAATCCAGAAAATTCCAAAATCCAGACATCCTCTAATCCCAAGCTTTCTGGATAAGGGGTTGGATACTGTACCTAATCTTCTCCAATATCTTCATTTTGGCACTTACATTGATTTGAAAATGATAGTAGGTGGTCTTGAGTACAGTAATTCCTTGTATAACGCGTGCCCACATAGCACGTTTTCGTAATAACGCGATTTATGTTTTAGGGAACATTTTTCACATAAAGCGGCCATCCCCGCAATAGCGCGCAATAACTCGAGTGGTGAACTAGTCCTTCGCAGAGTGCCGTAAGTTGATGTAAATCAGTAGTGTCCAATCCCATCTCCACTCCCCACTTGTGGTGAATGGGCAGTTAATTTGTGACGAATTGATGTTTACAGTCGACTATTTTTATTTGTTGAGTAAACCACAGAGTAGTAATAGTTTTTTTCATCAGGGCGTGTAACACAGCATTTTTGCAAAGTAATACAAAATATTATTTCTTGTAAATATGGCTTAAAACCAATACTGGTAGTCCCCGCTTTTCGTAGGTCCACTTTTCGTCATTTCACTCATAAGTCAGGTGCAATATGACACCACTGATTCATTCTTCCATCCTTGTGATCTGCTTATTCGTCACATTAATGTTTTTCGTCATTCCCATTTTTTTTGTTACGATTCAAATGAAAGTGCCTAAATGAAAACATTGTTTCATTCTTCCATCCCTGGGATCTGTTTACTATGTATGCCCAAATTACTCTATTGTTTCAGATATCGTTTAATAGTTTGGGCTTGTCAGTTCACGTCTCAATCTGCTCTGGTATCTACTGTTTCTTGTGTGCTTTTATAGTTTTCTTGAATTTTAACCCTTTAATAATGGCAGAGAAAAAGGAAAATGATAGTGTACGTGTTATTTTAGCCAAAAAGTGCACTAGAAAACCTGTGTTTGGAAATTAAATCCAAAATAAATAAAACTTTGTGATGATGGTATGTCGACTACTGATATAGGTCGTAATTTTCAACTGCCTCGTACTACGGTAGCTTACTCCTGAAATATTAGGCCGAATTGGGTGGAAAAGATTTTCATCAGGGCGACAGTAACGCCATCTATCAGCCAAATTTGAGGTGATACCATCTAGCATCTAAAAGTTTTAATTGGAAAATTACAATTATAATTTCAAGGTATATTTTTAAATGGAAATATTTCACATCGTTACCCCAGGAACAGTGAATTTTATCCCTCAATTTAATTTTGTGTATGGAAAAGAGTGATCCGCTTTTCGTCAATTCGCTTTTTGTCACAGTTTTCAGGCACGTAACCTGACAGTTCCATGACGTTTGATCTACAGGTATTGCCCTAATGCATTTTCACCTACTTTTTTAAAATTTACTTTATTATGCCTATGAAATTTGACCTACTTCCTTTTTATCATAATATAAATCATAACTACTGCAATTTTGCTTAATACCATGTGTTAACTTCACCTGAAATGCCATTGGATTTTTCCATTCCATTGTTGGAAACAGTTATTGTTATGAAGTCTATAGTTACCTACAGAAATTGAAGTTTTCATTCTAACCCATTTTACAAAATTTATGTTTACAATGGAAGCAGAATTAATTGACACTGCACGAGGCACGAAAGCTTTAGTTTTTAAAGGAAATGGGTACCACAAGCAAAGGGAGGATTTAGATAACGGAAGAATCTATTGGACTTGCATTGAAAAGAACAGATGTCAAGGCAGAGCTGTTTCTCATGGTGAACCACCTATAATAATGAAAACGACTGAGCACAGCCGTGCTCCTTGCCCAGATGCTGTAACGGCTAAAAGAATTAAGGCCAGTATGAAGAGAGCTGCAGCTGATCATCCAGAAGTTCCTCCATCTCGTATAATAAGGCAAGAATTAAGCAATGCTCAGGAAAGAGTATTGTTAAATTTGCCTGTAAGAACAGCTTTGAAATGTGCCATGAATAGGATAAGACAAGCAGACCTCCCCAGAAATCCTAAATGTCTTGAAGACTTGCATGAACTTCCACAAGAGTTGAAGGTGGTAGATCTTGCGGAATACTTCCAAAAGACATACATCCGAGGAAGGAGAGCTCGTGGTAGGAGAAGAGTAAATCCTCATAGATATCATCCACAGCTTTGGATGCAGTTGTTGCTAATGAACCCAGGACGAATAATCTTACTGAAGCTTGGCACAATAGGTTTCAACTAATGGTAGGGAAAAATCACCCATCACTTTTCCACCCCATACACGAATTTAAGAAGGAACTGCAGGACACAGAAAACATGATTGCTGAAGTCAATGCGGGACGCCAGATCCGAGAAAATCAAAGGCTGAAATACTGCCGATTGAATAGAAGATTGTAAGATATTGTCCTTCAAGACAATGAATACAAAATCTGTAACAGAATTATTGAATATCTAACAACATGTGATAAAACTTTAATCTTTAACTTGAAATTAAAAATTCTATTATTCTCAACTATATATTATGATCTGTTGTTTATATCCCAGGATCCAATTCCAAAATTAATTGGAAATACGGAAAAAATAATTAGATTCATTTTTAAAACAAAGTTTACTTTAGATTAAAACAGTATGTGATTCTGTTTTTATATCAGATTTCATAGGCATAAAAAGTAGGTGAAAATGCATTATGGAAATAGCTGTAGGTCAAACGTCCTGACACCAACCTAATGTATAAGCGGGGACTGCCAGCAACGCTACAGTGATACATAAACATGATTCGCGCATTATATTAACAATAAGTTTGCCAGAAGTGGGAGTTCATTCCTATAATTTTTGCCATTTTCTCCCCAGTACCTTAGTCAAAATGTAATTTATGTAAATTATGAATATTAAAAAGATCATAGAAAATGTTATTTGCGACAAATTGTGCATGTGAAATGCCAGCCAAAAACGCAACCCCCCTGTTTTCCATTACATATTTTTAATGGGAAAATTTTCCCCGCTTAATGCATTTTTGCTTAGTGCGCAAGTTTTCACAAACGTAACTATCGCATTATACGAGGAATTACTGTATTCTTAAGACATATTATGATTAAATAGAAGTAGTTTTTGCATGGAAAATTAAGTAAATAAATGGACACACTAGTAAGAAAGTTTAATAGGCTACTACTGTAATATCCCTGTTTCCCCTCCTTAATGTGGTTGTGTTCAGATAAATTACTGGAACATGCCCAGCAATGGAAACTGACAGTAAATCCATTTAATATTACAGGACCTAATTAAAGATCTCAAAAGTGAGCTTGGTGGAAAGTTTGAGGATGTCATTGTTGGTCTCATGTCCACACCAACAGATTACCTTGCTAAACAACTGCATAAGGCTATGGAAGGAGTTGGAACTGATGAGGGTGCCCTGGTGGAGATTCTGTGCACTAAAAATAACAGAGAGATCAAGGAAATTGTGGAAGCTTATGAAATAAGTTAGTATTTATGTTATGTAATAAGTTCAGTAGAACTCTTTAATTCAAATATTATTTATTGCAGTAAAAGTATAATGAGATTTTGTAGCAGTAAAAAAATGCTCATAAATAAAAACTCAGTTATGATAATTGTTTAACTTTAGCATTTTGTTTATAAAACAATTCTCAAATATAACTAGTGTATGTATTTTTCAGGTTTAAAAAAATTTCATTCAGTGGATAATTATCAGGTATTATTATTTTCTTAAATATTTTAGTAACATTGGATTTTAATTATGTATAATCTTATTTTAAAATTTTTGGGTTTTATTTTAGCACTTATAATTTACATGCAACCTCATCTACATGGCTAATGCTTCTATTGCTTAATATTACTCATTTCTGGTGTCTGAAAGTTATGCATATTAGTATACATTTCAATGTTAAGGCAGATTTATTTAATTTAAGGTACAGGGGGTCCCCGCTTAATGTCTTACTTAACACGTTCACCCCGGTGTGACTCACTGGTGAGTCACACTGAGTTTTCCTATAGGGCGGCGTGGGTCACCAGTGATTCACGGTGCCTGCTCATTTTTATGTCGATTCATGTGAACCCGCCTCGTGGTTGAGTGTTTCTGTTATCCGTCCCGCCACATGAAAGGTATCAAAATTTTTTTCTTGGACTTGCAAAAATATAGTAATCTCTCTCTTATCAAAGGGATTTATTCGTATGGATCTGATTATTAGTTCTTGAATTAGAGCGCCCACAAGATTTTTAACCACAGACAGACCGACGGACCCAGACATCATTGCGAAAATAGTCAAAAGGTGTTCTAGGGGCCCCAAAACATATATTATATCCGTTGAAATCTCGAAGTCAAATTTTTTCGCAATTACAATACTTTCTTTATACTACGTAAATGGGGAAAGTGAAAATAAATATTTTCGAATTTGGTTACTTTCTATAAGTGGGCATTTTCTGAAGAGGGTTTAATATATAAAAGTAAAAGGAAATATTTTTCAATGAAATATACCATTTTTATTTTTTTATTATACAGTAAAACTCGTTTATAACAATCATGCCTAAAACGAAATTTCGGCTATCACAAAATGTCTCGGTTCCTTGAACTTCTCCATAAGAGCATTGGTTAAATTTCTCGGATGTAACGAACATGCATTTTATGAATTCTTGGCTGTAATGAACAAATGTTTGGTCCCGTGGCAAAAAATGCCCCATATATAACGAATTTTAGCGAGCAGAGCGATAAGTAATGAATAGTTTCCGCCCGTTTACCGTGCACTTGTTCGTAGAGGTTCCCTTCCCCCATCTACCCCTTCCATACGAATTTCCATGCTCCCTTTGTTTTGAAATTGATATTAAAAATGTGAAATGTTCATGTAAATTAATGACCATAATAATAATATTAATTGACCATTTAAAAAATCGTATGTAATAGCAGTCGAACATTTTACATGCAGCGAAGTTGATAAGCATCTCTTTGGATATGTAAGTATGGCATTGAAGTCGACTCACTGCAAATACAGTAAAAGCTGTGTTATCCGGCTGTCTTGGGGATTGTGGAAAGCCGATTAGGAGAAATATCTGGTTAGGGGAACGATTTTTGATTTTGACATTGCAAATTTAGCAATAACCAAACAATATTGGGCTTAGGTTCACTATCGTACTCCCCAAACATAACTTTGCATGGGGTTTGCATTTTCCATTTTAATTCTTCCACACATAGATATAGACACTATTTACCCATTCTTATTTAATACGTTTCTACGCTTACATGCAAAACAAAAAGACTATTGAAAAGTTTAGGGCGTCCGGGAAGTTTGGGGATTACGGCAGTGAACCTGTTCCCAAAATTGAATTTATTGGATTATATCTTTCTTATTTATCTTTATTTACTCTATTAGGAAAGGACAAAATTATTTAATTCTTCTGAACATTTCTGTGAAAATCAGTTATATAATATTTTATCCAGTTCCTTAATTTTTGGCTTATGAAGCGTATGACTACTCGGGTTGCGAATATTTATTTGCAAGGCTGATTGACGTCACCATATAGGAAGGATTTTTCAATTGCCTGATCGCTCTCATTATTGTCAAATTGCAAGTTTTACCGTATTTGCTCGTGTAAGCCGCGCCCCCATGTATCCCGTGCACCCCGGTTTTTGGGTCAGCTCTAGGGAAAAAAATTTATTTGAGCCGAAAAAGGGTTTTTTAAATCACCAATTCCTATTTCTCAAAAATGCTACACTCAAGTTAAGCATCTTCACACTCCTACGTGACGAATTTATTGGGTGATCTCTTTATATTGGTACTAGCAGAAATCTCCTCGGTAGTCCTCTTTTGTTATACAACTGTTTTTGTTGTCATATTGGTCATGTTCGGCAGAAATCGCTCTGGTAGCGATCATTCTGCTGTACGTAATTTTCCAGCCATATGGTCACTGATCCCTACCGTAGCGGTCGTCATTTTTTTGGCGAACTAAAATTATGATCAGTGATCATTCAGTGATCACCACGGTGGCTATGACTTTCATAGATGTATGCATGCCGCATCTGAACATGGTAGGCATCGTCTTCCGTGAGAACAAAACCCCCACCAACCCAAACTGGTCGCGCATGTGCCGTGGCCTCTGTGACGATTGTAGCAGAAAGCTGTCGAGTTTGGGGAGCACCCGTTAATAAACTTAAAACTCATTTAAAATTCTTATACAATGAATGAAAATTACTAAATACACCGAAATTTAGAAATAGAATAATAGATGCAGCATGGGTGCTAGCTTAACGTATATTTGTTTACCGACACGACATTTTGGGAAAAAAGGTGAGCGGCAAATAAAAGAATTCGTGTAAGACACGCACCACCTTTTTTCCACAGGCGTTTTGGGAAAAAAGGTGTGCAGCCTACACGAGCAAATACGGTAATACCATTAAAATTAACCTTACCCGAGAATGGACTAATTGCCTGGCTAAGCTCGAATTGTTAATTACACAAACGAAAGATAGATTAGCATTGCGCATCGAAATATGAGCAAAGTGCGAATTTATATTGCTGCATAAATTTGTGTTATTTCGACTTTTTAAAGTTTACTTTTACTCCCTAAAAATGTATTTTTGTTCATTTCCTTGTCAAATATCTCTTTCGTTAGTATACCCTCTGAATTCTGAGGTACAAATCTGAAAACCTTAAAATTCCAATTAGCATGGCATTTTATCACTCGCTAATTGGTACTTTTTTATTAAATGAGTGCAAGTTTGATATTTCTTCGAATTATACAGCATGTTTCATGACATTAAAATTCTAAAAATGATCATGTCCTTTCAGGGTATTAAAATATTTTCTAGATTTGTGTGAGAAAAGATGGGTAGGGGGGCTATATTCGGAGGGAGGCTATATTCGGTCAAATACGGTATTATGCCATCAGTTAGGAATAATTTGTACATTTGGAATGGGTTGCTGCAATCTATATCTACAGGTAAAAGCTTCATGTCTTTAACATATTCATTTATTGATAAATACTTTTGTCCCACTGGACCCCATTCTGAGCTGGACTTTTGACTATTACTATTATCCAAATTTTCCTCATCACTCGAAATGACACACGTGTCTGTAACAGAATCAATCTGGCTAATAGGATATACATAATCAGAATCAGCTTCCGAGTCATCTTCCTCCGATTCGGAAGAATAACAAAGTGATCCCTGTCGTTTATTTGTGTTAGATGATGTTCCACCCGATGTGCTAGGGTGATCCATTGAATCTTCTGACCCGCTGGAAAGAAGATAAATTATTTTAGTATAATTTATAATTTATAAAATTATTGTACAGTAATAGTAAAAAACCATGGATAATTTTGGTTATAACTCGTATGCTTCATGACCCCCACGTTTCAGATACCCTAGGATGGGTTTCATAGAAGTGGTTAGGACAATAGCAGATGATGAAGCCTTCCCCCGGGACCGTGGCATTCGACAATCTAATGGAACTTCCAGGAATGGGAGTTGATGTCGCTATTGCAAATTTTAGACACAAAGCCACCGTCGTATTAGTTCTGCCTTCCTCCAGTAATAGCCGCAGTGGTGCAGTTTCAAGGTCGTACCTATGATGCCCCGGGCTATGCACGCTTTATAGCTGAAAATAACGAAAACCGTAAAATACTGACTACAGTAAAATCTCGTTTTAATGGCACCCATTCTAGCGGCAAACTCGCTCTAACGGCATCTTCGGTGAACTTACATTTTCCAATTGTCTGATAGATGTCGCCACAGTCATGGTCGATCTCCGTAAGCTTAACCACATATTGCGAGTAGTTCCTCTTGTGTTTCAAGGTGTCAACAGTCGTGACGTACTGCGTAATAATTTTATTTGTTATTAATCTCATTTTATAAACATTTAAAGAAACCCCAAAGAACATGAGTAGTGGCAGCAGTAGTAGAAAAAAAGAGAAGCGAATGGTGCTTACTTTACGACAGAAAATTGACATTTGCCAACGTCTGGATAATGGGGTAAATAGACATATTAATGAACGAGTACAATATAAGCTCATCTACAATATATGGTATTAAAGCAAGAAAACGGCAACTTCTAAAAAAATTTGGTGGATCTGAGGCAAATAAAAATATCCAAAAACATACAAATTTAAGGAAGTCAAAGCTAGAACACTTGGGTGCAATATTATACGAGTGGTTTAAAGTGAAACGTTCTGAAGGTTTCCCCATCACAGATCCACTATTAATTGAGAAGGCAAAATACTTTTATCAGCGATGTATTTTTTCTGATGGATGGCTGTCTCGTTTTAAACATCGTCACGTGATATGAAAACTGGATGTCTCGGGTGAACTTAAATCAGCTGATAGTGAGGCTGCACATTCGTGAATATACAAATTGTTGATATTTACTTTCAACGAAAAAAGCAAAATAATGTTAATTGTGAATAATAAATGATGGTTGTAGTAAAAATGTTATTTTCGATGAACCATTTTGGTTTCCAGAATGAGCATTACAAAAATTAATAAAGTTACTAGGGCAGCCCCAGATCTCCAATCCTCAACGCGATTTAAATAAACTGAAGGTTTAGTGAAATAATTTTGATTGAATAATTAATGAAATAAATGAAATCCAAATAATCTAAATAGTTCGGCCCTAGGTTAGATCAAATCTAAATAGTTCGGCCCTAGGTTAGATCATCTTTGTTCCCTATTCATTTGACGTGTTTCCTTATTTCTTTGTCTTTGTAGTTCTCTCTGCTCCTCATCTTCACGTGCAATCCTATGAGCTTCCGCATCTCCTTCTCTCTCTTTCCTACAATACTCTTCCTTTGATCTCTGGCTCCTCTTCCTTTCTCTGGCAGCTGTAGCTGGACTAATAGCTCTCCTTTTCACTGGTCTACCCCTTGGCATTTTTAATTTTCTGCAATTGTACAGCAATATATTAAGAGTAATTACGTGATCACAATGTCATAGATTTACTCAATGCTAGTTTAATATCATGGTATATTCAAAGTTCCAATGATTACACAGGCCTGCGAAGATTTTGCTGTTTTGGTAAACATATGTGATTTATATAAATATTGATGTGTTGAATTCGAAAATGGCATTCGTTTTGGCTTATCACGTACAGATTTTACACAATTCGATATTATATGGTTATTATCGAATTCTATATATGTACAGTGTTATACAATTTCGTTAATGCATTGAACATTGAATAGAATGTGATAAAAAATTCAACACTACTGTTGTCCTAAAGTGGGATAGACTTAATGCTTCTGCTGCCTACGAATTATAACCTGTCATCAGCTATAAGACCTATGCCGCATGGACCAGACGTCCCGATTCTTACACCGCCGGCTGAGTTGGAGGATGTTGAATCCTCATCCAGCTCGGAGTTTAAAGCAGAGGAATATGTGTATTTCTCATCTGGCAACGAAGACATAACTCCGCAGCTATTTACCGTCAACTGGGGTGAAGTTGACCGATTTCAGACTTTAGATGGTAAAATCTCTGAATCTATCAGAGCTGAGAGTTTAGTTTTTCTTTTGTGATATGGGTCTTAATCTGTAGTATCAGCTTTCATGGTTTGCCTAAGTGTCACAAATGGCCAATAAAAAATAAAAAGGGCCGCGGTCAACTTCACCCCGAATTGGGATGAAGTTGACCGATCAATAGTTTTACATCAAAATCGTTCTTCAATTCATACTGGGGTGAATATGACCAACACGGGACTGTTACAACAGAAAGAGAAACAATTATTTAGAAGAAAAAAAAATTTTGGCCCCCCTTCATGCCAAGAATCCCACATATTTGTCGCTTTGTAAACAACATAGGAAGGTAATGCGTCACCAGTCGCTGATATGCACATCATGATAGTTACTGAACTCTTTGAAAAGTTGACCACGTTGTCAGGGTACTTGACACCCCTTTTGAAAATTAGTTTTTGTTTGCCTGGGTCGTCACTTAGATTACTTTCATCGTAACTGAAAATGGCTTCAGGACGTACTCCCGCTACGGTCTTACTGAGTTCATCATGAAAATCATTCAAGTTAAAGCGATCAATAGCCGCTCGTGCTCTCTTTATATTATTCCCAAGACGAACACTAATCTTGTCTTTGTTTCGAGCCAAGAAACTTTTCGCCCAGTCGTACCCCGGAAAATTATTTTTAAATTTCGATTGCACACCCTTTCTGTCCAGATATGCCTTTGCTATAAAGCGAAGGTCCATTGCATTTAGAGGGAAGCCCCAGTTTGCACAATCAAGAAGTCCTGCCACCAAAGCCTCTTCTTCGTTGGCAGTAAAAACAGTTTGGCCACCATGCTTCTTGCCATGGCGACCATGAATCCTGTTCATTAGGGTTCCCTTTGGAATTTTATACACTTCACGTGCTTTGTTGGCACTTATACGTCCATCCAAAACTTCTTTCAGGCACTTTTCTAAAGTTTCTTCACTGTATTTCTTTGATTTATCTTTTTTACTTTTGTACACGTGCAGCATGATGATATCAAAATTCAGACACACAATTCAGCACAACCGCACCTCACGAAAGAACGACAACAACTGAATAATAAGGCTTGATTCACAGTAGCGATCCTATTACGATAGAGTTTACGGTCCGTTCTCGAAACAGCACACTCCACCACCATCACCGGCTGGCGATAAGAGCTTTTACCGAGAAAGGTCTGCTTCCAGAATGAATGGTAAACAAAGTCAGGTAAGTTGGTGTTTACCGAGTAAAAACCCACGGCTGCTTGAACCTCTCTCTACGGTAAAATATTCTTTTGGAGGAAAGTCCTCAGACTGTGATGGAAGCGATTCGTACTGTGACTGTTGCGTGAATTTTGGTATGCATCACTCCATTTGAAAAGCGCTAAAGTAAATTTAAGCGAAGCTAAGCCGTATCTTAATAGTATCGCTAGTGTGTATCAACCCTAACATGCAGTGAGCAAGACATCTCAAGTCCAAACAGGTTGAAACCTCCAGCGGTCAACTTCACCCCAGGTTTCAGGGGCGGTCAACTTCACCCCAATTTTACTAGTTTTTTGCCGAATTCTACATTTACCATCCTACTCAGGTACAAGTGCATAATTTCTAATTACTTTCTCATTAACTGCCATCGCAAGGGATCACAGCTTTATATATGTAAACTTTGGGCCTATAAGCTGCCCCATCTCTGCTCCCCACATAAAAGTTAGAAGACATCGTAAATTTTGAAAAATGTAGGCTTTCAGAAAAGGCCTATCATATCAAATCTAGATCACTATTTTAGATATTGGTTTGTTACGATCTTTTGTAGAATATTTAAATGAATATTTCAGCACATTACTTGGAACCAACCGATCAAGAAATATGGAAAAAACGACAAGGTACATTTTCCAACTTTTCGGTCAACTTCACCCCTGCGGTCAACTTCACCCCATTTGACGGTACTCAAAGTGAGTTGAACGATTTAGTCCGGGACTTAGGTCTTACTAAGGAAAAGAGTGAATTACTGGGATCAAGATTAAAAGAAAAGAATCTATTAGCCTCAGTAACAACCTTTTACTGGTTTATAAATCGCGAGAACGAGTTTCGGAATTATTTTAGAATGGAAGGTGAACTGGTTTTCTGCTGTGATATTCCTGCTTTGATTCAGCAGAAGGACTGGCGTTTGTTTATTGACTCTTCAAAAAGGATTTTAAAGGCTGTATTATTGCATAATGGAAACAAATTTGCTTCCATACCAGTCGCACATTCAATATACCTAAAAGAGTCATATGAAAATTTACAAACAGTATTACAAAAAATTAAATATAACGAACATGAGTGGTCTTTGTGCGGTGATCTAAAGTTTTCCGGGATTTTATTGGGTCAACAAGGAGGCTATACTAAATTCCCATGTTTCTTATGTGTATTGGATAGTAGAGTGAGGGACAAACATTGGACAAATAAAAATTGGCCTAAAAGGGAAAGATTCATACCAGGAACGAAAAATGTGAAACATGCCAGTTTAGTTGACCCGCAGAAAGTTTTATTGCCACCTTTGCATATAAAACTTGGTATCATGAAGCAATTCGTAAAAGCGCTGGACAAGAGTGACTTGTCCTTCCGATATCTCTACCATAAGTTTCCATCTGTATCCGAAGCTAAAGTGAAAGAGGGCATACTTGATGGACCACAAAATCGACAACTCATGAAGGACACCGAATTTACTGATACCATGAGTGAAATAGAACTTCAGGCATGGGATGCATTCAACAACGTTGTTAAGAAGTTCCTCTGCAATGTAAAAGATCCCATTATGAAAAAATCGTGGGAAATATGTTAGACAAGCTGCAGAAACCGGGATGTAACATGAGTTTAAATTACATTTTTTACACTCCCATCTCGAATACTTTCCCGAAAATTTAGGAGCCCTCAGTGAAGAACAGGGTGAAAGATTTCATCAGGACATCAAAGAGATGGTGTGTCCATGATGGCCGACTATTGTTGGACCTTAAAAAGAGAAGTTACTCGTCAAGAACATAACAGGAAATCTATCGAACGCTCATTTGGAACAAAGCGAAAACGGAAACATCCTGACCCTAATCATCCTATTTAAAGGTATTTAAATAACTACTTACCTTGGATGATGTTTATATGGGGCTGTCAGACTATATATCGTATGACTTCTCCATGTCTTTGTACATATACATTCATAAACTCATGATTTTAGTGTAAATTTGTTTTGTAATTTCTGAAAAATCCTGACGTGATACGGAAAAATGGGCATTTGATTTGAATTCAGCATGCTCAAATTAATAAAAATCACATATTCAACTTGAAACAGCAGAAAAAAAATTCATTTTCGCAGGACTGTGTTATCATTGCATCCCTATAGACGAACTAACAAACAGTTGCTTTCCTTCAAGTGCTAACTTCTTACAGGATCTACTATAAAGGCAACGTCAATGCAGCCGTTTATTTAGATTAACAATGAAGAGAAGATAACCATATAATGCGTTTACAAAATAACGTGCATCCCTATTCTCATGTAATTTTTAATTTATGCGTGAGCCTATTTTCATAAATTAGGATTACAGATTTGTAATATGATGGTTCTACTTACAAAAAAGTAAGATTCCAGCATTCAAACAATAAAATGAGGATTCAATTGCTTCGACTAAATTGTTAGAAACGCTTCCTATATACAGCAATACGCAGTCAACAGAATAATTGTCCTTAAATATTTACGTTACTATGCTTCATTAATTTTGATGCTCAAAGAACAGGTCGATGCGAATAACACTTTTCTTTCGTCTATTTCAAGGTTTAATTGACATTAAATGAATCGAAGGCAACAATGAGAGTCTCCTTGGCAACGCCCGGAATGAGTACAAAAAATCTGCAAAATTTTGAAAAAGAATGCGTATTTCTGAAAACGTCGACCATGTAACATGTAAACATCGCAAGAATAAAATAGTATAGAGTTTAGCCCACGAGTAATGCCAAAAGGAAGAAAATCGGTCCATATTTACGTATTTTGGTGAATGACGGAAAAAACCTTGCATTCTGAATAATCGAAAATCCCATGTAAACGTATGGGAAAATATAATTGCCTCCTGGATTCGAACCGGGACTCTATAGCAAACGAAAATATTTTTCCAGGGACCTCATAGTCTGTAGAAACAAAACTGCATTTACTGCATATCTTTACGATGAACGGTTCTCGAGAAATACGCCGATATAAATTATACACAAATGTCAACAGACGTCAACGAAATATTAATATATAGTGAGATAGATTTATTACACCGTAATAATTACGGCAAAAAATAGTAAATTAGATAATGAAGAACAACATATTCAATATCTTATAGGGAAGAAGAACGTTAAAAGATACCAAATATGCTCTCAAAATAATTGGAATGTGATTTTGTGGAATCATTCGTTATAGCGGCACATTCATTTTAGCGGCACGCCTTTGGTCCCATTAGTGCCCTTAGAATGGGCTTTTACTGTATTACTAATAACAGTTACAAAAAATAATCACAAAATATTACTGTATCTGCCCGAATAGAAGCCGACCCCGGATTTAAGCCAAACCCCCAAAAATTTCCACAATTTCTTGGCAAAACCGTAAATTTCGTAGATTTTGTGCTGAAGTTTGCTGGGCATTCATGCACATCTTAGAATACATTATTCGAGATTGAAGAAATATGTGGGAAATGGTTTAGTTTTTGACATTTTGAAATATTACTTCAATTAATAATTTTGCGTTGCTGAATAATGTTCCACATTCAGCGACAATAATTTCATTCATCTTCATTTTCACAAAAGGTCAAATATAGTAACAGCGATTTCGCCAAGATATTTTTTCATCCAAGTCTATTTCCAATGAAATGAGCATTTACATTGCCTTAAGAAACTGCATTTTTATAATTATACATGTTCCATGTAAAGTTTTACTGAAATTCAAACAGTTGAGCATTCAAAGCCATCAACGCATTTTGCGTAATCGTCTATTTATGCAAGCTATCTCGCCAAGATATTTTTTCATCCAAGTTTATTTCCAATCAAATTAGCATATACATTGCCTTAAGAAACTGCATTTTTATAATTATACACATTCCATGTAAAGTTTTACAGAAATTCAAGCAGTTGAGCATTCAAAGCCATCAACGCATTTTGCATAATCGTCAATTTACGCAAGCGATCTTGCCAAGATATTTATATATATATATATATTCATCGTAAGTCAGATATTTACTTTACAAAAAATATAGTACTATCATTGGAATGCGAAGGCAATGAGAGACTTCGAGATTTAACCATAACCGAAATTTTCCTCGGACTCACATTTAAGCCGAGGGATGATTTTTTCATGATAGATTTTGACAAAAAACATCGTCTTGTATTCGGGCAGATAAGGTATATCACAAACTAGTTACCGTAATAAACCAGGTGAATACAAATGCCTTCCCAAAATATTATATCAGAAAATAGTTCACAAAACTTGACGATAAACAGGACAGAACAGACGCTAGACAACTGATCGTCGACTGAGATACAAACTTTCAGCACACACACAGCAGGTGACATATGGCGGCATGAATCACAGGAAATTCAGGCATCCAACCCAAAAAAAATATGCCTGCCTGATCGAACATAATCTAAAATAAGCCCCCGGGGTGAACGTGTTAAGTTCCAGAAATGTTGGACATTTTAAGCGAGGAATTTTCCCCCATAAGGATAAATGGGATAAGGGAGGGAGGGTTGTTTTTTTTGTACATCCTCATACGAAGTATATAACATTTTTGACACATTTCAACAAAAACACATTGTAAAAGAAACACTATAAAACACAATTTCATTTTGGCTTACCATTACTTGTGACTTTTAAGCCACCTTTTAATAATTACCTAGACTAACTTATCAATGTTTTAATGATGTGATGAGTGAAAAAATTTCGTGTAAATTGAAACGGTTAAACAAAGACATACTACAGTCATGCCTCATTTAGCGCATGTTTGTTTAGCACAATTTCGATATAGCGCAATTGGAATCCCATGGTATACATTTTTATTTATTTTTTAATAAAATAAATACTGGATGTATGGTACTTGCTGCAAAATGAAAATACTGTTCACGGTGCACATTTCTGCTGGCTTCTGTTTGCTTATAAAAATAAAGGAAAGCTGTTTTCACGTAATCATTTCCAATGACATATTTGCAGTGTTTTGTTTAATACTGTATTTACTCATGTAACCAACTAACTCCTATTTTTGGGCCGGTTCGAAGGAAAAAAATTAATTTGAGCCAGAATAAGGTTTTTTTTGTCACCGATTCCCAGTCCCTGAAACAAGTTCCGCTCAAGTTAAGCATCTTCTCCCTTCTACGTGACGAAATTTATTGGATGATCTCTTTATGATGACACTAGCAGAAATCTCCTCACCGATAGTCCTCTTTTGTTAATCCCTAAACTGTTTTTGTTGTATTATTATGCAACTTCGCCCCCACCTCTGTTTTTGACATAATATTATGAACAGATGTTGAGCTTCATGAACTATTTGTTCATCTATGAACGGGAACTTCCTTAGGTGGATGGGGAGTTTTTTCACCTATCGTCTTGTGAGTAAATATTGGAAGGTTACGTACAAACGAATCCAAACACTTGAGATGTGCATTTCCATCTTCCTTTCGAACGATGAAATCTTTCATTCACAAAAATATTTCACCACTCTGAATTCCTTGAAGTATATGAGGGAAAAGGACCAAACTTGAACCTATTTTCAAGCCAGAAAACCTTCAGTAGTCGTTGAACTATAGTTACCAGTTAGTCGGCATATTCTTTCTGCCTACTTCTGCTAGTTTTTGCCTGCAGCACGGGCGTAACTTACACGTTTGGTTGGTCGCATAAATACGCATATACCTACTTCGTACAATTCGACGTCTTTTATGAATATAAACATATACACAAGCATGTTGCAGAGAATTTACTATCAATACTAACAATTTATATAACCTGTTCAGAAATCCTCGTGTAAGATGCGCACCAACTTTTTTCCTTGGCGTTTCGGGAAAGATTGTGCCCGGGGTACACGAGTAAATATGGTATCTATGGCAAAATAACATTTTAACAGTAAATAGGGGGAAATAATTTCAGTAGATCATGGCGATCATGGCAGAAAAGAGAAAATTGAGTAAAGGCAATCAAAGTGTAGAAAGGAACCTAAATTATCCAGGAAAACATAAATCTTGAGGAAAAATTTAAAGTGATTCAGTGTTTTGAACAAGGTGAGCGTCAGAGCAATATTGCACGTAAGTTTAGCTTCACAACTTCTACAATTCATACAATTTTGTTAAGTAAAGACAAAATAAAAAGTTTCATTGAAGAAGCCAGTACAGTAACTGCGAAGAAACTCACACGATCACTTATTGTAAGTAATATGCTTGAAAAAATGGAAAAACTGCTAGTGTTGTGGATTGATTCTAAGCGTTCTAATGAACATATGCCCCTTAGTCAAGCAATAATTTGCACTAAAGCACTTTCCCTGTTTGAATGTCTAAAGCTAGAAGAGGTTCTTCAGGAACATTTCATGCCAGTTTCGGTTGGTTTCAAAATTTTAAATGCCATGCAAATATAGATAGCATTCGTTTTACAGGTGAATCAGCAAGCGCTGATCAAGATGCAGCTATCAAGTTTCTTGACGAATTTCAATCAATTATTGAAAATGGTGAATAACTCCACACATACAATAAGTAATTTACGCCTAGATTTGAGTGCTGCAGTGATGAAAATGATAACTCGCAGAACCTAGCTATCTATGCATAAAGGCAGGCACCCCTGCGAAAGATTTCAAATTGTATTAATATTTATTTTTAATGATAATTAATCTACTATAATATATTTTTAAGTGTGTATTTGTTCATGGAACCCCTCCTAAATGATAAAAGCTAGAATAACCAAATCAGGTACGATTCTTCCTTACATCCTAACTTAGTGAATGGTCAAGGTTTGGTCAACCAGGATTAATCAGTGCTGCCAATATAGGGGATTAACATTTTTTATAAGATATCACCTATGTATCCATTTCTTGACTTGCAAGGTATTCTTCCTTCAAGCATTAAAATACGTAAATATGGACTGATTTTTTTGTTTTTGCTTTATTCTACGAATAAAACTCTATACTATCTTATTCCTGCGAAGTTTCATGTTATACAGTCGAAGTTTTCAGAACTATGCAATTTGTTTCGAAATTTTGTGGATTTTTCGTACTCTCTCCGGGCGTTGCCTTGGTGGCCATCATTGTTACCTCTGATTCAATTAGCTTCAATGAAGCTTACAAATAGACAAAAATTTAGCGTTATTCGCTTTGCACTTTTGTTTAAGCAACGAAACGATCGATGTTTATGGATAGCAACGTAAATAGATGCTGAATATTATTGAGGAAGCGTATATAACGATTGATGAAAGTACCTAATTGAACCTTCATTCATCTATTGAATACTGGAATCTTACATTTTTGTAAGTGAAATCATTGTATTCTACATTATAATGTTTATTAACGTAAATAAGCTCACATATCTGGTGTACATTTACCAGTCAGTGTTCAATCATGGACAATTGTACGTTGCTTTTTCAGGGATTTCTTGCTTAGATGACATAAAAGTAAATATTTCAGTGAGGCATAATTACACATGAAATGAAGCTGAATTTGGCGAAAGTACCGTATCTGCCCGAAAAGAAGCCGACCCCGGATTTAAGCCGACCCCCAAAAATTTCCACAATTTTTTGGTAAAAACGTAAATTTCGTAGATTTTATGCTGAAGTGTGTTGGGCATTCATGCACATCTTAGAATACATTATTCGAGATCGAAGAAATGTGTGGGAAATGGTTTAGTTGTTGACATTTTGAAATATTACTTCAATTAATAATTTTGCTTTATTGAATAATGTTCCACAATAATGTCATTCATCTTCATTTTCACAAAAGGTCAAATATAGTAACAGTGATCTCGCCAAGATATTTTTTCATCCAAGCCTATTTCCAATGAAATTAGCATTTACATTGACTTAAGAAACTGCATTTTTATAATTATACACGTTCCATGTAAAGTTTTACCGAAATTCAAACAATTGAGCATTCAAAGCCGTCAACGCATTTTGCGTTATTGTCAATTTACGCAAGCGATCTCGCCAAGATATTTTTATATATATTCATCGTAGGTCAAATATTTACTTTACGAAAAATATAGTACTATCATTTGAACGTGAAGGCAATGAGAGACTTCGAGATTTAACCATAACCCAAATTTTCCTCGGACTCGCATTTAAGCCGAGGGGTGATTTTTTCAGGATAGATTTTGACAAAAAATATCGACTTGTATTCGGGCAGATACGGTATTTTAAACAAAATAAAAATGTTCTTTTTCTAAGGATTGTGTTTCTACAATGTCAAGTGGAATAAATTTCATTGTTTTCTGTTCTCTCCCCCTCTTCTAAAAATTTTCAACGAGTTTTTATTAATTTAATATTTGAAATCCGTGGAATATCTACATTTATTGTTCCACAAGATAGGACCGCACCTCTGCGTGAAACACTAGGAACACTCTGGCACAGGAGTGATTTTTCATATCAGAACTAACATCCAGCTGTTAGCCCCCTCTAGAATTTGTCCTGATGATGGTGAATTTGTCATTTAAATGAAATTATAATGCTCAATCATAGTAAATGCCACACTGTATATGCTTAGGTATATTATAATTTTCTAAAAAGTCTATACAGTCATCGTTATATTTTAATGCAATACGCTCGGAAACGGATTGTTACAAGCAAAAATGATTAATTGTTAAGAAAACTAATTGTAATTTAAAAAGTATCTACTATATATTTTGAAGAGTTTGTATGTTGTGCTGTAGTAGCTTCACTAAAGCCGTTGAAATTCAATGTGAAATATTGCTAGTATTAAATAAATAATAAAGTAACATTAGCGAACCTTGCAATTTTGCGAACTGATCACCACTATACCCGTTTTCTACTCTTATGAAGCTTGACCTTGAAAATCCTAGTGCGCTTACTGCTGCAACCAACAAAAGCTCGAGAGACTGTCGATGGAGAGGGGAGAAAGTCAGTCTGTCTCTCGCCATCGTGCTGTTCGCATCGTTCCGAGCTCAACTGTGTTGCCAGATCTACCGCGTTTATGCCTTAGCTTTCGCATGTGACTTTCTTCAAGAGCAGATATCTGGCAAGAGTGTACTACTTTCCCGCGCCTCTCGAAAATTTCAAATGGTGGTGGAAGGGGAAAACGCTCTGATTGGCTATTCGCTGCACCAAGGTCAAGCTTCATAAGACTAGAAAACGGGTATAAGTACATGTTATAATCGGTTTGTTTTGGGCAAAGACCATTCGGAATGTATCCTTTGCGCTAAACGAGGCATGACTGTATTTGTCAAAAGTTAATATATTTCTTAAATATTTTATAGCTTATAGCAATTTCAAGGGAAAAAGTTATTAGAGTTTCTTGCACATGGGGTAAAAAATGACCCTAAGGGAGGTAGCGAGGGTTAAACTGCAAGTGATAAAAATGGTCCCAAAATGCAGTGTTAGTGACATTGCTGCGAAAAGTTCCAGAAATGTGACATCCCTGCAAATAAAACTAGAAGTGAATGAATGAGAATGACAGTCTAAAATTGCAAGCAAACTGAGGCCTAAAAATTCAGTTTTATAAAATCTGATGTGGCCAACATGACTTTCTCCATATTTGGGGTATAGATATTTAAATTTTTATGAATAGCATTATGAGGCAAAATTATCATTTCGCATCTTAAAAGAATACAGTCGTCCTTATTGCCATAAATTACGTATATTTTGAATATGTTTACAGAATTCACCGCTACATGGTGGCGGCGCTGTATACTGGAAATTACGAATAAGTTAAATATCTCCGAAATGGATGGTTCTACAAAAATTTGTTTCAAACAAAACTTGGAAGAAATATTATTCTCTACAACTTTGGTCCTCACGAAGATTACCAATAACCACGTTTTTAAGGAGATAATTGATGGAAACCGAAAAAACCGATTACTTATAAATAATTCCTAAACAATGACTGCTATGGAAAATTGTTTCAAATGAAAGTTGTAGGAAATTACATTCTCTATAACATCTGTATAGAATTGTATATATCATAATGATGTTTTAACGAAGAAATATCACAAAAACCGAATCGGGTTTCGAATAAACCTCGACTTCCAGTTACCCGTTATTGTCCAAAAACTAATCAGTTCTGTGTTCATGCTAAAGTGTTATATATGAAATTTGGTGTTATTATGATAAGTGCTTTTTGAGTTAGAGTGCCCACAATCACATACGCACACACACGGACATCATTCCGAAAATAGTCTAAACGTGTTCTAGGGACCTCAAAACGTGTATTTCCGTTGAAATCTCGAAGTCGATTTTTTTCGTGAACACAATACTTTCCCATTACTATGTATGGAGAAAGTAATAATGAGAGTAAGGTCTTTTTGAACAAATTATTGACCTATGACATCCAAATGCTAAATATTGCATGTCCTTGTGATCTTAAAATGCCAATTTAAGAGATAAATAAAAAAATAAGTAGCCTCATTTGATTTACAGTAAATATTTTTGATATTTAATCTTTTCTTTCCACTTCATTAATTGAGCAAGCAGCAATAAAATCAACCACAGCAATCTCTTACATTTTAATCACAAAGAAAACTTGAACTAGAATTATTCTGAAACTTAATTTTCCACTATGCTAGTGACTAAGTCAGTGATGGACAATTAACCTCCTATGGCAGTGTCATGTCAAAACCTTGACTAATTACACTCTCTACTCGAATACCGGATCTGGGCTGCAAAGCAGTTATATAAGGCCTGAACTATTCTATGAAAACTGATATGTCATTTGCTTTAATATTTGATCTACTTATAGGAATGTTATTGCATGCTGTAGAGAAAGCCTCTAGAAAAGCACTGCTTTTAATTGAATCTTATTGGCACAGGGTAATTTTCTGTTTTTTCTTGGTGATTCAGGGCAACATTTTTGTTTTCTTCTTCAAGATTGTAAACAGTGTTGAATAGTAATCGTAAAAAAAGTAGCAAGTGTATTTTTCGGGCACTTTTTCCCCGAAAAATTACTCTCAAAATCAGTCTTATAGACTGAAGGTATGATTATCATTATATTCAGTGACTCTCATGAACTCACTGATCCCCAAAGTGAAATAATTGGCTGTCATTCTTTGCAGAAACATTAAAATATCTAATACTACTAATTTCCTTCGTGATTGATTTAACAATTTTGTTAACATTTTGTTCCATAGAAACAAACAAAATAAACACAATAAATCGGTACATTTTTGTTTACACAATCGAGTTTCATTGTTAAAACGTGCAGTATTCATCGAAGTTTGATTTAGATATCGGTAAGTCTAATATTTTATTTTGATTTGCTTAGAATAAAAGTAGTAATATTTTATGATAATTGCTTTGTAATCCTCACTTTAATATATCGTCTGTATTATTACGCAAAGCCAACTTTATTCAGAATAATAATTTTTTTTCAATAAATTCTTCACTGAAATTTACATTTTTAAGTAAATTAAAGCATTTGAAAGGTACCGTATTTACTCGTGTAAGCCACGCATCTTTTTTCCCAAAATGCCGGTGAAAAAAAGGGAGGGTGCGTCTACACGGTTCATTTATTTGTGTACCTTGCGCACCTTTTCCCAAAATGTCGTGTCGGTAAACAAATATCTTAAGCCAGCACCCATGCTGCATCTATTATTCTATTTCTAAATTTCTTTCTATTAAGACGTTGTTCTTTGTATATAAATTTTAAGTCTGTAACGATAGGCACAAAGATTGGGTCAGTGTCGCCACAGCAGATTGAATGCATCGCAAAAGCGTAACAGTCTCAATACTGTAACTGTAGCGGTGATATAAATTAAACACAATGTCTTTTTATGTAATGGGAACACCAGTTATAATATCACATATTCTGCCGCAACATTGTTAATACCAGCTACTTTTAAACGCGCACATTAAATTACAATGGAAATGCACGGGATTTTTCCGCAGCAGCAAGTATCGTATCCTTGGGGGATAAAGGTCAGACAGATTTAAAGTCTGCATTTTTAAGTGAATTAATCATTATCCTTACAATGAATCATGGGAAGAGATTGCAATCGTTTACTGTTAGTGTAGAATTGCAAATCATAAGGGAGGCAGAGGTAATAGGAAATCGTGCAGCAGGGTGAAAATACGGTGTATCAGGATCGTGCATCAGGGACTGGAGAAAGATATGTTTTATAAAATTAAAATTGTACTTTTTAAATGAGTTTTATGTTTATTAACTGGCGTTCGCCAAATTCTACGAAGTATAGGTGCATGGGCTGATTTGGCCGCCGGGAAACCAGGCTAAGTCCCGATAGGCTGGTGCTGCCTCGTGAATTTGTCCCTGCATATGCGTATCTATACTCTTAACTTGGGTGGACCTTGTTCAGGGAAAAGGAATCGGTGAAGAGGTCGACTTTTTTTAATCTGACACGGATTTATTTTTTTTCCTTTGACTTGGCACAAAAATAGGGGTGCACGTGATACACGATGGCGGGGTTATACAAGTAAATACGGTAATATTTAGGTAAGTTTGGTGTGTTACCAGTTCACAATGTTGAAATAAATTGGTGATTTGTTTTTGTTCAGATAGTTTTTAAAGAAATTATTCTGCTGATTGATTAATTAGTAAGCTCAATTTTTATTTCAATGTCTCCAAAAATAAGCTTTATTCATTTATAGCAATGGATGGAACTGATGAGACACAAGCAGATAGAAAACGAAGATTAGCTAGAGAAAGGAGACAGCGTTGGGTTGTAAGGCAAAGTCAGGAGACGTTAGAAAGAATCAGAAGAGAGAACGCTGTACGGAATGCATTGAGTCGAGCAAATGCAAGTCAGCAAGCAACCGATGAATGACGAAGATTAAATAAAATTATTAAAAATAAATTATTGGTCTTTTGAGAAAAAGGGAGTGAGAAGGGGAGGGAAGGAGGTAGGGTAGCGGCGAGAGGGGGAGGGGGGAGCGACGGGGAAGGGTAGGAAGGGAGAGAGAATTAACCAAACACCTTTGTTTTCAAAGAAATGTTCAATTAATTATAAAATTAAGAAAATGTGAAAAACACTGTTTGTATAGCGCGTCATTCAAATGAAAAGGAGCATCAAAACAATTTCAGAGTCCAGGAAGGATTTTCATAGTGCGGAAGATTATAAAAGGAAGTGGCTTACCAACTCTGTATGTGCACTGTACAAATTTATGCCCACTCAATACATTTTTATTTAACCCCTTAGCTGGGGACTAAATTTTCCTTATCCAATCACGTGGTGGGGAGAAATATTTTTCGTCTTATTTTTATCAAACTTACTGTGTTGCATAATTCTGAACAGTTGTTTTCAGATTTGCATTGAAAATTATAAAATTTTTATAATTTACAATATTTTTTTACAACAATTGTTAACCCTCGAGTATTCGCGTCAAAAATACCGTTGGTTCGAATCGACCCAATGTGTTTTGAAGCTTAAAAATCGGTACAACATACATTGTGCAAACTTTCTCATATACTAATCCATCGTTTAGTTATATTTAGAAAATGAAAATCGTATGAGCCTGTTTTTAGAAAATCCAATTTTTGTTAAAGTTGCCCAAGAATCAACTACCCTTATACTCATTCATTGGGAAAAATGAAATACGTAGTATTATTGAAGACGTATACTCAAGTAACTGTACGAAATTTGATCAAAACCGTTAGAGCCGTTTCTGAGAAATTCGAATTATTGTTAAAGTTGCCAAGAATAAACTAGCCTTATATATATTTTTTGAGAAATATGAACTATACAGTATTATTGAAGACGTAAACTCAAGTAACTATACGAAATTTGATCAAAATCGTTAGAGCCGTTTTTGAGAAAATAGAATTGTTGTTAAAAATGCGTAGAATAAACTATTCTTAATTATTGATCAATGTCAACCATTTCTATGTATACTCTGCCCAGTATGATAAAATGCCTAAGTACGAGATTTCATTCATTTTTGTTGGACCGTCTAGGCTCCAGCGCCAGTAACAGACAGACAGACGGCATTGCAAAAACCACTTTTTCGGATTCAGCGACACCTAAAACGTGTATTTCTGTAAAATTCTCGAGGTCGAATTTTTTCACGATAACAATACTTTCTCGATACTTTGTATGAGAAAGTGAAAAGACTGACTGGATATACAGAACATTTAAAAAAATTATTAGAAATGCTAAAACTATTTCAGTAGAAAAAGCAAACAAAATTAAATTATTTAAATAATTTATTATTTTAATAATTTATTGAAGAATGTTTATGCAAATATTTATTCTAAACCAAAAATTTTAATTCTCATCTTCTTCCCTACTTTCAACCTCCTGAAATCTTGTCCTTTGAAAACAATTCACAGAAATGGCAGAACAATGCTCTCTGCAAATATAGTATTTTCTACAATTTTGACAAATTGTTTTGGTTTTGCTGTCCTTTTCCGTCTCACAGATTTGGCACACTTATCCTGATAGCGCGGGAGAGAAACTGCTTTTTTGGGGACCATTAGCATACTTTCTGGAAACCACCGATTACTCCCCCTCTTTCTTTAGATCGCCTTACCAGTCGGTATATCCTCAAAGAAAATATAACAAACACATTCCCCTACCATTCAAATTCACCCCCGAATTCCTTTGTTGCCGACGCTATGGCATAATACCTCAAACATGTGGCACCATAAAATTTTACGATGGGTTATGACTGCACTGGGAAGCAGTTGAGAAAACCAAGGCAGAGACAGAAAAGAAAGTAGGTAAAAGACCCATCACTGCCCATCACTCGAGGCCGAAATTTTCCTCCTACCATACTGTATGGATTGCTGCAAGGGTGCAATGCACCTCGGGCTGGCGTGCCCTCATGCACAGACTACATACTTATAGATACCACTCCAATATAAGGTGATTTAGCGAGTTTGCTACTTCTGGAGATTATAACTAATCGTCAGTAAAAATTGTATGATAAAAATGATTTATTTACGCTTCAAAACGGAAAAAATGGTTCATATATGAGAAATTTTACAAATAATAAATATATAACTGCAGAAATTAATCAGTATCATTACAAAATTACAGAACATGAAAACATTTTCTTAAATTTTTCTATCGAGTAAAGTGCAAAATAAATCAAGGGCGCAATATTTTACGTGCGAGTTTCTAGCGCCGGCAATAAGTTATTTGTTCTTATTCATCATTCAATTTTCAATGCTGAGCCCGTGGACACATGTGACATATTTAAAACATTGTAAAACTCAGCTGCTAGTAGAATGAAGTTAGTTGCATTTTAAAATAAAAAGATATGGACGTTTAAAGTTGATCTGCGTCGATTCGACCCAGACGTATTTGAGGGTAATAATTTTTGGAAAATTTACATTTACACTTTCCGTTTCACTCCTTTCAGATTCTTCTATCATTTCCTTCAATCTTCTCGTAAATCTATGTACAGTCGAACTTGGTCCAGCGACATCATTGGCAGATTCAGCTTCATCTTCACTCCCTGTACTATATTCGCTTTCGCTTGATTCCTCACTCAGAGATAAAATCTCTCTTATATTCTCTTCAGTGATGTTTTGCCATAGTTATAAGGGAAATGAAATAATATTCACAAATAAGAATATAGTCACTTATGAATAATTTTTAAAAGTTTGAATTTCACGCTAAAAATAATGCAAATAAAACTTCGAAATAATGAAAATATATCTCCAATTTTGGTCCTGTTTACTCTTCCAAATGCAACTACACATAAAACATGAAAAGCGCATCCACTTTATAAATTTTCAATTTTGGCACAACTATAAATAATAACGAAATAGGAAAAAATCGAACGTTATCTACACTGAACTATACAGTTTGGCGAATGGAAAAAAGGCACTTAAAATGAGTAAGGCTTCTACCAAAAAGTAAGCGCACTTCACAGCAGTAAAGCAGAGACTAAGAGTAAAAGAAAAAAAAGGGAACCGAAGGTTGTTTTATAACCCAGATGTTGACAAAACCTAACATCTGGAACGGCAATTCACGAACCCTACGAAGCTGCAATAAAGTTCACAGGAAGGACTATAGATGGCAGAACGTCACAGAAAAGGATCTGCGTCTAAAGACGCTTACCCCACTTAAGGGGTTAATGTGTACCGTCCCAATAAACCAAATCACTTCCCATAATTTTTGATGGGCACTTATACTATTACATTACTAATAGTTAATATTGAAGAAGTTGTTAATATATTCAGTAAAACCTTACGTAACATGAATTGCAACAAAGAATTTTTGTTATTCTGCTGTTTTTCATATCCTCTCATAGTGATTACAATTTTGGTACATTTGCAATGTTAGTCATATGTTTTAGTTTCTAATGAGCCCATTGAACTGCATGATTAATCCCATGGAACATTATAATTCAGGTAGATGTCTTAAAAATTTTATACAGTAAAACCTTTTACCTTATGAACTAACTATAGAACGTTCAAAAATGGTTACTCTATTAAAGTTTTAGCAGTGGCAGGATGGGTGTGGATGAGGTAGGTGATCCGTGAGGTCTTTTGCCCATCTAAGTGGTCCACAAACCAAAAAAGTTTGAGAACCAATGCCTTAGAACAGCGTTTCCCAAAATTATTTGACCACGGAACACTTTTTTAGTTATAATGTATTGACAGAACACCAACAGGAGCTCATGAGATATAATGTGCACTTGGATTAAAGCAGACAGCAAAAAATTGTCCCACAGACGAATTAATTGCTGCAAGAAATGATCAAAATTTGATTCATATGCGTTTTTTTACTTTATGACAGAACAGAAAAAACAATAATTACAAATTAGAGAAATTAAATCATTTTTATTTTATTAAGAACAAAAAGAACAGAACATATCATCTTTCATTTTACATTTTTTGTTATAAAATATGACACAAAAAACATTTTTTTAATGAGAACAGTGTTTTTATAACATATCCGCTTAATATAAGGAACGATGTTGCTGAGTCGGATTCTCATATCAGGTGCAGCATCAAGTCTATTCCGATATTTTGTTTTCGTTGCACCGTAATATGAAAATCCTGTTTCGCACAGGTACGTTGTAGCAAAGGGAAGAAGAACATGAACTGCACGTTTTGCAATATTCGGACACTCTTGAATTAGGCTGCTCCAATAATCATTTAGCGAAAGTTCGTTAAAGTTTTGTTTCAGTTGAGAGTCAGACGTCATATCAATCAGACTCTCACAATCCTGCGCTACTAATGCGACTTGTTTCACTGTAATTGTAAATGGATTTCAAACCTAAGCATTCTCGTCGTTTGTTAGAGGAAAATATTTAACAGAGTAGAGTGCAAGTCCCTTAGGTGCCCTACAATGGCATTGCAAATATCTTTATCGACTGTAGAATTAATTTCAATCAAAAAGTCACTTGAGTGTAGGAAGACAATCAAAATTGTTTTCTTCTACGGACGAGGCTTAAAATCCCAGCTTCCTTAACAAGACGAAATTTTATCAAATGCTGTAAAAATGATCACATTTTCTCCTTGCAATGGCAGATTCACCTCATTTAATTTTGTAAAAATATCTGCAAGGTATGCAAGTCTCAGCAGCCAAGAGGAATTTGTCAAACATTCAGACAGTCGAAATGTGGAATCCATGAAAACCAATAGTTCACGACGTAGCTCAAAAAGTCTTACAAGAACTTACCTCGCGAAAGCCACCTCACTTCTGTATGTAGAAGAAACACTGTGTGCTAAGCACCCATTCCTTCGCACAAAATTTTGAATAGTCTGGATTGAAGTGGTCCAGATTTAATATAATTGATGATTTTCACTGCCTGGTCTAGCACATTTTTCAGAGATGTAGGCATTTTTTGTAACTGCCAGTGCATGTCTATGTCACACGCAATGACTACTGGTGCTTTCTTCTGGTGCCAAACTTTTGATCCGCATTATAGCCTCTGCGATTTTTCCGACCATTGCCCTGGCTCACTACATACATCGACACATTTTCCCCATTGAATTGCATGTTTTTGCATAAAATTGTTGATGCAGTTGCATATTTCTTCAACAGTAGTATTGCTTTGCAAAGATTCACATAAGAGCAGGTTTTCTTCAATAGACTTGTCAAATCTATAATGGACAAACACAAGAAACACAGCAAGCCCTGATAACATCAGTTGACTCGTCTAGTTGCAATGAATACCCATCGCAAATTTTCAGTCTGGAAACTAGCTCTTCTTCGATGTCAGCAGCAAGAGCCTTAATTCGACGTACAACAATGTTGTTTGAGAGCTGTACTGCATCTATTTTTTTACTATATTGCTCATGAAACATGCACATTACTATATCTTTCGCACAAGGCTTGATAAGCAATTCTCCAATCGTGTGCACTTCTCCTGCAAGCGCTATACGGTAACTTACACTGTATGATGCCTCTGTTGCCTTTTCATTGTCTGACTTGGCAATTTTATACATCGAGAGTTTACTGTTTTCAAGCGAATCAAGATGTCGCTTGAAAAAACTTACATCTTCGTCTTTATATGCAGCACGGTTAGTTTCCAAATTCCTTCGAAGCTTAGTAGGGGCTAAGGAGCTGTTAGATAATGTTTTGTTGCACAACACGCACTGAGCATCAGGAGTATCTTTACTTCCAATGGAAGTGAATCCAAAAGACAAATAACTTTCATCATACTTTTGTTTTGGTTTCTTACTACCTGATGCTAATTTGTTGGAATTGGACATAAATTGTTTCATCTTGGACAGCTCACCTCCCAATTTTTTCGAAACCGAAGGCTGCGATTGTTCATCTTCACTTTGAAGTATTCCGACTTTTTGTTTGTTTGATTCAGACACAGTTTGAGAATGACAAGACTGATTTTCGTTTAAAACTTCCTTCTTTCAGCCACAGATCCATGGGGAACGAGTTTGTATAGTATAAATGTTTAATATACAATAAACATTGAATAATATCACAAATATATGTTGAAATTATAAGACAAGATACGTAACATAGACCAGCGATCATCGAATAGACGACATACATCAACGCAACGGTTAGTGGGTAAATGCTGCCTATGCATCAATGCGCAGATTGAATGTCATGCGTTCATGCATCACGTGATCTCTCATGTGACTTTCTGGCGTTCTCGGGTGTGTCACACCATTTCTTAAAGGCAGATTATCGCATAATAATAAGAACAACTATATAAACGTGTTTAGTATTTTTCTTACATATATATTTTTAAAAAATACATATTAGAAGAAAAAATATTGCTAGCATCGATTTTTTTCGCATAACACCTATTAACATTAGTGTTCCGCGGAACACAGTTTGGGAAAAGCTGCCTTAGAACGAAAAACTCCATATAGCGAAAATTATTGCCTGTCCCGAAAAATTCACTAATAAAACTACAGTAAACTTCCTGTTATCCGCATGCTCGGGGAATTGGGTTTTCTGGTTAACTGAATATTCCGGTTGCTTGTGAGTTTTATTGGATAGGCCTTAATAAAACATTTGGAAACCAAAATATGGAACAGATACAAAACTATAGATATACCTTGGAATTTCTAACCGATAGAATCTATATTCTACTAACAAGTATTCTTAAATAATTTTATGACATTCAAGGAAGTAATGAAATTAAAATATACAAGTAATCAATACACTTAATAGCAATATTTTAATAATTACTAGCTACATTACACCCAGCAGTTTCTCGTATGCCAATTGCTATTAGATTCTCTTTTGTTTTAATAACAACGGGAGGTAAGGATTAACTTAGTCCAACCATTAGAATTTTCCAATAACAAAAATTGTTTCCTTGTCCGAGGAAAGGAGAGAAATTATCCTCACACAACTCAAAGTATTAGCAGAAATTTTTGAGGAAAATTGATATTAAACGAAAGACAAACTTGAGTAAAGTAGTATTTAAATAAGCAATTTCAAGACGAGAGTATGATTCTGCATCTAAGCCCAAAATAATAATGCAGCCTTAAAATAAAGTAATAAACTATCATAATGCATAAAATTGTCTCACATTCTTATTTAGGAGGCTTGATACAAGAACGAGAACCTATGTGTAGTTCTTTTGTCTGCTGTAAGGTGTTGCCATCTACAAACCAGATTATAAACTTTATGTCGAAAAAAAATGTCAACTTACGTCTTTTATTTTTTTATTAACATTAAAATTGGACTCGAGAGAGTAACAAGTAGAATAATACTTGAACTAGCCAGAGTTGAATGTAGTAAACATCGCTAAAACAAACCGGTCTCATCAGCATTATAAATCTGATCAGGGGTTAGGTCATGATCCTTAACTAATGTTTCAAAAAAATCAAAAAATTTATCGGCAGCTTCTTGGTCACCCGATATTTTATCACCTGAAATATCTAGACGTCCGATCATTAAAACGTGTTAACCATTCATCTGAAAATGCACACAGTTCACTAATGTCCATTTGTTCATAAAAATCTTTGGTCTTTTCAATCAACATTGGTCCAGAAATAGGGGCTCCCTCGGTATGGTTTATAGAAAACCATTCATACACAGCAATATCCAATTGCTCAAGTTTCGGCTTATGAAGAGTACGCCAATATTCAATTCCTCTAGTAGTCTCAGAAGACGTAACAAATTTCAATAACTGTGATTTATGTGCCTTAATGTTATAAATAGTTGAAAAACCGACATTGAACTCTTTCATTAAAACACTGTGATTCTCACTTTTCTCTAAATGTTTAGTGATATTAAATTTCTGGGTTAAGTTTAGTACAACCCATTTCTTTTTATCACCTTTAGTGCATATTGCAGTTTTATAAGGCATTTAAAAAGGGTGGACGAAATATTTCATTTAACACAAACACTGATTCCAAAAATCATACATAATTGCGTATTGCGACTGCCAATGCGAATGCCAACTTTATTTAAATTAGCGGTTTTCATTTAACACAAACACTGATTCTGAAAAACATACATAATTGCATATTGCGACTGCCAACGCGAACCCAAATTTATTTAAATTTGCGGTAGCATTCCGAAATAGATGTAAAAAAATTGCAGAAAGCGCCAATATTAGCAGTAACATTCTGAACTAAATGAAATTTTAAAAAAATCGAGAGGCCGGAGATGCCAGTTGCTTGAGTGCCGGATAACTGGAAGTTTACTGTATATAGAAAACCTCTATATTATGAACCTCCGATAATTATGAAACTTCCCATTTACGAAATAAAAATTGCATCTGTTCCACTAAAAACAAACCTCCATATAGCAAAAAAAAAGAATATTATATGTGCTGTTGTAAAACAGAAATCAATGCCATCTACGCGGGTTTTAATACTGTTATTATGACCTCACCCGAATGATTTGAAGCGTAGTATTTGTGGTAATTTCAAGCATTTCGTATGATAAGATAGACAGGTAGACAGTGTCTTTCGCGGCTTTATCTTTCGCATATTTTGATCTTTCGTGGTTCTGCATTTTTGATCAATTTTGTCTTTTCCAGTCTCATGTTTCGCTCTTTGATGGAGAAAAATCACGGAAAAGCCTACACGAAACTTTATATGTGGAATGAATCGCCCTTTCCTCACGTTTTCTATCTTAGTCAGGCCTGAAACAATATTGTTGTGTTATTCTAATATTTAAAAATATATATCACAGATGATATGTCCACAGCCTTTATGTCCACTCTTTTATGTCCACTTTTATATATGTCCACAGCCTTTTTGTCCACTGCTTTTTTTTTGTACACTTTTATATATTTTCACAGTGAATATCTCCACAGATTTTATGTTCAGTTAAGGGCGATGGAGGGGGTATAAGTAGGGGAGAGGGAAAAGGGGGCAGAAGAAATCCGAAGGAAACAGTGGACAATGGTATCAATAAAGTAAGAATTTCATAACAATTACAAATATGAATGGGAGAAATGGAAAGGAAGGGGGGTAAAAGGTGGGGGGAGGGAAAAGGGAGGGGGGCAGAAGAAATCCGAAGGAAATACAGTTGGCATTGGTATTAATTGTTTTCTAATTTACTCTCAATATTTTATATTGTTTCTAATCAAAACTATATTGCAGTTTCTTATGTTTTACTTTTCTTTCGATCATGTTGAAAAATTGAGGCACACTCACAGGAAATCAACTGGTTTGCAGAGACATTTTGTCCTATTTTGTGTTTTGAAACATTTAATCTGGGGACATTATGTCATAACGTAACCCCTGCCAAAGACGAGATCTGCCAGTATGTATAATGATGTTTGAAAATTTATTAAAAACGTAATAAAATATAAATACTTTTTTACTTATTTAGAAAGTATTGTAATCGCGAAAAAATTCGATCTTGACATTTTGATGGAACTATTCCTTTCAGGTGTACCTTACTTGTCCAAAAAAGTGGTTTTTCCAATGCTGTCCATCTATTTACAGCGCTAGAACCTAAACAATAGAGCAAAAATGAATGAAATCTTGTATTTAGGCATTTTATCATACAGAATAGAAGCTACAAAGAAATGGTTGATATTGCACAGTAATTAAGGGCAGTTTATTCTAGGCAATTTTAATAACATTTGAATTTATCAAAAACGGCTCTAATGATTTTGATCAAATTTTGTACAGTTATTGACTTTACATCTGCAATAATACAGCATAGTTTATATTTCTCAAATAATGAATAGAAGACTAGTTTATTCTAGGCTACTTTAACAACAATTTGATTTTCTAAAAAAATGACTCCAGCAATTTTGATCAAATTTCGTACAGTTACTTGAATTTACATCAGCAGCAATACTACATAGTTCATATTTCTCAATAAATGAATATAAGACTAATTTATTCTTCAGTAACTTTATCAACAGTTGGCTTTTCTAAAAAAATAGCTCATAGGATTTTCATAAAATTTTGTACACTTATTTAAGTTGATGCTTATAATGATTCTAAATAGTTCATACTTTTCAAAAGATAACTAAAAGGTGCATTACTATATGAAAAAGTTAGTACAATATATGTTGTGCCGATTTTTATATATAAATTTTTTATTAATAATTTCTCATTAGTAGCTCTTTGGGGTAAACTTTGAAGACCAACTGAATACATAACTTTTGTTTAAACTAGTAGGGCAGCCCTGGATCTCCGATCCTCAATGCGATTTAAATAAACTGAAAGTTTAGTGAAATAATTTTGATTGAGTAATTAATGAAATAAATGAAATGCAAATAATTTAAATAGTTCGGCCCTAGGTTAGATCTTCTTTGTTTCCTATTCAGTTGACGTGTTTCCCTAATTCTTTGTCTTTGTAGTACTCTCCGCTCCTCATCTACATGGGCAATCCTATGAGCTTCCGCATCTCTTTCTCTCTCTTTCCTACAATACTCTTCCTTTAATCTCTGGCTCCTTGTTTTTTCTCTGGCAGCTGTAGCCAGGCTAATAGCTCTACTTTACCTTAGTTCCAATGATTATCGTTCCTATAAGAATGAATGTTATAAGAGGTTAATGCATGCAAGACGTCGGAAATTTTACCTTGAATATTACTTATTTGACCTTATTTTAATTTTTCTTTGATATTATACATGATTGACCCAGGGGCGTATATTCTGGGTGTGCTAAGTGTGTGGCACACACCCACCGAATATCATGATATATACATATATGTAATATTACTAAAACTATGGCAACTGAAATGCGGTTGGGCCGAAAAAGTTACGCGCACAAAAATATGTTCACTGGAAGATCTGTAGCGAAGTCGTGCTATCAGACATCGCATCGCATCTATTGCGTTTAACTAAATAGTGAAGTGGACTGGGGTCATGCATAGTAGATTACTTGCTGGAAGCCGCACGATGACTCAGGGCAAGTGGCTCGTCTCATGAACACTCGTATAGCGACACGGTGGAGTGAAAGTAGAAGTTCTTAAGTCAACACTCCAGGCAGGACTGTTCAGCGATCGCAAACCTAACTGCCCTAAACCAGCTTGTGCAGTAGACAAGCGGAGTGGAGAGATATTTGGGTTTTGCATGGTAGCAACCCATTAAATTGTTTATAGTAATTCATGGTATGCTCAATATAGGATGAATAACAATTTTACAGTTGACTGGTTCCTTCCGCATCATGCAGGTTTTACTGTATAAACATACTGGGTAAGAAACACTGGGTACTGAAATGGCAGTCCTGAAACGGCGGCGCTGAACTGTCGTAGACCCAATATTTGTTGATTTTAATTGAAATATTACTAATAAATAGTTTATAATGAGATTTTCGTGTGGCGTAGAGTTCTTCAAAGCAAACTGTTTTTAAAACTACTTAAGTAACTTAAATAATTAGATGTAGATTTTTCACAAATTGTGATTGGATAAATCGTTTCATTGTTTCCAAAGTATTGTTGATATAAACACTTTTCTCATAAGAGAGCTCATGGACGAGAGAATCGAGGTAATGGTTGGAGAATAATATTCACTCTGTAATTCTTAAACATTCTCTATTTACTTTTTTGTCTTTCATTTAATTAATTAATTTAGTTTGTTCCTTTGTTCATCCATTTTCTGTTGATAAATGTGTTCTTGCTGGTTTTACTTAGTACAGTTTTTGTTTTGAAGATGTCGTCACAAAAGTTTGCATTGGTATATAATTTTAACCTGTGGGTAACATACGCTATATGACGATAAAAAATCTGGGGGAGGGAGAGCTTAATTCAATAATTATTTTCTCATAAGGTTTTGATTTTTCGCAGTCCAAGATTTTCTTCCTTCATTCATCTAATAGGTTTTCTTCATTTATTCGACTGTTAAAACTGTGTACTTTGTTATTCTTGCAATTTTTACATGTTACACGGTCGAAGTTTTAGATTCACTAAATCCGCTGAAATTCAACAGGCACTTCTGCTAGTATTCTATATTTATGGGATAAATGCCAGGCCATCTCGCATGCAAGATTACTTGTGTAGATTTAATTCGCTCAATACCTGCAAAATGGCAGTTGATCATTTTACTATACTGGTAGTTCCACTATTTCGCTAGAGATGGCAGTTGGATTGATCCTTGATGTAGTATGGGCTGCATAAAACTTTCTTTTTTTGCCCTAGCTGCACACCCACCATCGATCAATAGATATTTTGTTATCCATAGAAACAGCTAACAATTTTCTTTACTTATTGTTTTTTTTAAATAAAGACTTGAAAATATTTTTTAAATATTCTCGATAATTATGTCTGAGAATGCTGGCATCGAGAGTAACCATATTCATTGCTCTGTATGGAGAAGGTCATGTGTTGGCCACATAAGATTTTTTCACCTTAAGTTAGTGCTTGTTGGGCCTCAAATATAAGGTGGGCACACTGGGGAAGCTAAATTAATTCTTGCCCACACTCATGAAAACCATTGGGCACTCGGGGGAGGGATTTATGCAACCCCCACTGTATCCAGGAAAAATCCAACTGCCATCTCTAGGGAAATAGTGAAACTACTAGTACAGGGGTCGGCAACATTTTTGACAAGAAGAGCCATTTTTTCAAAATTTGTATAGAATCCAACATAAGATGAGCCGCAGAGCATGTATAATGAAAAAACATGAGTTGCTGTCAAAAAGTTTCCGGACTGGCCACGTGGAGCGCTTCTTGTATGAGCCCTGCACCTGCGCAAGCGGGGATGTGCATTATACTTTATTACGCAGTTGTCTGCCGAGTAACAGTGCGATAGCATGTGGCGTATTGTTTTGGCAGCTCTTTGTTTCAGGTTGTGTCAGTGTGTATCTGCCATCTTTTTTAAATATAAAATGACATCTTAGAAAGAACAACAAGTGTGCGTGAAATTTTGTTTTAAGCTTGGTAAAACGGCTTCAGAGACCCACAAGATGCTTCAGCAAGCTTTTGGTGAGGAAGCCATGGGTAGGACCCAATGTTTCGAGTGGTATTCCTGGTTTAAAGAAGGACAAACGTTGGTTGAGGACAATGAACGTTCTGGCCGTCCATCAACCAGCAAAACTGACAAGAACATCGAAAAAGTGCAGGAGGCCATTCATGAAGACCGTCGTCAGAGTATCCAGGACGTTGCAAACATTGATGGGATATCGTATGGGTCATGTCAAAACATTCTGACAGAAAACTTAAACATGAGGCGAGTTGCTGCAAAATTTGTGCCTCGCCTGCTGATGCCAGACCAGAAGTAGCACCATTTGAACGTTTTCCAGGACCTCAAACAACAGCTTGGAAAAGATCCAGACTTTCTTTTTAAGGTCATCACTGGTGATGAAAGTTGGGTTTATGTATGCGACCCAGAAACAAAACAACAATTATTCCAGTGGAAAAGTCCGAGATCACCAAGACCGAAGAAAGCCAGGCAAGTCAAGAGCAATTTGAAGAGCATGCTGATCGTTTTTTGACAAGGAGGGAATTGTGCATAAAGAATTTGTTTCTCAAGGGCAGACAGTGAATCAAAATTTTTACATTGAAGTCCTGAGATGTTTAATAGAGGATTTGAGGAGGAAACGTCCGGCCATGTGGGCATCCAAAGACAATGCGCCTGCTCACGCCGTGCTGTCTGTCCAACGGTTTTTGTCTGACAACAACATGGCGGCGGTCCCTCACCCCCCTACTCCCCTGACCTCGCCCCCTGTGACTTTTTCCTCTTCCTGAAGATGAAAATGGTACTCAAGGGGCGGCGTTTTAACACCGTAGAGGAGATTCAAGCCGAATCGCAGGAGGTACTTAACAACATCACCAAAATGGAGTTCCAGAACTGCTTCCAGAAGTGGGAACGTTGCTGGAATTGCTGTATTGTTGCCCAAGGTGAGTACTTCGAAGGAGATAACACCGACTAGACAATTGGGTAAGCCTAAACTTTTTTTTGAGGTCATTCTGGGAACTTTTTGACAGCACCTCGTATTAAGTACCGTCAAGCCATATTAAATGACATCTATTTACTTAATAGCTGTGCACACATACCCATACAATGGCGTTTTGGAGATAATTCATAAAAAGATCTTGAGAAACAAAAGAATATTTTACATAATTTTTTATTCAGTGAAAATATAATTGAACATTCAAATGAAGCAAATAAAGAGATACTTTCAGAAAATGAATCTAGGACTATAGATGAAAATGAGAAAGTTGAAAATGAAATTTTTACTCAACACCCCATACTGGATCCTTTTATTGAAAATGGTTATATCATTGTCGGGAGCCGCAGGTCATTCCTCAAAGAGCCGCGGGTTGCCGACCCCTGTACTAGTACGTTAAGATAACAAACTGCCATCTTGCGGGTATTGAGAGAATTATATCTACTCAGGGTGTCCTGGAATTTATCTCATGAATATAGAATACAACGCTCGATTTTTAATATGGCTTTCTATAAAAATTGGTTACATGTAAAATGAAGTGTTTAAAATCGCATGTGTAAGGGCAAAGCATATTGATAAAATGGAAGTACTGTGCATACGTTTATACTTACAGTTGCCAGAATTTCAACAAACTAAAGTCCGTTTCCAACTTACGACTCTATAAACATTCCTGAAAATCACATCGCAAGTCATATATCAATTTCCCATAGGCTTACATGTTATAAATTGCGATGCACTTTAATAGTTAAAGAACAAACTAATTACCGTATTTGCACGAATCTAAGACGATGTTTTTTTCCCTTCCGGGACTTCCGAAAATAAGGGGGTCATCTTACAATCGTAAGCAAAATTATTTTACTTCAATGGCATTGCATAATCTAGATATCTGCGTTCACCAATGTGTACATAGCGAAATGCCATGCGAAGTGAAAGTTTCATTAACGTTATCTAAACTCACGATATTATCGTATGACTGGTTACAATTTACCTAATTCGGATTTAAAATGGAGCATCCAATCCTGTTGCGACGTATTTACTTAGTTCCACCAATGATTCATTCACCGGGGCATTGTACCAATGCCCCGGGGCCTGCGCGGGGTTAGCTGACACTTGATACCTTTTGTGAGGGTGCGGTGTCAGCTGTCTTCCCGCCACCGGTATAAATTGCAAAAGTGTCAGTGTATTGGTTTCAAGGCAACGATACGAATGCCTCCCAGCTTTCCGCGCACCTTTTTTCCCAAAATGCCGATGAAAAAAAAGGGGGTGCGCGTCTTACACGATTTCTTTTATTTGCCGCGCATCTTTTTTCCTAAATGTCGTGTCGGTAAACAAATATACGTTAAGCTAGCACCCATCCCGCATCTATTATTCTATTTCCAAATTTCGGTGTATTTAGTCATTTTCATTCATTGTATAAAAATTTTTAATGAGTTTTAAGTTTATTAACGGCTGCTCCCCAAACTCGACGAAGTCTTCTGCTGCAATCGTCACGCGCAACCAGTTTGGGTTGGCGGGGGTTTTGTGCTCACAGCAGACGACGCCTACCATGTTCAGATATGGCATGCTTCCTTTATTCTCTGATACATCTATGAAAGTCATGGCCGCCGTGGTGATAATTAAATGATCACCGATCATAATTTATTTCGCCAAAAAAATGACGACCGCTACGGTAGCGGTCAGTGACCATATGGCTGGAAAATTACGTACAGCAGAATGATCGGTGATCGCTCCCGGAGCGATTTCTGCCGAACGTGACCGATATGACGACAAAAACAGTTAAGTGTTTAACAAAAGAGGACTATCGAGAAGATTTCTGCTAGTACCGAAATAAAGAGATCACCCAATAAATTCATCACGTAGGAGTGTGAAGATGCTTAACATGAGCGTAGCATTTTTGAGAAATAGGAATTGGTGATTTAAAAAACCCTTTTTCGGCTCAAATTTTTTCCCCTATAGCCTGCCCAAAAACCGGGGTGCGCGGGATACACGGGGGCGCGGCTTACACTAGCAAATACGGTATAATGAATTTTTAAGTAAGTATTATATTTTTTACTTACTATAATTGATTGCTATTCAGAATTAATTTATTTTCCTTTGAGGAGTTCTAAAAAAAGGGGGGTCGTCTTAGAATCGGTTTCGTCTTAGATTCGTGCAAATACGGTATATATTGTATAATACAGGTCAAGTTAGTATAACAGTTGTATAATAAACATTTTTAAGACAAAACAAGACATATCGGCCGAAAATATGCACAAGTAAGTAGACTCGAAGCGCATCAGATGTTGAATATTGTATGCCCAGGGTAAGATATCGGATAATGGAAAGGCTCTGTTTCAAAACTAAATTCAACACATGAACACAGCAATGTGTAAAAAGCATTAAAGGGTATGTATTCATAACTTTGCTCTGTAAACCATTTACATGTCCACCCATTACACATGCCCCATCATAGTTTATCCAACCAATTTTCCCTCAATTTTAAATTCTTGAACTGTATTGACAACAACATTAAATAGATCATTAGAAGTTCATCAGCACTATCGTCTGTAAATCCAATAAGCCTTTCATGTATTTCCCCATCATGTAGACATGACATCCGAAGTTTCATCCAGTATAATGGCTATGTAAGTAGCTGAATCAATTTCATTTTTTATTGCATCGTTAACGGCAAGAGATATAGACTTGATAAGATAATTTTGAAGAGTGGGAAAATTTCCTTGAAAGACAGTTGATGTATTTAAAGAAATGTCTAAAAGATGATCATAGTCGCGAAGTACATTTTAAAATTCTATATAATTACCTCTGTTCATTGCATTTTTACTCATCATGACCTCGCAACAGAAGTTCTTGTTTAGATAAATAACATACTGCATCAATGAACCTTTTCAAAATATCTCTATTTTTATAAACTTGTTTATTGTGCCAGCTTATTTCAGTTTTTTGTTGGTTGTCAAGTGTCGATTCTTTGTTTTCCAAAAAGTTTATATTAAGAAAAGACTGAACATGTGATTGAGATCTTTTATGTTTTTGCTGTGCTGCTGCTAAATGGTTAAGATCGGAAAACCCAAGCTTATTCCACACACCATTCTCTTTCGAGAACAATGAACATGGACAACAAAAAAGTCTAGATAGTGTTTCACAGCCAGTTAACCATTCCACTGTTTCATATTGTGAAATGGAAATATGTCTCGTATATTCAGTTTTGCATCTTTATGATTAAAAAGTAGATTTGGAAGAGCTGGACAAGGCTTAACTTCTTCCACAATGTTCATATGATCAGCAAAGTTTCAAGTCGAAAATTGTATACTCAGCAAATCTTCAACACTATTCTCATTGTATAAGATGGGCAAATATTTTTTAAATTGTCAAACAATAACAGATAATTTTAAAGAAACTTGCAGAAAAACTAATAAATAGAAACCACAATAGAATAAACAAACCCTTAGTAACACAATGCCGTATTCACTTCAAGCTTCCTGCTGACAAAACATCCAATTCAGTCCTAAGAGCTGATCTGAAGTTTCTGCTGGATTATCGACCACGTTATCGATAACGCAATAGATAATCTGAAGACTGCAACTTCACTTGGGTCCGCTAAAATAGCAGCACGCCCAGATGGCTATATCCTAACTTGCATAACCCAAATGTCTCTCCACTGTGCTTATCTGCTGTGCAAGCATTTTTAAGGCGGATAAGCATGCGGTTTCTGGATAGCTCCACCTGGAGTGTTGACTTAAGAGCTTCCACTTTCTGTCTACCACATGGGTGTTCATGAGATGGAGCGCTTGCCCTGAATGCAGGCTGTCGTCTGCTATGGATAAAATGAGTAGTCTTCTATGCTCCTCTGTTTAATTAAACACTATATATCGTGCGATTTCCGATAGCACAACTTCGCTGGTGATCTTCCAGTGAACGTATTTTCGTGCGCGTAACTTTTTTGGCACAACCACATTTTATGTTGCCATAGTTTTAATAATATTACATATGCGTATGTATTGTAACTAGTGAATGCATACTTGCATTCTGCAAGCATTTTCTCTCACCTTAATGAAAAAATAAAAACCGAAAAATAATTTTCAACGCATAAGTTTGCATCTCTGCACCGAATTACGTGTTTTTCTGTTTTGAAAATATTGGGGTAAAAACAACCCCGAAAATTTATAGTTATAAAACATTTATAGGTTTTTAGCATTTGTTACAAATACCTCACATTTATGCAAAATTTCATCGATATAGCACATCTAGAAGAGCATTTATATTAATTTCATTGTTTAAACTTTATGAATTTTTAACAGCCACAATATGAAACTTTATTGAAATTTTCAATGTTATTTACCACCGGAACATTATTTCCTAACTTTTTAAAAATTTTCAGCTTCCTGGTTCTTCAAAATGTACATGAACATTAGTCAATTTGTTTAACATTTAAGAATTTATTACGGCCGAACGAATAAAAATTTTAAAATTTCTGTAATCCCATTTTCATTATTTGGCAAATTCTACCACTAGAAAAAATTTCAGCTTCATAGCACATTTGGAAGTACCTAAACCATGAAATGTTAGTAAAATAGTTTATAATTTTTAACGGCCAAGAAAATAAACGTTGCAATTTTGCAATTTTTCCTCTGATTACTTATTTCGATTCACCTATGTATTAAATTTCAGCTCTCCATCTATTGTAGTTTGGGCCAGACATTAGTATCCTCCTACATCCTCCTCTGTAAGAAGAGAGCTTATACAGTAAAACCTGCGAGAGGCGGAATCCGTATAAGGCGGAAACCTGTAAAAACCGGAAATCTTGATATTTTACTGCATAATGATACCGTTTTACATAGGAATGACCCTCTGTAAGGCGGAACCTGTGAGACGCTGAAGGAAAGCATTTGTACTGCAAATTTTGTACTAACATATATAATTTGACCCTGCGAAAGGTGGAAAGAAAATCTTGTCGGAAGAGGTTTTCCTTCCTTATTCTAGTTTGGGTTCCGCTTTATATGCCAGTCATCCACCATCGACAATATTACCCTTCTTTTGTTAGAAAGACCTTTCATTCCACCTGATAAGCTCGGGAAATCCAAGGATAATGGGTTTTAGCAGAAGGGAGCCAGCTGAATTTGACCATTCCTCTGGGTGGTGTCCTTCTTTGTTTATTTACTGCAGCTCCAAAATTTAAAGTAAACTTAGTTCCTTTTTGTTTCCATGAAACATCTATAGAAGAAAAACTGTCTTAAGTGAGGGTGAGAAATGCACTTTTGATCTCTTCTGGGAAGTTCACACATATGGTATAGCTGTGGAATTTTGTTGTTTCCACCTGCAAAGCAATTTAGGAATTCCCACTCATAAGAAAGCTTCATAGAAAAAGAAATGCTAGCGACAATAAATACAATTCTTTGTGAGCAAATCTGTAACCAGAATAATCTATGTACGGTGACCGTAGTCTCTCGTTGAAGCTCCAAGTGTTCACAGTGCTCCATGACTTTTGTTTCCTTTTAATCGCAAAGTTTGGCGTTCAAGAGATATCTCCTGTGTTGGGATCACTCAACACTCTCCTTACACAGTTTAAAACTTTTGGATTAAGTAAATCAAGTATAAGTATTCACTGAATTTTATTGGAAGCAATAGCAGAATATACACCCAAAAAGGTCAAATCCTTTTCGTGTTGTTTTATAAAAATGTATTCCTTATTTCAGACCCATGGAAAAGAAAACGAAAAATTTTAATTGAAGGAAAAGGTTGCTGTTATTAAAATGAGTTTGAGAGAAAAGCACAAAAAAACAAAACAGCTGACACTGGATAGTTTCTTTTAACAAAATTTTTCTATGTTTTAAATTAAAAATTCTGTACATTTTTATTTTAAGCACTCCTAATGTACATTTTTGTAACTGAATAACCTTTATCTACGTTTTTATAAAGTGATTTGGTTTTACTATTTTAAGTGACAGTAAATATTTCTAAAAGATGGAATTTTGCCTATTCTTCCCTAACCCCAGACTTTACCTACTTTAGAGAAGCAGGAAATAATCCGCATTCTATTTACTGGCTATTCCTACTATGAATACGTTTGGTGTTCTCACCTGTCCAAGGCAGAAAACCTGCGAAAGCCGGCAAAATAGGCCGGTCCCATGAGTTTCCGCCTTGCGCAGGTTTTACTGTAGAATGATATTCAGTGGATGTGCACCGCACACCTAGAATATACTCACTCCCCTGACACCATTATATACAGTATATGGATCCATTTATATCCATATACTGGATATGTTTATTTAAGAGTAGATTATTACTTTTATTTAACATAACTCTTTATACATTCTGTAATAGCACAAACTTAAATGTTCCTCATAACTGCAATCTTATTCAACATTAATGTGTCAGTTTAGCACTGCTGTGTAGGGACTGACCAAATAGTATTTTTTTAGTAATGCATGAAGTCCTCATTTGTATCATGCCCATTGCATTTTTGAGGTTTTGTTCAAAATATCTGCAATGAAAAGTTATAAGTGAACATTTGGTTTATAAAACGAAAACTAACTTTATGAAAAAATTTTTAAAATAAGTTGGATCATATTATATTTTGATAAGTATAATGTAAATTGTTAAGTGAGTTTGTTCATGATGATTTTATAATTTAGTTTTTAGAAGAATATGACAGTTTCACACGTTTCCAAATTAACAAATTAAGATTAACTCATAGGTGATAACTTTTTCATAGTGTATGGACGTCCATTGGCTGAACATCTGTGTAGTGAAACATCTGGAGATTTTCGTAGATTGTTGACACTGATGGTCACGGTAAGTATTATTATAGGCTTTTAAGTGACACCTTTTATCCCTGATACTAATTAAAATTGCCAGTGAATTAGTTGAAAATAGTGGTGGTATTGAAAATATAGTAAAAAAATTCAAAAGTTTACCATAAATATATTTGTTAAAGTAAATGTTCTATTAAAAACTAAATCAGTAGGAGTTGGTTTTTCTTATTTTTATTGTTTTTAATGCTAAAATTTATGTAAACTGAAAAATTCATTTAGATACCCTTGTTTTCCTAATATGTTGACTGAAATTTATAATTTCATAATACAGGTCGAGCACCCTTTATCAGAAATCCTTGGGAAAGACAGTATTTCGGAATTGGGAAAATTTTGGTTTTTGGTTATTACACATTAAGTTAGTATGCATAGCGTTCTTGGGTAAGTGTATCCTGTACATTATTCTATGAGCACTAAAACACTCACGCTACCTTTTACCAGCTTGAATACAAATGAACAGTTATTAAATATGTTTTATTATAACATGCTATATTAAAATAAAAAATACAAATCAACAATTACCGTAGAGCCGTTAATTTCTGCCTTATTAGATCTCCATAGTGAATTTTTACGGAATGGCTCACGGGATGAAAGAGTTTTAGGATAACTGCTACAGTCAGTAAACAATTCACGATACACAGTATAAATACACAGTCATGGTACCCACGCCATACTCCTCGCTTAATAGCTTCACAGACGCACCATGATCAAGTTTTTGCAATAACTCAACTTTCTTAGCGATTGATCATGAATTTTGCTTCCTTTTTATTTTCATACTGTTACCCATATAGTATGATGGTCTTTTTGACATGTTCACTATCACAAATACGATAAATAACCACAAACGTCTTACGGTATGTCAGGAACCAACCACTACAAATTGCTATGTTGAATGATGCAGTACGGGCAGTGTCAGATGTCAGGTTACATTGTTCATCAACAAAGAATTCTTTGAGCATGTCAGACCCAGTGATGTAGCTAGATTTAGACTTCATTTCATCTAGCAAATTTTTTTTGCATTTAGTGACGTGGCAAAAATTTGAAGATTTACCGTATTTACTCGTGTACCCTGCCCACATTTTTTCCTGAAATGCTGGGGAAAAAGGTGGTGCGCATCTTACACGAGGATTTCTGAACAGGTTATATAAATTGTATCAATAGTAAATTCTCTGCAATATGCTTGCATCTACATTTATATTCATAAAAGACATCGAATTCTACGAAGTATATGTGTATTTATGCGACCAAGCAAACTTGTAAGTTATGCCCACGCTGCAGGCAAAAACTTGCAAAAGTAGGCAGAAAGAATATACCGACTAACTGATAACTATAGTTCAATGACTACTGGGGGTTTGCCGGCTTGAGAATAGGTAGTTTCAAGTTTGGTCCTTTTCCCTCATCCAACTTCAAGGAATTCGGAGTGGTGAAATTTTGTTGCGAATGAATGATTTCACCGTTCGAAAGGAAGACGGAAATCCACATCTCAAGTGTTTGGCTCGTTTGTTCCTAACCTTCCAATATTTACTCCAGAAGATAAGCGAAAAAAAACTCCCCATCTTCGTAGGGAAGTTCCCGTTCATAGGTGGATGAATATTTTGTGAAGCTCCACATTGATGCATAATATTATGCCAAAAACTGAAGTGGGGACGAAGTTGCATAATATTACAACAAAAACAGTTAAGGGTTTAACAAAAGAGGACTATCGGTGAGGTTTCTGGTAGTATCGTCATAAAGAGATCAATAAATTGCGTCATGTAGAAGGGAGAAGATGCTTAACTTGAGTGGAACTTGTTTCAGGGAGTGGGAATCAGTGACTTAAAAAAAACTTATTCTGCCTCAAATTAACCTTTTCCCACCGAACCGGCCCAAAAATAGGAGTGCACTGGTTATATGAGTAAATACGGTAATTGTACTGTGATTTAATGATTTAAACATGGTTAATAAGATAGATTGCATTTCATTGTTTATTAGTTATTACGTATTATTTTGAAGTAGTTTTGCACTTATCCGGCGGTAGCAGCATTATAGCGACATTCCTTTTTGAGAGCAGACCATTTTTCCTAATCTTTGGTGTTTACACATCAAAAATATTTTGGATTTACGGATAAAGGGTGCTCGACCTGTACACCAAAATCCCATTTTTACATAGTGGCTTGGTACCTAGTTCTTCCATATGAAAAAATTTTCCTTTTTAATCGGTAAAGGGGATACAAAAAAATATGAATAACCTTGGAAAGTAACAAATGCTTAAGATGATTTTTCAAGAGCAAAGCAGCCACCTTCAATTGTAATTTACTTTGTAGCCGGAATGTGCATCTTGTTTTTCATCACCTTGTTGCAGATACTTTTTTTTGAGTGCTTGTTCTTGCATTTTTCAACCATAAGATGAACTTGATAATTCTTTTTAGAATGATGATTTTAAAAAATAAAGTAAATGATACAGTATTACATTCACTAATGTTTGATGTTAAATAGCTTTTAAGTTACTTGAATTACATGTAGACACATGAGTGACAGTCAGCTGAGTCACAGTATTTAATGTGATGTGAGAGGTTGTCAGGGCCGTGTTGCTAAATGAAGAATTGGTAAATTATTATGCTGTAATGAAACATAACTTTTATAAATGCTGCAATTCTAAAATTGCTTTACGTACCTAGTAAATGGCTGAGGGTGACAGCATTGAGTAAAGGTCAATTTTGAAACCATAGGTAGCCAAATTCAAATTCTACCACCTAGTTTTTTCATTCTATAAAACTAGCATCTCCGGTAAAACAGTACTACATAACAATGGGATTTTGTTATATACGGTAGGTGCAGGTTTTATTTTGGTGTGTGCAAGATGGAGTTTCGGTACCCTGCCAAGTATTATAAATATCAAATATTAATTATAATGTAATACAAAATGAGTTAATTCTTGTTCAGAATATAAATTATTTAAATATAAAAATAATATTTTAATAGAACTTTTATTTACCATAACATTAATCTTCAGTAAATGGGGCCTTTCTTGCTTTCATTTGTGCAAAATCCCTTCTTAGATCATCGTTATCCAACTGTTGTGCCTCTTCATTCTCAATTGAAATTATAGCCAATCCATTTAATATTTCTTGACTCATTGTTGAATGGAATATGTTATTTTTAATTTTAATTTAGAGAAACTTCTTTCATCACTTGCCACTGTTATTGGGATGGTCAGTAAAATTCTAAAGGCAATGTAAACATTTGGAAATAGTTCAATTAAATGACTATCACAAATATACTGCAGTACTTTTTCTGGTGCAGAGTTTTCACCAATTCTAGGAGCTAACAATTCTAATTCCACACAAAGTTCTATTGCAGAAATATCTTGTTAAACACCGTCTGTTAGCTTTTTTCTAATTTTGTACAATGCAACATTAACACTGACAAGTCAATATCAATTAATTTATGAATGTTATAAAGAAAATTAAATGGCTCTATAACATTCTTGAAGGTTTCAAGTCTTTCATTGATAGTGTTAATACAGGTTTCCAATAGAAAATAAATAAACTTTTCCTTAAATACCAACTCTGGATTATTGCTGTTTCTCTCTAGTTCATTCTCATCCACTTCATCAAAATTTTCGGCGCTTCCTCATTCTTTCTGCACTTTCCTATTCAAAATCATCAATAACATTTAAATCATTGGCCATTTTTTAGCCTTTTGGATTATAGATTAAAGTTGTCATCAGTTTTGTAATTTTTTACAAAACTGAGTGATGCCTGTAATGACTGTGAAGCTAAATTAAGATTATTAATCACTGATTGTATGATTTTACTAGTTACATTGATTGCATTCAACATTTCATTCCATATAATTAGTCTACACAAGAATTTAAATGACATTATTTTAGATGCAGTAGATTTTGCTTTGATTTTTGTGGCTGTTGGATTTTTCTCAAGTTTGGTTACTTCTTTCAAAGCTTCATAAACTGAATCAATTCCTAATCAAAGATCTCTTATAGCATTAGCATGACTCTCCCATCGACTATCACTTAGAGATTTCAATGTTAACGCATGACATTTTGTAACAAAAATATTCCATCTTTTTATGGATGTAGGAAAGAAAACAAACAGCATCCACAATATGAAAAAATGAAACTATTTCCAAAGACGAATGACAAGCATCAACAACCAAAATGCAATGTATGAGCAATGCACGGGACAAACAATGCTTTTGGATTTATATCCAATGTGTGCCATTGAATTTCCTCATGTGTTTGCTCCATTGTCGAATGTTATCGGGTCCAGGGTGTGGGGCACAACAGTGTTCTTTGCCCCAGGTGCAAAAATACCTAGTCCCGGCTCTGAAACATGTATTTAAACCAGATAAAAGCTAACCAAATGGGTACATTTCACTCCCGTGACACAGTGACAATGCTGCACCCATCGGCGGCTTTAAGTACCAATACGGCTGATGCCAGTTTGACAAATTACCGTAGCTAAATCTATTTATATATTTATACAACACCAGTCGTTTAAAAGTTACGATGTATATTAGAAAAAATATGAAGTCACCTTTCTTCCTTTACTTTTGAAACTGGCCTAACAATTCATTGCACTACCATTTAAATTCACATTGTACGTAGGCAAGAGAGAATCAGCAGGATGATCAAACTCTGGGTGCCCCGATGCTTGTGGCACCTGTGTGCATTGCATACAATGCACACACCTAGAGGCGTGTTTCAGATGTAGATATGTGAAAGTATTTTAAAACTAATGAAAGATGCCTTTTTTTATATTATTTTTAATTCTAAACTTACATGTTATGCTGTTACTTACTAATGAAGAGCATATGGTTTGGGATTTTGCAGTAGTGTACAAGGTGTTCCTGTTGTCTTGTATATGTTTTGCTTGGGATATTTTAACATATTTTTTGATCTGCAGTGATCTATTATGCACACACCAACCCAAACTAACCCAACAATTTTATTGAAATCCTTCTTCCAACCCAACAATTTTTTGAAACCCTTCTTCCAACTCAACTAATCGATATTTTTGAAAGGACAGTTGAGTTAGTTTGGTGTTAAGAAACTGTATTTTGAGGTCCCTAAGGATTATATCACAGATATCAATCCAGTTCATGACCTACTAATGGGTTCAAGCGGCATTTCTTATGTTAAATACATGTTAGGAGGTGAGAAATTTCTCTATAAAGCATGCAGGTCATAAGAGAAGCCTAACGCCTAGCGTAATTTCACCAAAGATTATACACAAAATACACTATATCTTCGAGTATAAGTCGAGAAATTTCTTGCTTTTTTACAGAGACGTAGCGAGGGGTGTGCAGAGGGGGGCAGTTGCCCCCGGGTGCAGGGCTTAAGGGGCGCAAACTCACGGACCGATTTTTATCGATGGAAGTAGATCCGCTAGGAGGTCAAGGAGTAACATAATCAGGCCCGCGTAAACTCCTACCCCTGGAACTTGGCGGCAAGAAAATAGGTCATATGGGCCAGACTGGGAATATATCCCCCCCTTAGGGGCGCCAAAAAGATGCCTTGCCCCCAGGTGCTGAAGACCCTAGCTATGCCACTGCTTTTTTATGCCGATCAAACCCTACCTTCAACTTATATTCGATTCGCAAACTTGATGGAGAATTTGCTGGTTCAATAATGAAACATGACTGGCGAAAAACAACATTTGACTGACCTTGAAGCGCATTAGAATGAAAAATTCATGCGAACTATCAGAAAATGTGAAGACTAATGATAAAATAATACAGCATCGCCTTAATTAGTTTAAAAAAAACAAAATTTATATTTTATCTTTAAAAAACTTGCCCAAATAAGTGGATTGAAGAGAAGAATCAATTCAGTACTCAAGCTTTGGTTTTTTTATTTTGATCCCGAATTCAAATGGTGAAACACCGTTTCTTTTCTTCAACGACAGCATTTCTTTTTTTTTACGTATAATCATGGACTGAACAGAGCCTGCATTGCGAATATGATCACCAATTTTTCCTTTGCTTTTTAAAATGGTTGCAATTGTTGAATGATTGAGATCATAAACACGACTAATCGAAGCAAGTGACTCAACTTTTTCTGATGTATTTATTATGTCCATTTTAGTTTCCATCGTAAGCACTCGACGTTTTTTACCACTTTCATAAACACTACATTTATGATTGTTTTCCATATTTCAAGAGTAATGAAAAACAATACGTAGATAAACACGTGCCCGTGCAGTTTCGAATGCAAATGGCAAATGACAAGTGTGACAAGTTTACTTGTTCTTACTGCGACCAATATTCGTAAGTGTGTGAGGGTGTGTTCGTAAATGAAGTGCGAGGCACAATTCATGTTTCTTGAATGTTCATAATTAGAAGTTCACCTTTGTGTATGTGTGTGCATGCGTGCGTGTGTGCACGTGCGCGTGGGGGTGCGCGTGTGTGCGTGCGTGTGTGCATGTGTGTGTGTGTGTATATATATATTAATTATTTGTAAATTTCAAAATTAATTTATTTTCTTTGCTTTGACTTATACAGTAAAACCTCACATAACGCATTATATGAAGCATTAAGTTAATAGGAAATAAGGGGTTAGGTTCTTACCATGTCCACCACACCACGTCCCATTTTTCGGCCAATTTTTCCTCAAATGTCCCTTGTGAAATCAATACGGGATGCACTTTGTGCCGTATTTTTTTATTATAAGGAATATATTGACTTCTGATATGTTTAGTGGAAAATTCCATCGATACTCAATCAATATCTATTTAAGAAAACAAATAAGTGACGTGAAAAAGAAGTTGATTTTGTTCTCATATTACGATTTTTCTAAATTTCATTCCTCTATAAGTTGTAACAATGAATCTTTTTGTATACGTACATACCTTGAAGATGATAAGATCACCTTGGGCTCCACGTTAGATTTCACAAGCCATCGAGAACATATATGCGATACATTGTTGTAACGTCATTGAAGATTCATACACTGTTGCATGAGCATTATAACATCCTGAGAGAGGGAGAGCAACAAGTGAAAATGTTTTCCTGGAAAAAATTACATCCTTTGGCGATCCAATCGATTTCCTTCATGCTTTCTCTTATTTTGAGGAAAATATTATATGACATTTGAGGCAAATGTAACATTGTAGATTATCGTATCCTGAGAAATCGAGTTACATTCGTTAGTCTGACAGTCGGGTGCTAACATCTTCTGAGGAACTAGAACCGTAAGGTTAAAAAAGTCTCGTAAAATTTTTAAAAGTTCCATTTTTTTTTGAAGGATTTGATCCGTAAAATCTTCAAACGTATGTATGTAATTCACGCAACCTTATTTCTCGATGTAGAATTAAGAAAAAATAAACCATAAAATCAAAACTGGTACTATCGTGATAATACGGCCGCGCCTACGTAATTCCACGTTTCTCTGCTAGATGGGATCACTTCTGCACGCTTCTTTCTCCCCCAAGAGATTTCCATTTTCACCGATATGGCGCACTGTTTCAATTACTGTTTTGGAAAGTGGCATTTCGAACGTCGTTCATCCGGCGACGCGCAGATACAACATTTCTTATGAGGAAGAAATATATCGAACACAGCAATCGACTTTTCGATGATGAGCTGTCATAGTTTTGTAGACGAAAATCTATATATTAAAAGGCTTAGGTAATACGTGGCACGCTCCTATACCTCCTGAGTTCCCATCTTATGAATGATTTATCTTTTCCATAAAAGAGCACGCAAAACTCTACTTTTAGGTATGCAGACGTTCATTCATTTGCTCATAAAAATTTGAAATATTGACGTACGAGCTTCGGACATAGATCGTTTTAAAGGAAAATCATCAAAAATTCTTATTATTATCGTCTATTTTCGTTTTCGATTCGAAATTGCTCACATTTTAAGTTTAATTCACAAACCACTTAATTTGTCATTTAACCCCCAATGCCGTCATACGTACTGACTACGTCCAGCGGAATCCACCACATGGCGTCGTCATACGTAGTGGCTATGTCCGAGAGATCGCTTTTTATTTATATCGTTTTGACCCAATTAATGTGCTTAAATCTGAAAAATCTTTATAAATTTCGAAAGAGGAAGCTTTTTACTTTCTAGTAATGTATGACTTGTATTTTTAATGTTGTTTTTGTATTGTATAAAATTTTCCGAAGACATTCCAATTTTTGTCCCCAAAAAACGGTGCGCCGGTACCTTTAACGATCTAATTGCGTAAGGGGTGTTCGTGAATCTATCCAACCTTTATATATTTCGAAAGAGGAAACTTTGGTATTTATAGTAATGCATGAGTTGTATTTTTAATGTTGTTTTTGTATTGTATAAAAATTTGCAAAGAAATTCCAATTTTTGTCCCGAAAAAATGGTGCGCCGGTACCTTTAACCCCTCTACGATGAAGGAGTTTTTAATAATTCCCTCCTCAGCGGACGAAGGAGTTTTTTGAAAAAGTTGTGAAACATTTTAAAAAATCATAACTTTTGATGTTTTCAATGTTTTTTGATGAAATTTTTTATGTAGTTACATAAAGATAAAATATTTAAACAGTATCATTTAAAATATCATGTGTCACACACAAACATTGCTACATAGAAGCAAATGAACAGTAATCGCTTAATGTTATGGTGCACGTTCGCGGTTTATATAACTTTCAGCATAGCGTGAACTATGAAAGGTATTGACATGAAATCTTATTCAAAGAAACATTTAAACATTACTAAACATCATTCGCTGAATGTACCTATCTAAACCAATTAGGTAAAAAGTTTGTCGAATGTCAACTTTTCCATGTCTTGACTGGAAATTTTTAACTAAGTGTTGTGTTTATGATTTTTTTAAAGGCGTTTCATTGATAATATAAACGTTTTAATTACGCAGTCATCATTTGTAATCATTACATAAGTCAAATACAAAAATTGGTTACATTTACGGAAAACTTTTAAAACTTACATATTAGTTCACAGCTCACAAGTCCTTTCCTGATTGTTTTAGAAAATGTACACATGTGTAATTGGATTCAGCATGAAATTTACGTTATAGCATCGTAAACATATCTCTTGTAAGCGAAGTCTTTGAAAAGATACCGTGCATCATATCCGAGCATGACCGTTTCCTCATCTGCATGCACGTTTAACATGTGCAGTTTCGAACTGTAGGCGGAAGAAGATGAACAGAATAAGAAAGACAAAAACTGTGTATTATTATTATTATAGAGTGTCTGTAAATTGCATTTAATATTATTGTAATCAATAAAAAATGTATATTTATGTCAAAAATTGATTTTAATGCGCTGTTTTATTTAGTTTTCCCTAATGTTAAATATCGATAAAACATACTTATTGATTCACTAAAATATCAGTCATGTTACGGTTTTGAGTTAGCCTTTTATTTTAACGCGTCGTTTCGTGTTTCTGGGGTACGGAAGGACTTTATAGGTAAACACTGCAAAAAATAAAAAAAGCAGAACAAGCCCCTTCACTTCATCTTCACGTGGCCTCGGTTCTGCTTGGCAGCGGCCTCGCCCTCTCTCCACACTCTGCCATAGGACTTCTTTCTGAGGTTCGAGCGTAATATTCTTGAGAGGTGCCTATCAGCTACTAGGAGATGTAGGAACGTCCTATGGGAAGGGAATTAAAACTCGTGAAGTCAAATGCAGCAAAGCACAGAGAGAGCTGATTTTGGTAAGAGGATGGTTTTTTTTAACTATGGAGAGGAAGGAAAAGTCCAAGTGCTGTGTGGAAATCAAAAGGTGCTTTCTTTGGCTGCGAGAAACAAAGGCTGATATCGGTCGTTGAAGGATCGCCGAAGAGGAAAGTATTCTTTGTGAATTGAAAAACGATTTTTAGAAGCATCTCAAGTAGATTGTGTGTACATAGCATATAGGAGACATATTTCTTTCATAACTCAAGCAGGCGAACAATTTTCTTACAAGGCAGAGAGAACGTAATTTTGTGGGAAAATGAGAATTTCATCGCAAACTCTCACGTTGATTATAAAATGTTAGAACAATAGTAAAATTACAGGTCATGCATTACTGAAGAGGCCAAAGCTTCCTCTGTCAAAGTACTTATAGCTTATTCAGATGGACGAATATGCCTTGCGTATTTAGACAAAAGTATGTGGTTGCGTTCCAACTTTTCGGCACAGAAACGAAAATTTCACCACAAACTTTCACGTTGATTATGAAACGTTAGAACAATAGTAAAATTATAGGTCATGCATTACTGAAGAGGCCAAGGCTTCCTCTATCAAAATACATATATCTTATTCAGATTGACGAATCTCCCTTGCATAATTAGCAAATTTTCAGGGCAAAAACGAAAATTTCACCGCAAACTTTCATGTAGATTATAAAAACTATATTAAAATGATAAGATATGCATTACTAGAAAGGTCAAAGCTTCCTCTTTCAAAATATATAAAGGTTATTAAGATTTACGAATATTCCTTGCTTCAGTAGACAATAAAAGGTGGTGGTGCACCAATTTTTCAGAGCAAAAATGAAAATTTCATTGCAAACTTTAACGTAGATTATAAAAACTATATTAAAATTACAAGATATGCATTACTAGAAAGGTCAAAGCTATCTCTTTCAAAATATGTAAAGGTTATTAAGATTTACGAATATCCCTTGCATCAGTAGGCAATAAAAGGTGGTGACGCTCCGTATTTTCTGCGCAAAAATGAAAATTTCATCGCAGACTTTGACGTAGATTATAAAATATAGAAACAATAGTAAAATTATTTGACATGCATTATAGGAAAGCCCGAAGTTTCCTCTTTCAAAATATATTATGGTTTTATAGATGTATGATATATTGAGTTAAACAGTAAAGAAAGCAAGCACTACCTCGGACGTGCAGAACACGTCGCTCGGCGACATACGAAGTTCTTGTTGGACATGCAGGACACGTCGCTCGGCGTTGAGGGGTTAACGATCTAATTATGCAAGGGGTGTTCGTGAATCTATCCAACCTTTATATATTTATAAAGAGGAAACTTTGGTATTTATAGTAATGCATGAGGTGTATTTTTAATGTTGTTTTTGTATTGTATAAAAATTAGCGAAGAAATTCCAATTTTTGTCCCGAAAAAATGGTGCGCTGGTACCTTCAACGATCTAATTTCGCAAGGGGTGTTCGTGAATCTATCCAACCTTTATATATTTCAAAAGAGGAAACTTTGTTATTTATAGTAATTCATGACGTATTTTTAATGTTGTTTTTGTATTGTATAAAAATTTGCGAAGAAATTCCAATTTTTGTCCCATAAAACGGTGCATCGGTACCTTTAACGATCTAATTATGCAAGGGGTGTTCGTGAGTCTGTCCAACCTTTATATATTTCAAAAGAGGAAACTTTGATATTTATAGTAATGCATGACCTATTTTTAATGTTGTTTTTGTATTGTATAAAAATTTGCGAAGAAATTCCAATTTTTGTTCCAAAAAATGGTGTGCCGGCATCTTTTACGATCTTAATACGCAAGGGGTGTTCGTGAATCTAACCAACCTCTATATACATATATCGAAAGAGGAAGCTTTGGGTTTTCAGTAATGTATGTTTTGTAATTTTTTAATCTTTATTATATTTTATAATGTAAGTTAAAATTTGGGGTTGATTTTTCATTTTTGCCTCAAAATGATGGCATTTCTGCTTCTGAAATTCGCTTTTCATTGTACGAGGAATGTTTTCCTTTGTTTTTGAAGTGAGGTCAAGGGACTTGTCTTTTTTCCTCATCTGTTATTCTTGAGTTTCTATTTGTAAGTAGGAGTGTGAAAGGTGGAACTCGGCTGCGTAAAATACTTGTATAATGCGGAGACGAAGCTTATCTCGTCACAAAAGTCAATTGCGATGGAAAAATAAAAGATTGTCACATGAGGCTCCATCTCAACGAGTCCAAATATGAGGGAGGGAGAAAGAGAATGGTCTTTGGCAAGGTGCTTGAGAGTAATATAGCAAGAGGGATAAGCATTCGTCCACAAGTATCTGATGTCTGTTTGCAAAAAAATTCTTCGAAGATATTTACGAGATGTATATTTTGACCGACAGTGAAAAGTTTCTCAGGTTCAAGTTGCATAGAAAACCCTCTTCTGTTGTTCTGAGGAAGTTACGCAGTGCGGATGAAGCTTTCCTTAGTATTTTTCTTTGGGATTTTATGTGCTATTATCTACATTTCCTTAAGGTGAATATTATGCTGCATCCAATTACGTATGCATAGATTTTATGAAAAAATGTAAAAATGCCTTATAAATTAAAAAACTACTTTTAAACATGTTCAGTATTCTTCATTCAAAATCAATGTTGAAATATATAACGTCATATCTCCAGTTCTAATGGACAAAATGAAGCAATTTTTTATGACTTCTATAATGTTTATGAATAATGATTTCGTAACTATACATTCTATATTATTATTAAGCTGTCTATAAAAAAAATCAGAAACGCAACATTTTATTAAAAATTTCCAGTCAGACATGGAAAATTTGACATGCGACAATCTTTTCACCTAATTGGTTTAGAGGGATACATTAAGTGAATGAAATGTTTAGTAATGTTTAAATGTTAATTTTAGTAAGATATCATGTCAATACATTTCAATACATTTCATAGTTCTCGCGATGCTGTAAGTTATATATAATCCGCGAACGTGCACTGGAAAATTAAGCAATTGGTGCGCATTCTCTTCTACTGCAGCAATGTTTATGTGTGACGTATGATATTTTAAATAATACTTTGAAAATTGCATGTTTTATGTATTTTAACAAAATATTTCATCAAAATTTTTAAAAATCAAAAGTTATGATTTAAAAAAATCCAAATTTCGCACATTATCGCATCTTTTTCGTGTTTTTTTTTAAATCTCATCTGTCCGTACAGGCGAGATTTCTTTAGGTCTCTTCTGGGCTTGAGGGATTAATCAAGGCATTTCTTCGTTTGAATTCTGGAATCCAACTTTTTGTTAACAAAACCATTATATTATACATCTCTAATGCTTATTAACACAAATAGGCTCACAAATAAATTAAAAATTAGGTGAGGATAGGGACATACGTTATTTGTTTTAAACATATTGAAAGTTAAATGGTTATCTTCTCTTCGTAACTAATGACTGATTGTTATATAATGCGGTGGTAGTAGGACTAATTACATATTATTTGCAAGTGTAGCTGCAACAGGCTGCTAGTAATCTCAAATTTTCATACAAATCGTACAATTGTAATTGAATAAGTTATGGATTTTTGAACTCGTATACTAATTTAAGGCTAAAACAGAAATATGCTTGTTAAACCTCCCGCAGATAGGGTAGAAAGGAATTGAAAAGTCACTACATTGAGGTGTTAAAAAGTTTGGGAGCTACAAGATTATAATGCCGCTTGACTCTGATGCAGCTTCTTAACCCCTGGTCAGTTTCCAAGTTTATATATCCATATCATGAGTACTACAAACCATATAGGATTGGTGTTTTTTCCAAAATTAAATTTTAACAATTCTGCATTCCTGAAAGAATTCTACCGCCTCCTCCTCCGTCTTCGGCAACTCTCACAAACTCGTCATTCCTCTGTGGATGCTCAGTGCAAAATACCCTCGTACAAAAAACCGCGCATCTCCCTCGAAAGGTAAATACAATTCAGCATGGGTCACGACGTTAGAAACGCCACTTTCCAGAAGAGTAATTCAAACAGTGCGCCATATCAGTGAAAATGGATATCTCTTGGGGAAGAAAGAAGCATGCAGAAGTGATGCCATCTAGCGGAGAAACGTGAAACGTGGAATTACGTAGGCGCGGCCGTATTATCACGATAGTACCGTCAAACCTTTTGGCCATAATCCAATCAGCTGTTGTCAGTTCAAAAAAACATTTGAACACAACAATAGCGTAAGACAATCCTTAGAAGCCTTGAATCCGGGAGCTGTTCACCCCTCCTTCGAAATGTACGTTCTCTCTGGCATTCCCTTCCAAAATAGAGCGGTTTTGCCCACGTAAAAATTTGTTGCGGTTTATAACCTTTTTCTTTGATTACCTAACGTAGTAAATTCTGGTATGAAATTTTCTGCCACCTGGTGATCAGCAGAGACGGATTCACCCACTAATTTTACATTGAGGTAGTTGAAGCGTTTTGTGAACTTCTCAAACCAACCTGCACTTGCACTAAAGGGAACGTTAGTGGATGATTCAGCATTATGTTCGCTTACTGTTTTATAAAGACGCAATGCTTTATCACTCAGTGGTACCCTCTTCAATCCACACGCATAGTAATTTTTCCAGTGCTTAAGTGCACATTTCGTTTTGACATTCTTTTAATTTTTCACCTGCAGAAGTTGCTGCACTTACACTGGCTCTTATTTTTTCTTCATTTTTTTGTATGGTACGAATAGTCGACTCATTCACCCCATAACCCCGCCCTAACACTGTGCTTCCGTGTTCTGATTTAAGTTTATCTAAAATTTCAAGTTTTTGGCTGTGCTCTGAACTTTTTTCTTCTCCCTTGAAAAATCAGTTTTTTTATTTACATTCCATTTTCAATAAGAAGGATAAATATTAAGGATAAGAATAATATTTTAAATCACAGGAGACAAGGTTAAGACAACCACTTACGGTAAGACACACAGAGGGCCTGCTGATTGAACTAGCACGAGGTTACTACCGGGTTACTCCCCAAAATTCTTTCAGCTTGGAAATTATCGAGTGCCATGCGATATATCGAGATTGTAACACGACATTGGTAGACAAAAGGGCAGGGGAAGAAGTAACATTGCTGCAACTTCAAGTGAAAGTGTAAGAAATTCGGCCATAAGGTATTGAGAAGCCTGCATACGAATCTCTCGACGTAACATTTCTGTAAAATGATTACATGAATCACTTTTCATTGTTTTTCTTTAAAATGTTTTAATTTGAATTTTATCATTTGTAGGTTACGGGAAATTTGAAGAATGACTTTAGCTTTGACTTTTCAAACCGCGTCTTAGCGTCTTGTGAATTCGTGCTATGTGAGGTTTTACTGTACTCAAGACTTGTATTTTAGACGCTGTTTTAGGCTAAAAAGTACACTTTGACTTATACTCGAATCGCCTTACACTCAAAGATATAGTATAGTATGTAATGGAAATTGAGGGTTGAATAAAGGCAGCAATGAAAAAAGGTAAACCCCAGCTGGAAAAGGAATTCAAACAACATGGAAGTGCAGAATCTGAGATTTACCTATATGCAAAGTTGTATGTTTTCTTGAATTTCACCAAGAAAGGGGAGTTGGAGTGGAAAATTGACAGTATCAAAAGATAAGTAAAAGTTCAATAAATTTATTAATGTTATGTTATCATCAACAAAAAATTTGATTTGGCTACAATAAGTAGAATTCAAATAATTACAAGAAATGTTAAGTGATGCATGGGTACCATTAAATTTGCGAAAAATACTGTCTACTACGGGATTTAGGGACATTTAAATTTGGACAGGAGAGGGCCAAATGAGAGAAGCTTAATAGATAATTTACCATTGTCTCTTGTGCATCATCTTTCTACATAAACATATATTTTGTATAAAAATATACTTCGTAGGATAATTGTTACTTCCAAAATGACAAGTTCATAATGCATTCAATTTTTACCACCCACCTCTGTAAAGTTCTCAAAACAAACTTTTTAAGAATTACTGGAATCAATGTGGAAATGCACACTGAAAGTTTCATGTTTCCATTTTTATACCTAGGGAGATATAAGAAAAATAATCGAAAGTTATTTAAAACATACCTCACTTGAATAATTCAATATAATATTTATGTTGAAGTTCAGTCTTTTGTCATAAATTACCCATTCTTTTTCACCTACAAAATGCTTTGTGAGCACAAAAGGAAAACTAGCATATTTAAGTTAATTTCTTCATCGTAGATAATCCATTTCCTTTCATTTACTATGCTTTGCATGCACAAAAAAGAAATTAAACATATTTATGTATTTGTAGTAGATCTTGTTCACTTCAGTTGCTAGGAAGATTCTTTCAGTTGACAGCAATTGATAAATCCTTGTAAGAAAATTTATAGTGCAAAATAAATTAAATAATTCAAGAATTAGTGGTATTTATGTGGAAATACAGTGGAATCCCCATTTAACGTTTATGTCGGGGACAAGTATTTTGTACCTTAAATCGAGTAATACATTAAATGGGGGTTATCTAAAATTCAAAGACTAAGCGGCAGTTCATTAATGTCAAATATATTTTATTAGTTAAAACACAAATATTAAGTGTACAGATAAATTGCGATCAATTTTTTCATTCGTAAAATTTCACAGAACGAAGATGGTTGAGAATAATACCAACAGTAAGTCATCCGGCGAAGGTGATTCTTCTAGCTTATGGTTTTTTTGCGAAATTAGTGGTCATTTCATGGCTGTGACCCTCATTGCACCTCCTAGCAGTGAATTTGCGATCTTTAATTTTTCCGAGACAAACATTCTTTAAACTTTTAAGCAAATAAACACACTTAATTGAAGCGCTCCTATATAAGAGAAATCAACCAAGCGTGCACATCCTTTCAGCTTTTTAAGTTCGCATGCTATAATGAATACATGATATAATTGGGCTCGCATGGGTTATATAAGATAATACAGTAAAACCCTGTTATGACGCGGGTTTCGGGAGACAGAATGTACACCCGTGTTATCGGCAACCTACGGTATTTCGGGGAATAATTTTTTAAAATGTGAAAGTATATGCGTTATAACAAATTTAATTGCAAAATACTATAAAAGCATATCGTATTTTGATTTAAATGCACACCTTACTTTAATCGGTGTTTTTAAAACAGTCCGATATTTTCTTTTGGCGCGACAGCTGATGGCATCTCTTTGTCACATTTGTCTTAATGTTTTGCAAATGTAAAAGATGAAGATGATCACAATCACTCTGTCTCTTCATTGAATTCATCACTTCACTGATGTTATCCAATACTTTGCTTATTTAACGGGTCTCAACCTCACATCTCTTCATTCTCACTGTCATCTTCCGATAATTTTTCTGGACTTCAGCTACAATTTCTTATCATTCTTATAGACAGTGACGGGAGTTTAGCATCGAGGTAAAATGTGAACCAAGTTGTTTACAAATAAAATAAATCACGGTAAAATTTCAACCGAGTTGTTTACGAAGAAAATAAATGGAATCATTTTGGGGGACATGACTAAACCCGCAGTATATCCGAATTCGCAGTATAGTGAGGCGCGTTATACCGGAGTTTTACTGTATTTACGAGTTTCGAATAATTATCCCTCAGTGAAGCAGTGTGGTGAGCGTTGGCAGACGTTTCGACGCCTGTTATCGGCTGACCATGCTTAAAATGACAACGCTAACAGTTCCAACTTCCTTTTAGCTTCATTTGTTACATTTTGGCCCTTTATGCGAAGTGGGCTCGCAAATTTGATTGCATGCCTTGTGCGGTGTAGGGAATTGCTACAGTGACTGACGAGTAAGAATGTACATCCAAAGTTTTAATAACATCGCTGCCTCGATGTAATATTAACATTGTTGTGAATAAGGCTTCCCTTTTTTGGGGGATTGTCTTCCTTTCAGGTTAACAAGGTAAATATGGCTGTGGTAAACGCGGGTGGCCCAACTAGCTAACGCGTCACGTTAGTGATCGAATGCCTGCGAACCGAAACGTAAAAAAATCCTTGTTCACGAGATGACGTCATCGCAACTTTCGTGAAGTATGTAACAGATAAGGACATTTAAGGTGGATTGACAAAACAGCACGACTACAAATTAATTCTTTTGAGTTTATTTAATGTAGTAACAACGCCAGTATGTATTGTGCCATTGATGGTTAGATTGAATTAATATATTACATCTCCACCAAATGAAATATTCTTGAGTCACGGTGTAAATGCCCCTGACATCGAGGCGATGCCCCGCAAGGGACCAGAATTTTGTCCCTTAATTGCAGGCAATTCACAAATCGAGAAACACTAAATCGGGTAATACAATACATTATTTATATTGAGCTTTGGTCGGGGCCGGAAAAACCGTCTTAAATGCGGGTAAACCTTAAATGGGAGAACCTTAAATTTGGATTCCACTTATATGCACAAATTTTCATCCTTCCATCTTTGACACCTTTGGAGATATACAAAAAGCAAAATTTTAAATGAGACCCTATCTAACCCTGTATATTTTTAAAAACTCAACTGTGAAGAAAAACAAATGGCAGCAGTACAGAAATCCATGCTCCTAGTTTCAGCTATCTATCTTTTAGGGTTTCATCACAATATCAATTTAAAGAAAGTTCACAGGCAGACATGCCAAATGAAATTATTTGCCCTATTTTTTTAGATGCTTTCAAAAATGCATTGTGGTGTTTCACGGCAGTGAAAACTGAGAAGACTTTCGAACAAAGAAATTATGCATACTATTGGTGTGCCACCTATGGGCATGTTGATGCAATGATGCAACACTCGGGAGGAAAAAAACATTAATTTAAGCTGAACACTTTTTATTCAGCTTAGGACTATATTTCAAAAGGCAGCATATGCTCTGTAACTGAATTTGGTGAATAATTTTCTATATATTGGCATCTCTCATATTTCAGGATTCACAGAAATATTGCTCTGAGACCATTTAGTATTATGAGTTTAAATCGTGCTCTTTTTCAGTTTCTCAATTTTAAATTATGCTCTAGGTTGCTTTATAATTATTGGTAATGCAATGATTATTATTAGTCTGCACTTTCATATCCAAAAGCACAAGGTTGTTCCTAGTGATAAAATATTAATGAATTCTTCGAAATCCTGGTTAAATTAATATTTTTAAAAATTTCTTCCACATGTCATTTTGAGTGCTATGAATGAGGACTTATCAGGGAAGATGTGGATTTATGGCAGTCTTAAGCATTTACTGTAAGCTAAAATAATAACCAAAAACTTACCTTACTTTTAGAGAAATTATTTTGTGAAGAAACATCATGCAATTGTTTTTGTTGGCATTTTGTTTTGAAGAAATGTTTTTGGCATTTGAGGCTTATATTTTGAGTTTATGAGGGATTTTTCATTAAAATTACAAAACGTTGGTTTAATTTGGGTGCATGTATTTATTTAGAGGTGACCACCAGAAAGGTATTGTTTTCTCACATAAAAGCTTGATAAGTAAAATTATTTCTTACTTAATGCTTCCAAAAATTAAAATCCAAATTTCCATAATTGTATGTTGCATTTATAGATACATGAAAATATTTAGAGTAATTTATTCAAATTTTATTAATATGATAATTTTCTCTATCAATCACAGACATTATAAAAAGTTGTTTAGCTGAAAATTTTTTACAACAGTATGAATTATTTATAATAATTTCTAATTACATAAAGTATTAAGGTTATCTTAACAGAGAAAATAGTTAATATTAAATTGCATGTTAAATTTTTTTTTGTGCTTTGCTTATCTCTTTTCATTACTTCATAACATCCCCTGATACTTCATTACTTCTTTGCAATAATAAAAATATGAACTAAATCTGCCCCGGGATTTTATTTTAAAATTGCCCTTCTTGGTCCAAAATGCTTTTCTTCAATCCTTGCCAGGGTGTGAGAAATGAGCATTCCTACGACCCAGGCACTGCTGCTGAGAAGGCACAACTTCTATATGATGCTGGTAAGACTGGAATGATGACACTTTCTGTTTTCTTTACATTGGACCTTATATTCCAAACAGGTTTGAATCATCAGTGAAATTTGTGAAGCAGGTTTTTTGTGTATATTGTTATAATATATAAATATTTTTATTCAAAGCTCCATGGGTCATATATTTTAGCTGAAGGTATAAGGCAAGCACTATCATCAGTGGTCTTTTGAAATATTTTTATTTAAAATTTGTCATCAGTTGAATGCATGATGTAATTGGTAAATCTGGTATATTCTTTAGTTAGGTTGTGTTTGGTCAAGAAAAATACTTGTTGGTTGTAGAAGCTATTAAATTGAAATTTTAGAAAAGGTGTGTATGACCCTTGCAGGAAGAAAGGCGCTTGATTGTTGACCGAGCAGCAGCCCAGGAGATGGCACAAGGCCTTGTTGATGCAGGCATGTACAAATTATGTAGAAGATTGTACCTACTATATATATATATATATATATATACCGTATTTACTTGTGTAAGCCGCACACCTTTTTTCCCAAAATGCCTGTGAAAAAATGGGGTGTGCATCTTACACGAATTCTTTTATTTGCTGCGCATCTTTTTTCCTAAAATGTCATGTCAGTAAACATATATACGTTAACCTAGCACCCATGCCGCATCTATTATTCTATTTCCAAATTTTGGTGTATTTAGTCATTTTCATTCATTGTATAAAAATTTTAAATGAGTTTTAAGTTTATTAACGGGTGCTCCCCAAACTCGACGAAGTTTTCTGCTTCAATCGTCACGGAGGCCACGGCGCATGCACGACCAGTTTGTGTTGGTGGGGGTTTTGTGCTCACAGCAGACGATGCCTACCATGTTCAGATACGGCATGCTTCCTTTATTCACTGATACGTCTATGAAAGTCATGGCCGCTGTGGTGATCACTGAATGATCACCGATCATAATTTTAGTTAACCAAAAAAATGACGACCGCTACGGTAGCGATCAGTGACCATACGGATAGAAAATTATTTACAGCAGAAGGATCGGTGATCGCTTCCGGAGTGATTTCTGCCGAACGTGACCAATATGATGACAAAAACAGTTAAGTGTTTAACAAAAGAGGACTATCGAGGAGATTTCTGCTAGTACCGATATAAAGAGATCACCCAATCAATTCATCACGTAGGAGTGTGAAGATGGTTAACTTGAGCGTAGCATTTTTGAGAAATAGGAATTGGTGATTTAAAAAACCCTTTTTTGGTTCAAATAAATTTTTTCCCCTATAGCCTGCCCAAAAACCGGGATGCGCGGGATACACGGGGGCACGGCTTACACGAGTAAATACGGTATATGTATACACACACTCACACAGGTTTATTTCTACCGGGTTGCCAATCTGGAAGTTGTTTTCATGCAGAATATAAAATCAAGGAACTTTTAAGAACAAAAATTTATAAATTTTGAAAACACTTCAAATTGAAAATACCATATTTAATCAATTGAAAGCCGACCCCTACTTTTCATGAGAAAATTCCATGTTGGGTGGGAGATTTGTTGCACAAAATATACCGAAAAGTATTAATGCCCTGGTTTTTACAATACATAATTAAATAAAAAGTGTAACAACTAAAATTACAACACAAATTACATTATATTCAAGTATTCAATACAATTTTTAATAAAAATGTAATTTGGCCAGGTTATGTCCCAGATTTTTAATCTTGCAACAAAAATATCCTGGTTTCTCTCTTTGTCTTCTTCAGCATCATACATTCGAGTCATCAATCCTGTGGTACCATTGTGCAGCAAGATTTGATGTTTCTTCAGCATATGCTATCACTTTTCTCTTAAAGTCCACAGAATAATGTGTTTGGCCCATTATGGGATTACAATTGTTTGTATATGGTATTTATTATTAGGTTGCATTTCACATGTGAAATGCCAACCACCATTTATGAAATGATGCTTCTGACATTTTGCATATTCAAATAGCAACGTAATACAAGTAAACTGTACCAATGCATGCATTTACGTACCTTATCTTGCAACTCTAAAGCCACCTTTGCTACATTCCAGTAGCTTCTTATCAGATTCAGAAAATAGCAGTTTATGCCCCAAGCATGGTCTGCTATTCAGTGTAGGTTTGACTGCCATACATTGGAGATGCAGAGTCACCTTTACCAGTAGTTCCTTTACTATTTCTGTGCGAGTACAGGTATTTGCTTATATTTTGTTTTTGTAATGAATTTGTTGTTAAAATACCTAAGTTTTAATTGAATGCACTGACATTTGCGTATATTTTCTTTTTGGTATTTGTAGCAGATTTGTTGTTCAATAACTATAAGTTTTAATGAAAAGTTATTTTAGTTCTATACTGAACAAAGTTAAAGTAGATGACCAAAATAATGAACTGATTTCCAACAAGTCTAGTGAAAGTGTTAGTAGGTAAGTCCAATGCTATCATCATTAGTAATACAGGAAAACCTCGTTAATTCCAAACTCAAGGGATCAAAAATTCATAACTTCATATTAAATGGTTTTGAATTATCCGATACATTTTTTATTTTGGCACCAAATCTTGAAGTTGCAAGCTCTTGGTTGCTGGAATGGATAGAAATATCATTGTCATCGCCATGCAAGTGTTGGATGGTTAAGTATGTTAAATCACAAAACTCGATGCTGGATGTCAAAAACACATACTTAATGAACAAACTGATATATGTACATATATGCATTAATATCAACTGCCGTTAACATCAAAACACTATTGAAATGAAAATTAAAAACAACTGTAAAATAAAACATAAATCATCACCTAATTTATTCATATAAAATTGAAATATTCATTAATTTTACTTTACAGTCCTGTATTTATCGGATACAAATTCATTTAATTTGCCCATTGCTTTAAACACACTCTAATCTACATCACAGTTCATTAGGGATTCAAGCGCAGCAAGGCCTCTTTGCGTGTAGGACGTGCAGATTCAAGGAGGTTCTCCTTTTCGTACTCTTCTCCCTCACCTCCTGAAGCTACTGTGGAAGCAGCCACTTCTCTATCCATCGGAAGAATATCTGTTGAACTCATGCATTATCTGAAAGTTGCTACCATGCCATCTACATTAGTGAAATCTTCGAAATACGTTAGGTCAGTAATTTCAGACTTCAGCTCAATCCAGTCTTCAAATCGGCTGTACTATTTACGATTTTGTTCCCAATTTTCTTATTTATAAACCCAGCTTTTGCAAAGCAATTTGTAATAATGAAAGGCTCTGTAGCATTCCATGCAACAACTATATTTTTCATGGTATCGAGTACATTCCATTTGTTGATCTCTGTCACAGGAATGTTCCACTTAATCTTGAGAAGATAATATCATACCAACAGCTTTCGGTATGACCTTTTAAGGCAATTAATAATTCCCAGGTCTAGGAGCTGTATGTAACTCGTCCTGTTTCAGGTAGAAATAGAACACTCATATGGGTACATCAAATCAGGGCCTGCTTGATTGTGTGCTGTCCATTAGCAGAATAATTTTCCTGTTTTGGGAAGCCATTCATCTCTCTGCAGCCGCATAAGCCACTCCTGGTAGAGTTTTATCAGCATCCAAGCATTTTTGTTGGCCCTGTAGTCTAATGGAATCTGAATCTGGATAAATACCCTACAAACCACTGCAATTGGTATGTGGCAGGAGGAGATTATCTCCAACCTATCATATTATTCTCTTATTGTGCTGGTCTCTTATCATCTTAGGGAAGAAGGATCCCTTGTATCTATCGGTTCTACAATCAATTTCTCGAATCTTGTCAATGTGGTCATAAGTTGGGTTATTAGTAAAGATGCATTATTCCTTTAAAACATCGAGGCTTATCGTACTTGCCAAACAATGAGTGGTTTTAATTCTTCACTTCCATCTGCATTACAAGCTAACAAGATGGTAGATCTTTCTTTGGATTTTTTCCACTGTGGCAAGTTTCACCTTTGAACATGAGCATCCGGTCTGGTTGCAAATTATGAAACAACTGAGTTTCATCGCAGTTGAAGATGTCCTTCTGCTCGTAATTGTCCAGAATTGGCTTGATACTTCCTTGAAAATTGTCTGCAGCTATGGTGTTAACTGAGGATACTTCGCCATTCATAGACAACCCCGCTATATTATGCAGTTTTTGGAAACTGAAGATCCGTTTGAGCACTTAAAATAAAGTCCCAACTTCTGGGCCCCAATTCATCTGTCATTTCCTTTATGAAATTGTCTGAAATTGGAAATCTGCTTCCATATCTGTGCATTTTACACCTCTCATTCTCTTCAGTTTGTTAATCTTTTTTCCTTGTGTTGCTGCTTCTTCTATATTATCCTGATTTTTCACATATGTTGACAATGTCGATAAGGGAATGCCAAACTCCTTAGCAATTTTAATTTTTGTTTTTTCTTTCCTATCCACTGCACACAGAAATTTGATCTTCTCTGATATCGTTAAATCATTATGCTTTCTTGTAGCCATTTGTTATCATTGCTTAACTAAAAAAATAAAACTATCAAACACTAGGGCTATGAACTTGAAAAACACTTGAACACTTGTTAACATGGCACAAGACTTACTAACTCTCAGCACGAGAACTGTACCATTTATTAACAGTTTCTTCTCACTAAAATAATAACAAAGAAGAAGCCTGGATGAATATAGGCGGTGCCTTCAGCACTGGATGAATGGAAAGGGGCTCTAGAATTCAACAACGAATTTGAATGGTAGATGTAGGTGTGCCACCGCAGACATGCTAAGATTTACTGACACAATGTCTGTCTATGACTCCCTTCTTCCAAATGATATGCCAATATCTATCGCAAACCCTTTTAGAGATGTTTACAAAGGAAACAGAATGAAGGAATAATTTAATTTCCAGAATCTCAACCACCCTTTCCTTTGGGTAAGGGATATGTACCTCTCATTACTAATCCTCATTAGCTGTTTCAGCACTCATGTCCAGAGCATCCCCCATGCCGGCAGCCTCACTACCAGCACATCTACATTGTATGCTTATGTTTTGTCCTTAAACTTCTGAGAACTGCTTTTAATGTACCTCTCCGAGAACTACAATTGGGCCTTTCCCAATGATTTCAAATTCTCAAATAACGTAGAGAAGAAAGACCAAATGCAGCAGATCCAGAAATAAAACCAATGTTCAGAACTTATGGCATCGAATTGTGGATGGTTAGTTAGATTTACTAATGAGATTTTACTGTAATGGTACAAGACATATCACTTTCGAACTTTGTTTCAAAATAAGCTGAGGTTAAGCAGTCCATGGGACAGAATATTGTATTCAAATTAAAAATTAATCATATTTAGAAATAAACATACTAAAAACCTTACAAAACTATTCTGTTGGCGGGGAAATGGTAACGACTGTGAATTATCAATTGATGGAATGAACGATCCGAAGATACTTATGCGACAGGCAAAAGCTGTAATGATGGGAAATGTGGAAACAGGTGAAAAAACCTGCCATGACCAGGAATGGAACCCAGGTTTTCCACTTGCTGGGCGGATATTCTACCATTGAACTACCGTAGCAGATTAATTCTCCTATTTCAGAACTGGAGTATTTTCTTAGGTTGGGACTAGGCTAGCTATGCTAGTATCAGTCAGTCACAATGGATCTCTTCAAGGAGATACATCAACGAAAACCCCTACCCTCTCTAATGATAAGAATGCCATGTTATAAATTAATGGGATGAATGATCCTAAGATCCTTATGGGACAGGTATAAACTGTAATGAGGCATGACCTTTTGAGAGTGGTTTTTAACCCTCCAAGGACGAGAAAAAAGATTTTCATTTTTCATTATTGTATTTATGTTAATATGCATATATGATCCTCCCTAGCCAATTTTTACACGTAATTTTTCAGTAATTTTTGAGATATGGGATGATGCCATATGGCACCGCTCAGCCTATCCCAAGTCAGTATTTTCACGGATGTATTCTTCTATTGTTAATAGAGTTATTCAGCCGTATTTGCAAAAGTTACGATCCCACAAAGGCGTGACTACCTGCATACACTACAAATGCTACTGTTATTAGTACTTTTATCAGGGGGCAACCTTTTACTTTATACTTATGAAGCAGGTGCGAAAGGTAAATGTCCGTTATTATTGCCATTGTGTCAGCGTTTTTTCTATATATAAACGCATTTATTTTCATTTATTTTACGTAGAAAAATAAATTATTTTTTAAATGCTAATAGTGAAAATTGATGGTTGCAAAGAAGCCACGCCCTGAATATGGCTGACGGAATAATCATTATTCACTGTACATTCTAGTACCTCACTAAGCTACAATGCAAAGGAAACTGTTGATTCTTCCGAAATCTTCTGTTTTATTCGCAATTCAAAAAATAAAAGAGCATGCATATTTTATGGCAGGTATTTATTTCATTGTATGATAATTAGCAAAACATGGAATACAAAGTCCTACATTACATTTGCAACATTCAGTCCTTACTTGAGAACTGCAGCCTTCTAAAGCACATCTCTGCCGGCTGTTTTTTCTTGTAGGCTTCACGTAATGGTCAATTCTATCAAAGCGTATGCTATGTAACACTCGGCCTGAATCATTTCTCCCTTTTGGAGCACTTGCCCGGCCTGGCGCCTTCAAAGGAGTTCTTTATCGGGTAAGATACGTAAGAACAATTTCACGTCAAAATTCTAATTGTGTCACAACTCTTCCGGAATTTCTGTGTAGTATCCAGGCATTATGAAAGGCTGCGTCCAATAGCCAGGTAAAAATTGGCCGCTACTATTTTTTTCTGCGGAGACTTATTCTGAACATGGCTATATTTTCATCCATGCGGTCGGTTCCTCCCATAAATTTATTATACGTGGCAAATAAGAATATCTTATGGCATTTTTTAAAGGGTTTACACCATGGCAAGAGGACATGATTGTCACTAACGAGTTGCCTACCCAACTGGTAATGATTACGTTTTCCTCCCTGCTGACCCAATACTGAAATGTTCGGCGCTTCTTCTTCAGGTCTTTGTTGCACTGAATGGGACAGTCTTTTGGAATTCGATTCTGCCTTAGCGTTCCCAAACTCTTCAGATGACTAACTAAATTTATTCCCGTGAATAAGTTGTCAAAATAAAAACGGAATGGCAAGTGCTTTATTCCCTCGGAAAACTCATCTATCATTGACACTAACGGTGCAGATGCCTTGCCAAAATTCGCTTCATAATCCGTATTTGCCTTTGGATTTTTACCCTAATAAACATCAAAATTTACTAGATAACCAGTGGTAGTATTTATACACCAGACCTTATAACCAAATCTTATTGGTTTTCCACGTAAAAATTGTTTGCAACCGTGCCTGCCATAATAGGGTATCATGCTTTCATCGTAAGAAAGGCATTGCTCTGGTATGAAATGGTCTAAAAACTTTTTCCTCAGCACATTCATCAATGGACGCAATTTCCATAATTTATCATTAGGAGTCATTTGACTATTGTCTGCAAAATGAACAAATTTCATCATTTGCACGAAACAATCTCTACGCATTGCATTACAAACTAAATCATTACTTACATCAGGGGAAGTTTTCCAGTATCACTTCTTACCACATGCATTGTTGTATCCACTTAGGATCAAGATTGCTATGACAGCTTTCATTTCCTCATTAGTAATCTGAGGATCTACATTATTCGTGAAAATAGCATATTTTGATGCTTCATTTACAAGAAGCATGATAAGTTCATCGTCAAAAAAGAATTCGAATAAATCCACTGGGGATTTGTCTCTAAACTGTGAATAATCTGCACAAGTGAACAGTGGCACTGAAACGTTCAAATCTTCTTCATACCACTTCACTGCATTACAAACTCTTTTCCTGATTTTGGCGGAGGGAAGTTCATTTTCTGTTGTATGCTCATGCTCACAAGTGTCTTCAGGGTCAGAATCCTCACAACCACCGATCCGTCGAGAATCCGATAACACCAACTCGGTGCCAGTGCTGAGTTGCTGACCGCTTAGGTTGTCGACATCACTTGCGTCGTCCTCATCAGCAGAATCTTCATCTGAAGCAATTGCTGCATCGGGTGGCTTGATAAATATTTTGACGAGTTCTTTCTCATCGTCGTCCTCAAGGAGCTCAGGAATATCTTTTAGTGTCAAGTTCCTAAGTTTGAAAAAGTTATTTATGAAAATTATTATTAAAATAATACATTCTACTATATATTAAATGTAAAGCTTGCAGGAATCTCTGTAATCGTTATTTGATACCTTATTTAGAAATACAAAGTTGCAAGACTGTCTGTGAGCTCTTGAACAAAGTTATACAGAGAGATAAAATGTACGATGCAATCTGATGCCAAATGGCATCACTAGGCTTTCGAGGATTAAGGTAGGAGTAGAGCCACTCCAGGGAGGAGGGAGTCAAGTTTAAGATTCAAAGTTTGGTAAGGAGAATGATAGAGTCAAAGGCTTTACTAAAGTCAAAATGTGTCATGATGGTTACTTCTCTGCGATCCATTGAAAGGCACATGTCATCGGTGATCTTAAGGAGGGTGGTAGAAGTACTTTGAGAAGGGCAGAAACCTGATTGAAGGGAATCAAATAAGATGTTGTTGAAGAACTTAGAGATTTGCTCGTGAACAAGCCTTTCAAGATCCTTAGATTATGACAGAAGGATGCTGATAAGTCTGAAATGGACTGGTTCCAGAGATTCATATTTCTTGGGGATGGGACGAACCAAAGCACGCATTCCAAATATTGGGGAATTTGCCGGAGGAAATGGACCAATTAAAGATTTGGATTATAGTTGGAAGAATGTGAGGAAGTATCTTTTTTACAATTGTTATTGGAATTTCCAATAAATTTCCAATAAAGAAATTTTTGCTAATAAATATTAGAAATTTTGTGTTAAATTTCATATTCACAAAATATTGTTTATTTTGATGTAATTTTATAAATGTATGTTAATAAACATTTATAAAGGCAAATGTGTTTCATTCTTATTAAATTGTTTTGGGTTTTAAATTCAATCAGAAACTAATGTGCTAGGGGCCCACTTTCTCCCATGAAAGGATAATTATGCAACTGGAAACTGGTATTGTTTGAAATGAATGCAGCATTCTGTGACCATATGGTAATGTTAGGCTTTTAAGGGTTAAGATTTTATGCTTTTAATGACAATATTGTTTTCTTAACATTTTAGTAATGTATTTTAACTTTATGTAATATGAGATGGAACTTAATAGTTTTCCACCAAGATGCTGGAACATATCCCCCAATAATAAGAACATGTACTTTAATGGGAAAACGGCACTCAACATTTGACCGTTTGAGATTCAGTTGCGGTTTCAGGAATGCATCTTGGTTGAATCTCGGGCATTGCCTGTACCCATAAAAGTGGATGTAATCAATATTTTTCAAAGTGACTTTTATAATTTGAAAAGATCAGTACAGTCATGCCTTGTTTAGTGCATGTTTGTTTAGCGCAATTTTGATATAGCGCAATTGGAATCCCATGGTATACATTTTTATTTATTTTTTAATAAAATAAATACTGGATGTTTGGTGTATACTGCAAAATGAAAATACTGTTCACGGTGCGCATTTTTGCTGGCTTTTGTTTGCTTAAAAACATTAAGGAAAGCTGTTATCACGGGTTTACAGAAAATTCACCGACCACAATTCACCAAAAAACAATTCACCGACCACAATTCACCGATTCACAATTCACCGAAACCACAATTCACCGAATCGCAATTCACCGAGTCACAATTCACTGAAAAGTAAATTCACCGAACCACAATTCATCGAATGTATTATTCATCGGAATTTCCAATTCACTTTATGAAGATTGGGGGAGAGTGGAAGTAATATAAACGGAATGTTGGCAACAATAATAAGTAACAATAAACCATTACCGTTTAAGGAGGAGTGGGTATGGGGAGGAAAGAAGGAAGATGAAATAGTATAACAAAATGTAAATCATGGATGTCATGTCATGGAAGGTTAAACATTTAAAATGGGAACACTGGCACCATGGGTGTCATTCGATTGCAAATAACTCATAGATGAATAATAAACAAATTAACAAATCACACACTCAAGGCTTATGGTAGGGGGAGGAAAGGTGAAGGGATAAACATTTAAAAATGGAATACTGGCACCATGGGTGTCATTCGATTGCAAATAACTCACAGATGAATAATAATAAATAAATAAAGAAAGGATGCACTCAAGGCTTATGGTAGGGGGAGGAGAGGGGGAAGGTTAAACATTTAAAAACGGAATAATGGCACCACGGGTGTCATTCGATTGCAAATTTATTTATTTTTTATTTTTCCGTCGGTTACAAATGTAACATGCAAATCATCCAATGTACAGAATTGACTGTAATACATAATTCAGTCAGTTACAGACATAAAATGCAAAATGTACAGAGAATAACACAAAATATAATGGAGCAGCAGTAAATAGATACATAATTAACTGAATCATCCAAATACACACAAACTATGATAATTATTAGACAATAATTTTACCTTTGTACAGGAGTATCACTAATGCAAATTTCATCGATTGCAGACATAAATATAAAAATAAATAGTTAAGCACAAGATATAATAGACCAGCCAAAAAATAGATACTAAATAACAATTGAATTTACAGCTGAATCATGGAAAAACTCACACTATAATAATTTTTGGATGATAAAAATTTTTTACAATTGATTTTAAACAGAACTAAAGAATTAATGGATTTGATGGTTCTTGGGAGATGGTTAAAAATTATGGATGCAGCATGATGAGGGCGTTTCAAGCAAGAAGAATAGCCATAGCTGTTGATATGAATGTTATTTCTAGCACGAGTTTCATAACTAAGAAAATCTGCATTAGTGGTGAACTGACTGAAATTGGATTTAATAAAAACGGCACACCGAAGGATGTAGATAGAGGGCAAAGGAAGTATGTTGCGAGAACGGAAGTACTTTTTGAGTTAGAGCGCCGACAATCACATACACACAGAGACATCATTCCGAAAATAGTCTAAACGTGTTCTAGGGACCTCAAAACGTGTATTTCCGTTGAAATCTCAAAGTCGATTTTTTTCATGATCACAATACTTTCCCATTACTATGTATGGAGAAAATAAATATCAGACTTTGGGATTTGACTGATTTACACATTTTAGGGATTTAGTTGGAGTTTTTCTGATTGTTTTATTTTTGTTATATGTAGTAAGGCATGGGTCTCAAACATAAGGCATGATGGCCTTGTTTCCAAATGAGCACTCACTCTCCTACTCGATCGAAATCTTTATAGGATTTGAACTTATTGTAACGATGTTGATATGAGCGTCGGATCCAAAGAGAGATATTTGTGATTGCCTATCCATTGGAAGTCAGTCTTTCTCTCCAGGATCCGCTCTTTGACCCATTCGGTACATCTTTTTGAATTTGCACCTCAGATTAGTACTTTGTGAGAAAGGCAAACAAATCTTGGTCGTCTGAAGTTGCGTATCTGAGAGCAGGAGCGCTCCTATTGAATGAAACCTATTGCCTCTCTTGAGAGTATTCTGTTTCCACCCTCGGAGGTGAGTATACTCTTGAGTTCTGTAAGCATATTGTGGAAACAAACAACTGACTTCAATTCCTATTGAAGAATGAGGGACACGTGGAATACTATAAGCTGGGGAATCCCCTTTATGACAGCAGTGGCCAACCATTCTGCAGTTCAAAATCATATGTAATATTATTCTAAAAAAACCTTTATGTTGGCATTCTTACGACTTGGAATGTAAGAGAAATACCCCTAAGATTCATCTGGACTGATAAAGGGCTCAGTAGGCTTGGGTTCTATGACAACTTATCGCAGCCTATTTGTCGCGCGTCAATTCGTCACAAGACAACTCGTCGCACGTCAATTTGTCGCACAACAATTCGTTGCGTGTCAATTCGTCGCAGGACAAACTCGTCGCGCATTGCCCCATAAGGAAAGCCCGTATATTGTTGTAGAGGTTTTTAAGTTTGCTTTTTAAATTATTTCCTGTCAAGTTTCGAACTCATGATTTAAATTATCGTAAAGATTTAGCGTAACTTATTAGTTATTATCGAAAAAGTTGAATCAAAGCCAGTGTTCAATCATGGATAACATGGGTCTCGGCAGAAAATTTTGCAGGTGTGGGCAAAACAAAAAAATGCCTATTACCCAGGGGCGGACGCAAATTTTCCCAACCCGGGAAAATTTTACTTAACTGCCTCCCAACTGACCACAAATCCACACCACTGAATCACTATGAATTATATTATTACTGTACTGAATATCCTCTTGAAATTAATTAAAGTATATTTTAAATGACTAATTTATTTCCCTTAAAGCAGGTTAAAATCAGAGCTCGGAATGAGTTGGAACACACCGGAATGCCGATGATACCATTCTGTTTCGACAGACATTTAGAAATATCGTCCCTTATAACAAGCATACCGTTTCGTAAAAATTTCCGTTCCACTACCAATACAAGCGTTCTGTTTAGTAACATTTTCCATTTTGAGCACTGGTTAAAATCCACTCCGACCTGATAAATACTTTGACACAAATAGCCTATCTCCCTACACCCGATCTTTCTTCCGCTCACTTTCCTCTTCCCATCAACATCTCGGTGATATTCAACTTTTTTGCACAGCGTGCCCCTTGGAAAACTTTGAAGATGTGCATACCCACTGGTATTATCATGTAATACAAACAAATCCACAGAAATCTTTAAATGATTAGAATTAATTTTGGTCGACTAAATTTGTATTCACTGCACCTAATCGTAAAGGTTATGAAAAATGAATCTTTTGCATATTCTGAATAAATCTCCCATATTTCCGGTTGAATACCAATATTTACCTCCTTCCTCTACAACCCTCTCGCCTTCCTCCCTCTACATCTCTTTCGACCGCATATAGGCACCGTATTGACACTTTTGCATAACACACATGAAATGATACAACAATTAGCATGGTTAGTTAAGAATGCAGAATTTCACCCAAATTCGAGCGAATCAAAGGATAAATTGACTTTCAAAATAAGAAATGTTCCTTTTTCTTTAAAATATTCTTGGTCTGTAGAACGCATGTCAAATTTTCCAATATTAATTTGCAATAGGAACAAGGGCTGCTGAGCGGAATTTTAAATGTTACATATTATCTTACGAGAAATGAAAATAGTCCCTGGAGGTCGATCTCGTGACATTTTTCAAGATATATTACGCCATTACCTTCATATATCCCATTTAAACATCCTGTCAAATTTTCGATCCTCTGTGTACACCATTTAACGAATTGTCCAAATTTCTCTACAGTGTGACACACGGACCAAACAAACAACCACTCCAAGAACAAACCAATTAATACTGCCTTTTATTATAATTATAATCTTGCACATGGGCAGATGGACAAACAAGGTGAAAATAGAAGTTTAAAAAATAACACGAAATAAATCCAAAATCTAAGAAATCGGAATTACAAGGTGGTCATAGGATAAGTATGTATGTACTTCGATTTTCAAAGATGCAAACATAAATGAACAGATAATTATAACTCTTCTAAAACTCGAAACAACAAAGTAAGCTTCATTTATGACATTCAATAATCATAGTAAAATTCAATGTATAATGTATACATCGAGAAGAATACCTTTAATATTTCATCTGTCAGATCTGGGGCCATGTTTTAGAAGACTACCTGCTCTTCCCTTTCGACCCTCATTAGAGAGGATTAGCGACCCTCACTCTGACTCAAGTCCTGGCCCCTAGCTCTGTGTAGTGTACGTACCCTCACAGCAGGCGGTGAAATTACGGATCTATCATTGCAAAATTGCAATACTTTTTGCAAATAATACGATTGAAAGTTACATCATTGCATTGCGCTGAAAATGCTGATTATTGGCGTTTTTTAAGCAAAATTCTACGATACATATCAATGGAGTTAGGAAACGAGCGAGGTAGAGGTGGGGGAGGAAGGAAACTGAAGGGGGAGGGAGAGATACCTACATAAGCACTTCAACTTGCCTTAAGCTTTTTAGGAGGGAAATTTGGAATCGACATTGGCTTTCCGAATTACAACACGTACAGTGACTCTGTCCTTTCAGCTATCACTTTCAAATAGTCTACAGGGTCCAGAAAATATTAAACATAAAGGGTAGTCTTCCAGGTGCTCTTCCGACATGCGGCCAATTCTTCTCTGCATATCTCTTTTTATAACAGACAAGTATCCCTCAATATTTTGAGTGTGGGTCAAACAATATGCAGGATCTATAAAGTCGGAGGAGTGGTTAACGGTGGAATGAGCGTAGCCTAGCTGCTGCAAACATCCGTAACCCTTCCACATATCTGTAATTACGTTGGATTCCACTTCACTGTTCTCCTGGATCACTTTTTCCTCGGTCCCTCTTGTCCAAAAGACACAAGAATGATCGATGTGTTTCCCTGTCAATGCCCCCAACCACCCACTTCGTCTTCATCAAGCATCTGTGATTATACTTGCGTCTCCCATACGAGTCTCATCGATTTCCACCATTTTACCAGCTCCTCCAATTTTTTCACCGTTTTCTAACAGCCACAGCAACAGAAGCTCGACAGTAGACGTTCGGTGGTCCATCTACTTAACCCCATCTCCCTGACTATGATGGCTGTGGGATATTTTAATATCCAAGCCACCATTACACTTAAGATGTCCTCAGTTGGAATCTTCCATTACGCAAAAAAGTCCCGCTGCGAATGGACGTCTTTTTTCTGGAGCCTACCGTTGTGCACCTATATACAGGTTGATTATTTGTTCCACCAGCGGCTGATCCCTTTCCATCGGCCACGCACAAATTTTCTGCTCTGCTATTATATCAAAAGATATTAAAAACGGCAAAAGTCCAGCCAAAGAAAGGTGGCTCTTGAACGCTGCAATACTTTGGAGGTATTCCATTTTCCTGTTAAAGAGTGATCTGCCCCTCAGCGTCTAAATCGAACTGAGTTGGGATCGCTCACTGCACTGCTGTACAACGATGGCTGATTCCAAGAATTTACAAATCGGGAAGTACTGCCAGAGAGCCAATGAAATGAAAAGAGATTCTTGAAAAGGAGGAATCTCATTTGCTGTAAGTAGACAGACAGATTGGAATTAGTGAAGAGGCGAGGCATCTTTTTCTAAAATGCATGTTGTAAAAACATGAACTTATAGAAGAACTCGAATTTCAAAGCGATATGGCGATCCACAGAAAACTGCATTCTTATTTTCAGCGCATATCTATGCCTTCATTGAATCACTTGAATTATGTCTGGTGAAAAACTCATATATCTCGCATATGAGACTTTTTTCATTTCATTTGTTGCTTTATCTCATATATTTTGAAGGGTGTGTTTGTTGGTTTGTTCATGGAACTCCTCCTAAAAGATAAAAGCTCGAACAACCAAATTTGGTACGATTCCTCCTTACATCTTAACTTAGTGAATGGTCAAGGTTTGGTCAACCTAACATTTTTTATGGGGTTATTTTTGAGTCGATTGTCCAATTTCAGTAGACCATAAGAGTAGCATGGGTTTCTGTGCAAGCCAGTACAAAAATACTTTTTTAAATTACTTAAAATTAACATACGAACTTGGGACAAAAACTGTTACATAGAAAAAGAGAATGGAGTTGCATAATCTTGAAAGCAGAATTAAAATCTGTGCTGAATTAGCTTCAATAATTGATTGTAATCACATGAGAAGGCTTTTTACTCTCGCGCAGTTTTTATTTAACCCGGCTAGAAACCCGAGAAAATTTCATCACGATCATCCGCCGGGAAAGTTTCAAATCTTTATTTTCCCGTAAGTTTACACGTAATTTTCAATTTTTTAGTGTGCAAGATTTTTTCTTTTGTTCATCTAAATAGGTAATTGTGAACAGGTTTTCTTAATTTTTGCTTTATTTGACGGTTAAAACCGTGTACTATCTTATTCTTACGATGTTTACATGTTACATGGTCGGTCTTACTGTTAGATTCACTAACTCCATTGAAATTCAATGGGCAGTTCTGCTAGTGTTTAATATTTTCTGAGTCGTGTAGACAATTTGACAGGGACAGGGTCGCTGTACGTGTTGTAATTCGGAAAGCCAATGTCAATTTCAAATTTCCATCCTAAAAAGCTTAAGGCAAGTCAAAGTGCTTACGTTGGTACCTCTCACTCTCCCTTCAGTTTCCGTCCTCCCCCCCCCCTCTACCTCACTTGTTTCATGTTCTTACGAATCCATTAGGAACAAGAATTTCTCTTCCATACCATTATTTTCGTCTTAAGCTCAGGGGCAGTCGAATTTACAGCTCTTGTGACCACAAGGGGAAACAAAAGAGAGGGATGGGGGAGGAAGGCGAAGGATGTAAGAGGGGTGGGGAAAGAGCCCCTGGGAAGTGTAAAGAAGCCCGATGTGGTGGAAATAAGAAAACCAAAGTGCTGCCTTTTATTATTGGTCGCCGGGGTAGTTAGAAACTGGAGGCTTGCACTGATACCGACTTTCGTGTTTGCATCTAAACTTTAGCCTCGGCAAATTTTTTCGTATTCGGTGGATATGAATATGTTGTCTTTTTTCAACGACAATGAGTTATGACTACCGCAATTTGAGCGAATATGAGACCAACTCATTTGCCGCACCCAGTGAGGTGCTGCCCTAAGGCGGTGCCTTACCTGCTTACCGCCTATAGATGACCCTGGTGGTATCAATAAATAAGGTATTTGTTACAATAAAGTGATGTTTGAATGGCGAGAATTCTCGCTATCCATACACAGTGTGATATGTTTTTTTGCATGTCCAGTTTTTTCACGTTTTAAAATAATATCTAATATAATATTTACATTTTTACACATTTCCAGGGGGAGCAGCTGCTCCCCCTTGCCCCTCCCCCCTGCCGACACCAGTGATGGACAACGTTGCCTATTCACGAGTTTCATGCTTACTAAACATAAAATTTAACATTTCAGAAAGGAATAATTACACAAGAAATGAAGCTGGATTTGGCGAAAGTGATAGAATAGGAAATCAAATTATCATTATATTTGAATGCCATACACTTGGAAGCAATTTGGTTAATTGTTAAGAAAAGCTAAGTGAAAACGTATTCTTTGTAGGTGGTTTTCAGTTTTTCGTAGAATAAAATGTTTTTGTATATTCTGCACACGCCCTAGAATTAGCGGCGAAAGTTGATCCATTGAAATTCAGCGGGCACTTACACTTCTTCAAACATTAAACGTCATATCTCAGCTTCTATCACTCCAATATGAACAATTATTTTTATTCTGCCTCTTGAAAGATTACATATTAAAACTTTAGAAATCAAAAGTACATATTGTCAATCAAACGCCTTTGAGTAATTATTAACATTACTCATGAAACCATCCGCTATCTGCGTTTTTATTTTTCTTTAATCATAAAACGTCTTATCTCGGCTTCTACTGATCAAAAAAGGATAATTTTCTTTGTTATACCTCATGAAAGACTGTTTATAACAATGGTAGAAATCAAAAACATATATTATTACTCAAACGCCTTTGAAGAACAAATAACGTTTATCATTCACCGAAATTTTTACTTGGGACATGAAAAAGTCAGTCTGCGAAGAACTTTTTCCCCAATTGATTTAGAGTCATACATTCAGCAAAGAAAATGTACAGAAATGCTGAAATTTACTTTTGGAAAAGACACCAATCCAATATCATTTCTAGTTCTCATAATATGGTATAAAAACAAAAGCGCGGAGTGTGCCGGGCGATAAATAGATGGAAGCAATATTTTCAAGTTTGACCTCCCCAACTTTTTTAAAAACCAAGGCTGCCTAAAACCATTCAACATATTTTGTGGTACCCGCTTAATAATTCAATTAATAAATGCTGAGCCTTATTAATTTTAATATTTTCACTAGAATAATAATGAAAAGTTATAATAATAAATACGTATTCCCAAGTTGATGTAGACTTGCGATTTCATTATAATGCCATTATTATTAAACTATAACAAATTTTCAATCGAATGAAACCCACGGTGCAAGTATTCCGTTTTTAAATGTTTAACCTATCCCCTCTCCTCCCCTTACCATAAGCCTTGAATGCGTGATTCACTTATTTATTGTTTATTATTCATCTACGAGTTATTTGCAATCGAATGACACACATAGTGCCAGTATTATGTGTTTTGATGTTTAACCTTCTCCCTCTCCTCCCCCTACCATAAGCCTTGTGTGTGTCCTTTGTTTATTTATTGTTTATTATTCATCTACGAGTTATTTGCAATCGAATGACACCCATGGCACCAGTATTCCGTTTTTAAATGTTTAACCTTCCCCTCTCCTCCCCCAACTCTCGTGAGATTAATTTTTTATTTATTATTCATGTACAAGTTATTTGCAATGGAAGGACATCCATTATGCTAGTATTTCATTTTGTTATACTATTTCATCTTCCTTCTTTCCTGCCAATACCCACTCCTCCTAAACGGTAATGGTTTATTGTTACTTATTATTGTTGCCAACATTCCGTTTATATTACTTCCACTCTCCCCCATCTTCATAAGGTGAATTGGAAATTCCGATGAATAATACATTCGATGAATTGTGGTTCGGTGAATTTACTTTTCGGTGAATTGTGATTCAGTGAATGCGATTCGTTGAATTGCGATTCGGTGAATTGTGTTCCAGTGAACTGTGGTCGATGAAATTTCCTAGACCTGTTTTCACGTAATCAGTTCCAATGACATATTTGCAGTGTTTTGTTTAATACTGTGTTTACTCATGTAACATGCGAACTCCAGTATTTGGGCCGGTTCGGAGGGAAAAGATTAATTTGAGGCAGAATAAGTTTGTTTTTAAGTCACCGATTCCTACTCCCTGAAACAAGTTCCGCTCAATTTAAGCATCTTCTCCCTTCTACGTGATGCAATTTATTGGATGATCTCTTTATAACGATACTAGCAGAAATCTCCTCACCGATAGTCCTCTTTTGTTAATCCCTAAACTGTTTTTGTTGTATTATTACGCAACTTCGCCCCCACCTCTGTTTTTGACATAATATTATGAACAGATGTTGAGCTTCATGAACTATTTGTTCATCTATGAACGGGAACTTCCTTAGGTGGATGGGGAGTTTTTTCACCTATCGTAAATATTGGAAGGTTACGAACAAACGAATCCAAACACTTGAGATGTGGATTTCCATCTTCCTTTCGAACGATGAAATCTTTCATTCACAAAAATATTTCAGCACTCTGAATTCCTTGAAGTGTATGAGGGAAGAGGACCAAACTTGAACCTATTTTCAAGCCAGCAAACCCTCGGTAGTCATAGAACTATAGTTACCAGTTAGTCGGCGTATTCTTTCTGCCTACTTCTATGGGTTTTTGCCTGCAGCGCAGACGTAACTTACACGTTTGGTTGGTCACATAAATACGCATATACCTACTTCGTACAGTTCGACGTCTTTTTCGAATATAAACGTAGACACAAGCATATTGCAGAGAATTTACTACCGATACTCATAATTTATATAACCTGTTCAGAAATCCTCGTGTAAGATGCGCACCTCCTTTTTTCCTTGGCGTTTCGGGAAAGATTGTGCCCGGGGTACACGAGTAAATATGGTATCTATGGCAAAATAACATTTTAACAGTAAATAGGGGGAAATAATTTCAGTAGATCATGGCGATCATGGCAGAAAAGAGGAAATTGAGCAAAGGCAATCAAAGTGTAGAAAAGAATCCTAAATTATCCAGGAAAACATAAATCTTAAGGAAAAATTTAAAGTGATTCAGTGTTTTGAACAAGGTGAGCGTCAGAGCAATATTGCACGTAAGTTTAGCTTCACATCTTCTACAATTCATACAATTTTGTTAAGTAAAGACAAAATAAAAAGTTTCATTGAAGAAGCCAGTACAGTAACTGCAAAGAAACTCACACGATCACTTATTGTAAGTAATATGCTTGAAAAAATGGAAAAACTGCTAGTGTTGTGGATTGATTCTAAGCGTTCTAATGAACATATGCCCCTTAGTCAAGCAATAATTTGCACTAAAGCACTTTCCCTGTTTGAATGTCTAAAGCTAGAAGAGGTTCTTCAGGAACATTTCATGCCAGTTTCGGTTGGTTTCAAAATTTTAAACGCCGCGCAAATATAGATAGCATTCGTTTTACAGGTGAATCAGCAAGCGCTGATCAAGATGCCGCTATAAAGTTTCCTGACGAATTTCAATGAATTATTGAAAATGGTGAATACCCCCACACATACATACAATAAGTAATTTACGCCTAGCGAAACGCGCCTAATAAAAAAGTAACATTAGTGAACCTTGTAATTTCGTGAACTGATCACTACTAAGTACATGTTATAATCGGTTTGTTTAGTGCAAATTTGGTTAGCGCAAAGACCGTTCGGAACGTATCCTTTGCGCTAAACGAGGCATGACTGTACGTAGAAATTTTCAAAATTAACTCTTATGTTATAAAAGTTGTAAGTTCTTTTTCATAATTGTTCTAGCTTTTATGTTGCTGGTCTTAATTTAACCATTTATTATTTATATAAACTGCAGATATTTCAATTAAAATTTTGAAGGACCCAGTAAATATCAACAGTTACTTATAAAACTGAGCATTAATTATATTTTTCAAAGAGATTTTGTCATTTGAAATGATAGATATTGATAAACTTAAAAAGGATTATTGTTATGAAATTGATAGTTCTTTCATATTTTGTTAGGTGTTATGTTGTTGGTGTTAACTTGATCATTTTTTCTTAGGTCAAAACAAAAAATATGTAATTGATTTACTGAAATATGAAAATCTTGAGTTGCCAAATATAAATCAGCATAAAATATCAAATAACTATGCATTCATCACTTCATATTAAGTGAAAGTACTTTTAGCTAGATTCATTTTTTAATTGTTAGCATATGCTTGGACAGCATGTATTTATCTGATAAATATATTTCCCTGGTTGTAATTGCAGGTGAAGGAAAATTTGGCACAGATGAGGAGGTTTTCAACCGAATTTTAACACATGAAAGTATTCCACAGTTGAAGCTCATTTTTGAGGAATATAAAAATATTTGTGGCAGAACCATTGAACAAACCCTAAGAGATGAGATCTCAGGAGAATTGTTGGATGGTTTGCTGGCTATAGGTAAGTAAGATTATCACAAACTACTGTGTGCTAGTTACAAAACGAGTTATTTTTATCTTTTTCATTTGAAGATTATCATAATACACCCATTCCTCGATTAGCGCTCTTAATTGGTACCAGGAAAATCGAGTGCTAATTGAAACAGCGCTGTTCAGAACACGTACTTCCATAAGAGGTGAAGTTATAAGCTTTAATTTATTCCTGAAATTCTATTAATGGAAATGAAAATAGGTCGTAATATATAAATAATACACCAAAGTAATCTTTGTTAACCATATAACGTAACACAGAATAGGTCATAAATTGCATTGCAATTGTACTTAAAATTGTAATGTAAAATTTAATTATAAATGAAGAACAGATTGCATTTTATGAAACACGTCGATCTCACGCTGAATAAATCAAGCAGGATCATCAAGGAATAGGAATTAGAGTAAAAGAAGAATACCTACATCTAGTTATATACAGGGTGAGGCAACAGTCACTATACAGTCACTTTTATTAACACAAAGAAAATTGAAACAATAATAACATAAGCAATTTCTCTTTACTACAGACATGAACTGAACGATTGAAGTTACGGTTCAATTAAGAGAAGATAGCCAATAAGACAAAAACAAAATCTTATATCAAAACCTTATTACGCTTTGATAAAGAAATATCGCTTCATAAAAGAAAGGTCACATGTGCTTAATAAACAAAGGAACGTGGAATGAGACCAAAAAAAGAATTCAAATATCTAGGTATTACATTTAAATAAAGATGAAGAACAGATTGCATTTAATAATAACAATAAACAAAAAAAATACAAATTATGAAAGGAATGCATTAATGATACAAAAAAAAATAAAGAACAAAGCATATTTTAATTTAATGAGCAGAATGCTAGGATGAAGGCTTGTTTTCTGGAATTAAGTCATATGATTTTTGGGCAGGCCTTGTTAATGCACTCGTACAACTCTTCAGCTTTTAGTTGTAGTAAAACCTCTAATTTAACCTCGAGTCAAGCTTTTCCTCTTTCTCTTCTCTGACTGCTGGTCATCACTCATGGTCTTTTTATTTAAGGAGAAAATAGATTTAAAACAAATTTCACTCTATAATTTGACCAACAAAACTATCGACAAGTGTAAACAGAACTGTCAAGCAACTGCAAAGACTACTGATGTGTTCTGTGCTGTAGATGCACAGAGGTGCTGCGCAGTGGGCTTCGCAAATTACACCAGAAATTTGGAAGAGCGTTAATGTAAAATGCACAAGCGCAATTCGGAACATGGTATTAAATTATTTTCAGCATTAATGTGGAACAGCGCTAATTGGGACAGTGTTGAAGCCGGGAGTGGATGTATTAGATTATGTAAATTAAATCATAATATGACTAAAAAGATATTTTACACAAAGCTAGAGGAGGATATATAATTTAACGTTTTCTTCAAGATATTTTTTAAATCTAGGGAAGACTCTTATTCTTTATAGGTTTTTCATCTGGTATTCACCTTTATTTTACGTGTGCACAAAATGTAGGTGCTGTTGGCTGAGTAAGCATGCCAGAAGGGGTTTAACACCCAGAGGGATTTCTCCTTTGGACACACTTTTTCCAGATGATTATTCATCATCTCCCACGTAGCACCATGTGAAAATATAGTCAACCTCTCTAATCTGGCATAGTTCCCAAGTTCGGCATTATTCCTGTGAACAGCGTTTGGACATAACTTTTGATCGTCATTCACGATTCAGGTACAAATACTTGAAAAGAAGCAATTGGAAATGATAAAACAACAACTTGCAATGCATAAGAAATGTAGCTCAAAAAACAAAAATTAAAATGTAGAGTTGCTTGTAAGTGCAAATAAATGTCCACCATTGCAGCATTTTGTATATTTTTTAGAAATTTGGTAGAACGGTATAAAATCATAATTTTTTATTGATAGATATGCTTATTAAAAAGACTAATAAAGGAAGTTCAGTAAAGAAGAAAATACTTTTAAATTTCTTTCCTAACTGTCACTTAATTTCTGCTACCTTTACTTTAATTGGCAGATTTCAAAGTGGTGTGTTTCAATCGATGGTTTTATAAGTGCATAAATAAGTTGAGATTACACAAACTGTCAGAATCATCATTTCGAAACCAATATATGTGTGTGTGCGTGCGTGCATGTGCGCGCGCACGCAAATGCTGATTTTCTTAGTCATCTTCGACAATATCCGTTTCATTACAGCTTCAAAAATTTTGAAAGAATACAATATTTACTCACATGACTTTAGAATCAGAAATAAGACAGCATTTAAGGTACAGAGTACCATAAAGTAAAGTGCGTACATGCCTTAAATGTTTTTTGTGTATTATTTTATTATTATAAGTAAATGTTTAAACAACAGTATGTGCAGTTCACTTGCTTATTTTTATATCTACTATGCTACAAAACTTAATATTGTGAAGAGACTAACTTGGATTAGCTTAAGGGTTATTGAACTCTCATAATCCAGCAAATTCCCTAATCCAGTCATTTCCTGAGCTTGCCGGTTTAGAGAGGTTTGACTGTAGTGTGTATTGCTAAGCTTATCATCGAGATAGAGTTTGTTTACCACTTAAAAGGGTGACTAAGCAGAGGGCCAATTCGTGAGAATGCTTCTCAATTTCCTTTCTCCCTCTTTGTAATGTGACACTGTGCCTCTCAATTACAAGCTTCATCCTCTCGGAACCTTGTTTATCTCATGTTCTTTTTTCTTTTTTTATTATGTCACGTGGTATTAGGATCTTCTTTTGTCAGACACATTTAGTTGTCGATCAGTGCCTGACTTGTGTGTGGCAGTGAGTAATAGAGTTTTTTAGAAAGTAATTTTATATGAAATGGCCTCAAAAAGGAAACTGTGTAAGATGGAAAAGTAATAGTGCGTGTGATAAGGTTAGTGAGGAGAGTGAGGTTGAGTTAGAGGAGTTGAAGAAGTGAGTGGGACCAAGTTTAGCAGTGATGCTAACTGGAAGCCCTTTACAACTTGGCCGATACATCAGCCGTGTGCACCCATTTACTGCTGGGCCAAGTGGCATAAAAAATAAGGAGATACTGAACATCAGAGAGAACTTGACTATACTGAGCATTTTAATTCTGTATTTTACAGATATTTTTCAATTCCTGATGGATGAGATGAATACCTACTATTACCAGTTTTTTACCATTAAAATTTGGTATTGGGTCATTCCACGTCAAAACGGTACAAGGTTGGACCTCGATGTCTCAGAATTTGATGCAATTTGCAGGGTGTACTTGCCTCACCACCAAACGAAGACGTGCCAAGCCGTTTTGCGAAAATGTAATTTTTACAGGAATTACAGGGACCTGAAAATTCCAGGTTTTTCTCTGCATGGCGACAGTTTTTACCAAATATCTCAATAATCGTTAGAGATAGAGATGTGCAGTTGCACTCATTCGAAAGAGGAGATTGAGGCGTTTTGAAAGCATGTGCCGCAGTTGCTGTCTGTCAAAATTTAGTGTGTTTCGTTCAAGTGTTCAATGTTCAAAGTTGAACAGCATATTGAGCCGCCAAATATTTTTGGCTGATTTTTTTTTATATATAATGTACCGTTCATAGGTCCTCATGTGCACCAAGTATGGTGAGTGTGTTTTTCCATTTAAGGAAGAAAAAAAATATTTTCGATCGGTGCACACTGGTGGGTGACGTGCCCACCTGTCCTCTTGCCTATCCCAGACACCCAAACTGCTTTCTTTCTCAATTTGCCATTCCCCTGGTTAGATGTACGGGAAAGTGAAGTATAAGTGCTGTTTCTGAAACAAAATATTTTCTTTATGTAAGGCACTTTTGCTTTATCATTTAAAAACTTTAACATATATGTATCCTTTGTACATTCTCCTGGACACATAGCTGGACCGAGCGTCCTTGAAGAGAAGATGACAGCGTCTTCATGCACAATATTGCTGGAGATACAGGGATAGCTGCGTGGTACTTCCGCACACTATCTACAGGCGGGGCGCTCCAGAACCTCTTCGACAATGCCTTTTCTGCAGTTTTAAACTTAAAATGCATTCCTTTTACGTTTGCTTCTGCCCAGTGGTACAACTCGATGGGAGATTGAATCTGACGGTGTTCTGGAAGCTGCAGGCTCGCTCGGGTGGCAAGTCTCTTCAGAGTGCCACCAAACCCGTCGCTTGGCCCTTTGCCGTGCGAGGTAGCAAAGAAGTGCCACTCGGCCGGTACTCAGAAATCTTTGTTTTGACACAGCAAGTTTAAGAGATTGTAGCGATTTTTATATTGCCCTGAGCATCCATCAGAGAAGTAGACTACTTGGCAGAAGCCAGGCACTTTTTCCCTGAGATAGGCAATCAAAGCCTCTTGGAATGTGTACACTGCAGTCGTGTTGTGAACGAGGTGGTCTGAGATGATCACCAAATTCACTGGCACCACGTCTGCACCTTCACTGGGCCCATACATCTAACCAGGGGAATGGCGAATTGAGAAAGAAAGCAGTTTGGGTGTCTGGGGTAGGCAAGAGGACAGGTGGGTGCGTCACCCACCGGTGTGCACCGATCGAAAATATTTTTTTTCTTCCTTAAATGGAAAAACACACTCACCATACTTGGTGCACATGAGGACCTATGAACGGTACATTATATATAAAAAAAAATCAGCCAAAAATATTTGGCGGCTCAATATGCTGTTCAACTTTGAACATTGAACACTTGAACGAAACACACTAAATTTTGACAGACAGCAACTGCGGCACATGCTTTCAAAGCGCCTCAATCTCCTCTTTCGAATGAGTGCAACTGCACATCTCTATCTCTAACGATTATTGAGATATTTGGTAAAAACTGTCGCCATGCAGAGAAAAACCTGGAATTTTCAGGTCCCTGTAATTCCTGTAAAAATTACATTTTCGCAAAACGGCTTGGCACGTCTTCGTTTGGTGGTGAGACAAGTACACCCTGCAAATTGCATCAAATTCTGAGACATCGAGGTCCAACCTTGTACTGTTTTGACGTGGAATGACCCATTACTATTAATTTATTGAACAAGTTACTTTAATCAGGTAACTTGTCAATATTTTTGCTATAAAATACTTTTTATTTGAAGGTTTTATCATTATCATATCTGAACATTTCAACTGTGCAACATGTAAACATTACAAGAATACAATAGTGTATAGTTTTAGCCATCTAATGATGTGAAAACTAAGAAAATTGGTCTACATTAATGTATTTTGATGAATGGAGGAAAAAATCCTTGCACCTAAAGAAGAGAGACAGACAGACAGCTTAACTTCTACATTGCAGAAGAGGCTTACACACAAAGGGACATAAACTTTTTATTATTTGTTTGATAGTCTTTTTAAACTCATACACATAAAAGGCATGTTTATATCTTGAATAAGTAGAGGATGATGAACATTATCATGGACAGGGAATCTGTTTCAAAGTTTTACAAGATAACACTCAACTTATCTCCTTACCAACATTTAATTTTAAAGAAAATTTCTTTATCTTTTACTAGGGGCTCTGACCCTGACTGCTCTGCTCTGAAAGCTTCGACCGTGTAACATGTAAACATTGTAAGAATAAGATTGTGTATAATTTTATCAGTCGAATTAAGCAAAAGTGAAGAAAATCTCCATATTTAGTTATTTTGATGAATGAAGGAAAATAATCTTGCACTCTGAAAAATCAAAAATCCATGTAAACTTATGGGAAAATATAATTGTGTCCTGGATTAGAACCCGGGACACATCAGCAAATGAAAATAGTTTTCCAGGGACCTCATAGCTAGTAGAAACAAAATGCCATTTACCGCATATCTCTACGACGAATGATTCTCGAGAAATATGCTGCCTGGAAGTATTTTTTAAAATCTCTCCTGGTGGAAAAAAGTATTTTTTATAATAGAGAGATTAGCTTTCTTAAGATCTTTGACTGTGGTCGTACCCATGCTATATTTAGTAGCAATGCCAGCAATTGAAACACCATATTAATTTTGAATTTTCTCTTCATTTCACCTGTCTCGGGGGCATGGTTAATAACTTTAAACAATGTTTTTATCGAGAAAAATGAATTATTAAGGCACAATTTGCATGATGCTTTGCAGAATGCTAGAATCACCACATCACTCACCAGAGCACCTCATTGTGCCTCACGTACTGACTCGAATTCAATAGTTGACTGACTTTTGGTCAGTTAATCTGATAGTTGGTCAATCAAGGTTATACTGTAATATAGCTGAGCATTTACAGGAATTTATATAATTAGTGCATTAATCGATTTCTAAAATTTTGCCTTTCGCTTTTTCAATTGCTATTGTAGAGCATTACAAGTCTTTGTTGTGTAATACTATTTATTCTTATTCTTATCTATATATTTTAAATGATCTTCCATTAAAGGTGTTGTAGTTGTAGAAAATTTTAGTAGAATTTCTCATTTTTCAACATTTGTGAGATAAATCTGGATAAATTTTAAATGCATCTGTTTTATGGTTCAACACTTTTCTGCTGAACGCAACTTAAAATTTTTTATTTTATTACAGTGGAATGTATACAAAGCCCGGCAACCTTTTTTGCTAAACGTCTTCAAGATGCTATGGCTGGCGTTGGTACAGATGATTCCACCCTCATGCGTATAATAGTCAGCAGATGTGAAATTGATTTGGGCAATATAAAGAAAGAGTATGAAAAACTTTATGACAAAACTCTTGAAAGTGTTGTCAAGGTAAGTCTCCTAGAAAGATATCTGTTATGTTGATTAATATAACAATTTCTGTCTCATTGCCCACCAAAAACATGTCAAGCTGGCATCAGTAAAGTATTAAATTAACATTCAGTTCAAAATGTAGATCAGCTAAGTTTTAATTCAAAATACGAGGAGCATCAGATAATTATTTGCAACACTGCTGCCACTCAGCGCTTGCATCGGCCACGACTGAAAGCAGGCCGCCATTTGTAGAGTCACTTCTTGGGATCACGACAGTACCACGTGTAAAGCTATCGCGTAAGTGTGTGAGTTGCCGTTAGTGTTGTAAGTGTTAGTGTTCCACAAGAGCGCCATAAAACATTAACCAGAATGGAGCAGCACTGTTTTCTAAAAATTCAGGTTGCCCATGGGCGAAATGCTCGTCAATGCCAGAAAGGGCTTTGTGAGGCATTTGGGGACTGCTCTCCCGTATCGTACCGTTGCCAGGTGGGTACAAGCTTTCTGAAGTGGTTGGAACAGGGGGAAACATCAGCTGGGAGCCGGACCCCCTGTAACCTCGACTGATGAGTGCCACGTCGCAGCCGTGAGGGACTTATTGGAAGTCAACTGGCTATGGACATTCAAGGAATTGGCAGTGGAGGTTGCATGCATGTGGGTGCCACACATGTTGAATGATGTACAGAAGTGGCAGTGTATGGAAACGGCAAGGTTGCATTTGGAACGGTACGAGAGAGAAGGTGAGGCGTTTCTCTGATGTATCGCCACCGTGGATGAAACATGGGCATGGTCGTAGGAGCTGGAGTTGAAAAGACAATCCACTGAATGGCGACATCAAACATCCCCAAGACCAAAAAAATTCAAGCAGGAGCCTGGGCACTTGAAAGTCATGCTGATTGTTGCCTACGACTACGAGGGGATCCTCCTCACACACGCCGTTCCTGATGGATGTACTGTGAATGCTGCATACTACCATGGTTTTTTGAAAGATCACCTTCGTCCAGCAATTTGCTGGAAATGGAAGGATTTGTTGCTGAGGTAACTCATTATCATCCATGATAACGCTCGCTGTCACGTTGCCACTACCGTAAGGCAACTGCTCTGCAAATGGCAGTGGGAAGTATTGGAACATCCCCCGTACTCGCCAGACATGAGTCCAAGCGACTTTGACCTTTTCCAGAAAATGAAAGAACTCCTTCGATGCATCCGTTTCTGCATGAAGCAAGAAATCCTGGAAGGTCCCTCAGAGACATCTCTAGAAACGACGCTGCTGATGGCGTAAGATGTCTTCCAGACATCTGAAACATGTCATCGACATGGCTGGGGACCACATCGAGGGAATGTAAAATGCAGAGGTGTGTACCTTTATGCACATCCAAACTACAGCAGTGTTGCCAATAATTATCTGATGATCCTTGTAGTAACTTATACAGTGAACTCTCGATCTAACGTTCTTGAAGGGACCGAGTAAAATCGATTGTAAATGTGAAAAAATGTAAGAAGCGGAAAATGGGGATAATGACATGCACACATCAAAGTTTTCATAGTTGATATATTATAAACAGAAAATACATGAAACACTGTATGATATAGTGCAGTCAGCACACAATTAAAAATTTATTTAATAAAATAAATAGAGCCTTTCAAAATCAGAAATACAGTATTTAAAAAAAATTGAAAAAGAAATAAGTACAAATAAAAAATATACATAAAATACTATAGATATAATGACAGATTTTAATTTGTTTTTTAAAAATCGGATATTATTTTGGCATTGTTTTTCTTTAGACCGAATATCATAAAGCCCTATTTCAAGTTCATCTGTCTCATAAAGAAGATGATCTGCCCATTACTAGACCACAGGTATCTCTTTAGGGTAAGCAACCCCTCCAGTGCGTGATTAAAACTTGGTATTTCACTCTGCAGTACATCATTATCTTCATCATCACCACTTTCAACACAGTTGTCAACATTATCATGTTGAAAATCACAGATTTTATTAACTGATAGGACACCACACGTCGGAACATTGTCGTCAAAGGCAATGAACTCATCAAATGTCACTTAATTTGCATTCAGTTGCTCCCATTCTCGATATCAATTGCTTGAGGGTCATTTTGGTCTTCAGTTGCAACAAAAACCTCACTGAAGAACCCAGCAGTGTATGATACCTAAATCCAATTGTTGCAAATGACTTGTGCTGTTGGCTGGAAAAAATACAACCTTAACATACCGTAAGATGGATATAAGGTGGATGAGCTGCGCAGCAATCCACAAACAGCAGCACTTTCTCAGTGCAGGCTCCATTTTTGCATCCAAATCTTGAAGATACTCCATGAATAATTTTGATGTCATCCATGCCTTGGAGTTGTTTTATATTTGTATGGCATTATCCGCACCTTCTTGAAACATCGCGGTTTCACAAATTTACCAATAACAAGAGGCTGAAGTTTCTCACTGTCATCTGAATAGCAGCATAGCAAGACCGTGAGCTGCTCCTTGCTTTTCTTTCTCCCATGGCAAGCTTTTCCTCAAAAAGTTAGAGTTCTATCTGGTAACACATTAAAAATCAAACTTGTTTTGTCCACATTGAATATATGGCACAGCGCATACCTCTGTATTAGTTCCGGAAGCTCTTCTGTCTTACAGTGATCCATTGTAGTGAGGTCCACACATTTATGTGTGGAATCGACGTTAGAAATAGGTAAAATTCTAGCTGTGGGTTTGAAACTAAACTGTAGATGTGGGAAAACGTTACAAATGGTGAATGTTAGAAGCGGGAAAAAATAACATGGCATAAATGGACTTCTAAGCAGGACTTCTAAATTTCAACTTAAGATGCAGAAAATCATTACATCCGAAAACGTTAGAATGAGAGTTCAACGTATAAGAAATCTAATGTGTCCAGCACATGACTTTCTCCATTCAGAGCAGTGAATATGATTGCTTTCGACATAAGCGCTCACAAGAACAATTATTGACTCTTACACTTGTGAATAATTTGAAAACATTTTCAAAAGTCTTTATTTAAAAAAAACAATATGTAAAGAAAATTGTTAGCTGTTTCTATGAATAACAAAATATTGATGCGCAATTAAAATTACTCTTAGCAGCATAAGTAACACTTAGTGACGTATTTAACAAATTTAGAAGAAAAATCAAAATATCTCAGCTATTGGTTTCAAACATTACAAATGTTACATTTTCTACAACTTTAATAATAACAAATATTTACATAAATTGAGTTTTAAAGGAGATATTTGTAAAATAAAAAGGAAAAACAACAGGAATAAACCTCCATTTCCAGTTGACCTATATTGCCCAAAAACTAATCAGCTCTTTTCTCTATGATGAAAATACAGGCGACTCCCGAGATTCGACGGGGATGCGTTCCTGAAAACATGTTTGAATCTTGAATAGTCAAATGTCGAACGCCGTTTTTCCATATATGTACTTGCATGTTATAATCGGGGGATACATTCCCACATCTCGGGAAAAAGTCTCCCCTCATGTTCTATAAAGATAAAATAACATTACTGATATGTTAATACAACAATATTAAATTATGAATAAATTATATAATAAATATTTTAAATGTATAACTTATCTTTTGCACAAAAGGAAAAAATAAATTTTTGTTTCGAACTTCAAAGATGGATGTATGCAATATGTTGTGCAGATGGCCCAGTCCGGATCGTGCGAGTCGTTTGTTACAAACGACTCGCGCGAGTTGGATAAAATACCTGCATTCATCTATCTGTACATACAACTATTTATCACCGAAATTAATATAAAAGTTATTATAAAAGCACAAAATAACTTAAGAATAAAGAAACAAAATAAAAAATATTTTCATACCTTAAATCTTTTTCAACTGCGATTTCAGCTTGGCTTTCACCTTTCTCAACACGCTTTATAATTTCTAATTTCAATTCATAACTATGAGTCTTATGCACTCTTTTATTTGATTCCCTTACATTATCACTATTACATTTCCTTTTAGATGCCATGTCAAGTGATAAACTTATAAATAAATCAATAAAATAAATAAATTTAAATAAAAGATTAACAGAAAAAAGACTGAAATCAGCACAAATTCAAACAATTAGAGCAGATATAACTGCTCCTCTTCTTTTAGGTTCAGATGGGAATCTGATAAACGGATTCACAATCTTGACGAGTTTGAACAAAAAGAAGCACTACAACACGAGCTATTTACAACACGTGGTGCAAGGAATATTTGTGCTTCCTTGTTTTTACGATAAATACCATCCAAGCCTTTGCCTTAAAAATATTCAGTTGAATGATGAATAGTGAGAGGACCACCTCTTTTTACCACTGGCAAATAAAAAATGAAAGATTAAAATATTAAAAATTATTTTATAACTATAAAAAACAGTTAATCACAAATAACGAAGTTGAGAAACGTACCCAGCCTGGTATTTGAAAAAATAGACGGAAATAAAAAAGAAAAAAATGTTCGCAGACAGCAGGAATCGAACCACCGACCTTAGGCTGACAATGCTAACGCCTTAGCGACCACAGCCTCGGTGCTCAATGAGGTGGCTGAGTTAAATACTGGTATACGTTGTGCGTGTAAATCTATTTTGCCCATTTTTTCTCGAACCTGGGCCTATGGGGAAGAAAGCCGGGACACGTGTCCGCTTATTTTGTCTCTAGTTTCACCTCAAGAAGTTTCAACCAGATTCTTGACATCGACTTGACAACGTCCCCTTGTCAGTAAAAAATTATTAAGTCTCCCTTCACGTTATATAAGGATAAAATAACATTACTAATATGTTAATACAACAATATTAAATTATGAATAAATTAAATAATAAATATTTTAAATGTATAACTTATTTTTTGCACTAAAAAGGAAAAAATAAATTTGTGTTTTGAACTTCAAAGATAGATCCCACGAGTCGTTTGTTACAAACGACTCGCGTGAGCTGGATGACATACCTGCATACATCTATCTATACATACAACTATTTATCACCGAAATTAATATAAAAGTTATTATGAAAGCACAAAATAACTTAAGAATAAAGAAACAATAAAATTAAAAATATTTTCATACCTTAAATCTTTTTCAACTGCTCTTACTGGACTTGGTTTATTAACTGAGAAGTTGGAAGATTTTAGTTGGAAGAAGAGGAGTTATTGGATGGGGAACTGTTTATTGTTGTTATGAAATTACGTGAATTTATCACATCTTCTAGAATTTTCTCCTTCTGTTTCACATAAGTTGAAGGACACATTCCCAACGATCGTGCGATTTCAGCTTGGCTTTCACCTTTCTCAACACGCTTTAAAATTTCCAATTTCAATTCATAACTATGAGTCTTATGCACTCTTTTATTTGATTCCCTTACATTATCACTATTACATTTCCTTTTAGATGCCATGTCAAGTGATAAATTTATAAATAAATCAAAATAATAAATAAATTTAAATAAAAGATTAATAGAAAAAAGAGTGAAATCAGCACAAATTCAAACAATTAGAGCAGATATAACTGCGTCTACATCAAAACTAAACCTCGCGTGGTTGGTCGGAACCAATTACTCTGCGTAAATTAGTTCCCAATTCGATCGACTGGATCAAAATCTTGAATTAATCGAAACTCGAACAATCGAAACTCGGGAGTCACCTGTATTATGAGTCCGTCGAAAATCATTTTTAGTTACTTCAAAGGAGAAATGTTAATGTAAGTGATTTGCATTCAGACTGATTAATACAGTCGAGTGTTAATGGATTCTTTAGTCTTCGCTGTTGTGGTATATGTTACAATTTTCTGGTACGTAAACCCCACAAATAACGGAGCCACTATAGTGGTTGGCTAGTACTCCCCAGCTACGACAGTAGAGGTACCTGAGCTCGGATTTTGGTCCAAGTCTTGAGGGTCAGGCTTCTAATCCAAGTTAATGAGTGTCAAGGGGTCTGTGGCATGTTCAGTTTTGCAGAGGGTCCCACTTAGTCCACACAAACTGAATTTTTTATGAACTACCATAATTTTCTGCATGTAATACACATGGTTTAGGTACCTCTAAATGTGTTGCAATGCTGAAATTTTTCTAACAGAATTAACCAAATAACAAAAACTGGATTATAGAAACTTGAGAATGTTTATTTATTTGGCCATTAAAAATTCATAAAAGTTAAACACATTGACTAATGTGTATGTACTTTAGGTCAAGCTAGGGGACTGAAAAATTTGAGAAAGTTAGGGAATATTGTTCCAGTGGTAATTAATATTGAAAATTATAATAAAGTTTATTATTTTGACTTAAAAATTCATAAAATTGAAACAAATCAATATAAGTGCATTTGTAGCAGTGCTATATCATTAAAGTTTGGCAGAAATGAGTGGAATTTGCAACAAACATTGGTAATTATGTAAAAAATTTTTTTTGTATTTTTAGGGTGGTTTTGTTTCATTATTGTCCCATAAGAGGGTAAAAATTATGGGCACTTCTAGCTGACCTGGGTGCTTCAAATTTGGCATGATTATAGGTTTATAGTCACAACCAATGGGGAAAATTCGAAGTTGTTAAAATTCTTATTTTTATGGGTTGTTCTTACCACATATTTAAAGTAGGCTGAAATGCTTGCACTGTCTACAAGTATCATATAAAATTCAAAATGAGGTAAACCATATGAATTTGTTAGTTGGTCTTTTTTACCCCAACTATTAAATTATTTAAATATGCTTATGCTGTGTCGTGCATCCAAGAGTTAATAATCCTCCTACTAAAACTTTTAATAATGGGTATGGTAGTTACTTTCTCCATACGTAGTAATGGGAAAGTATTGTGATCACGAAAAAAAATCGACTTCGAGATTTCAACAGAAATACACATTTTGAGGTCCCTAGAACACATTTAGACTATTTCTGGAATGATGTCTGTGCGTGTATGTGATTGTGGATGCTCTAACTCAAAAAGTACTTGCCATATCGTTACCAAACTTCATATATAACACTTTAGCATGAGCATAAAGAACTGATTAGTTTTTGGACAATACCAGTTAACCGGAAGTCGAGGTTTATTCGAAACTTAATTCGGTTTTGCGATATTTTTACTTTCTCCATACGTAGTAATGGGAAAGTATTGTGATCACGAAAAAAATCGACTTCGAGATTTCAACAGAAATACCCGTTTTGAGGTCCCTAGAACACATTTAGACTATTTTCGGAATGATATGTGTATGTGTGCGTGTGTATGTGATTGTGGGCACTCTAACCCAAAAAGTACTTGTCATATCATTACCAAACTTCATATGTAACACTTTAACATGAGCATAAAGAACTGATTAGTTTTTGGACAATATCGGTTAACTGGAAGTCGAGGTTTATTTGAAACCCGATTTGGTTTTTACGATATTTCTCCGTTAAAACATCATTATTGTATATACAATTCTATACAAAGGTTATAGAGAATGTAATTTCCTACAACTTTCATTTGAAAGAATTTCCCATAGCAGTTATTGTTTAGGAATTATTTATAATTCGGTTTTTCGGTTTCCGTCAAATATCTCCCTAAAAACGTTGTTACTGGTAATCTTCGTGAGGACCAAAGTAGTAGAGAATTATATTTCTTCCAAGTTTTGTTTCAAACAAATTTTCGTAGAACCATCCATTTCGGAGATATTTAACTTTTTCATAATTTTTCGTAATATCCAGTATACAGTGCCACCACTAAGTAGCGGTGAATTCTGTAAACATATTCAAAATATACCTAATTTACAGCAATAAGGACGACTGTATTCTTTTACGATAGGAAATAATGTATTTTGCCTTATAATGCTATTCATAATAATTTAAATATCTATACCCCAAATATGGAGAAAGTCATGTGTTGGCCACATCAGATTTTTTTGTGAAAGATGTATAAAACTAGAATTAATGATAAATTTATTATTCAGTTATAATATAAAGGTCCTTTCATATGAATTTTGAATTTTCAATAATTGTCTGCACCAAAATGACATTGAATGACTTTTTCTTCAGTCATTAAAAGAGCAGTTAAATTTAGTTTTCACTATTCACAAGTGTTGCAAATAATTTAAATATACTTTAAATAGGAACTCTGTTATCTTTAATTTGACATGTGAAATTTATCCCAAAATTGTAAACAATTTAAGAAATAGAATCACTTCCCTTATTGCCTAGCTACTTTAAGAATCTCCATATCTGATTATGCTTACAAAATTTACTAAATTTAATTCTTTGCATATATTTATCATTTCAGAATGAGACCTCAGGGGATTACAAGCATGCATTAGTGGCTTTGATTGGTGGTCCATGAATCAACATGTTTAAAGGTTCACAATTTTCAATTTGCTTCCTATTTATGGTGCCTTTCAAAATTGAATAAAATATAATGTAATTCTCGATAGCCTATATGAGTTTTATATTAAATGCTGTGTATTTTCCTATAGAACTGTTTCATCAAATTGCTGTAATTCAACTCTGCTTTTTAGCCCATTCAAGTTCTGCTATTTGTACAACCATTATGTAAAGCAATGGGTTTAGCAATAAATCATTTAAAGCATTTTCAGCAAATTTTTATTGAATGGTAGCAGAGGTGCCCGTTGAATTTCAACGGATTTTGTGAATCTAAAACTCCGACTGTGTAACATGTAAACATCGTAAGAATAACATAGTACAGTAAAACCGCCAAATTCGCAGCTTCCAAATTCGTGTGCTTTGCAGTTTCGTGGGGTTTTCAGCTACTGCTGTCATCTTTGAAGTGAAGAGAAAAACCACGAAACAAATGAATTTCCCCATCCGCGAGGTTTTTTCTATCACGCTGCCCCGTTTTTCGAAAATGTCTACCAAGAAGAAAGCAAGTGATAATACAGAAAGCAGAAGTAAAAAGAAGGCATTGACTTTAAGTGAGAAAATTGAGTTGCTAAATAAACTTGCTAGTAGCCAGACTGCGGCATCAGTGGGCAGACAATATGCCATAAACTGTACGGCTACGGCAGATTTAAATGGCACATTGTATTGGTTCAAAACCACTTTTAGCCTACCTTTTCATAATTTATTGTTGTCAAAATAATGGAGAGCCGCAAACCTAGCCCCTATTTTCTCGTAAGGCCTTTGCTTCTATTTTCGTGGATTCCAAATTCGTGGTGTTTTCGGGAACATAACCCCTGCGAATTTGGGGTTTTTAATGGCCACAGTTTTATCCATCAAATAAGCAAAAATAAAGAAAACTGCTCCGCATTTACCTATTTATATGAATGAAGAAAATCTTGCAATGTGAAAAATTGAAAATTACGTGTAACCTTATGAGAAAATATTTATTGAATTAAGCTCTCCCTCCCCCGAAATTTTTTATCGTCATATAGCCTATATTACCCGCAGGTTAAAATTATATACCTATATATGCGAAGTTTCGTGACGATATCTTCAGAACAAAAACTGTACTATGTAAAACCAGCAAGAACACATTTATCAACAGAAAATGGTTGAACAAAGGAACAAACTAAATTAATTAATTTAACGATAGACAAAAAAGTAAATAGAGAATGTTTAAGAATTACAGAGTGAATATTATCCTCCGACCATTAGCTCAATTCGTCCATGAGTTCTCTTATTAGAAAATTTTTTATATCAACAATACTTTGGAGACAATGAAAAGATTTATCCAATCACAATTTGTGGAAAATCTACGTCTAATTATTTGTTACTTACGTAGTTTTAAAACCAGTTTGCTTTGGAGAACTTTATGCCACGCAGAAATATCAATAAAATCCGTTTATTAGTAATATCTCAATTAAAATCAATAAATAACAAATAATGAAAAACTATAAAATTTTTATAATTATAAATTTAAGGCGTTGTTTTTACCCCAATGTTGTGCAAAGAGAGGTGCAAACTTTTGCATTTAATAATTGTTTCTCAGCTCAATCTTTATATTAAAGTGAGATGAAATGCTTGCAACATGCAAGCACATATTACTAGTGTGTGTGTGTGTGTATGTATGTCTGTGTGTGTGTCTCTCTTGTGCTGACGAAGGGATCATCCTGAAAGCTCTAACCTCTACAAATGTCTCTCTCTAACATCCCAGCAGCTCTACTTCCGATAAGTGTTCACTGGGTTTCCTTCAACACCTAGTTGCCATAAATATCTTTACTTATCTTTCCTCTTCCGTAGTACACACACACACACATACAGTGGAATCCCCATTTAACGTTTGCGTCGGGAACAAGTTTTTTGTACCTTAAATCGAGTAATACATTAAATGGAGGTTATCTAAAATTGAAAGACTAAACGGCAGTTCATTAATGTCAAATATATTTTATTAGTTAAAACACAAATACCGTATCTGCCCGAATACAAGCCGATGTTTTTTGTCAAAATTTATCATGAAAAAATCACCCCTCTGTTTAAATGCAAGTCCGAGGAAAATTTGGGTTATGGTTAAATCTGATGTCTCTCATTGACTTCTAGTACTATATTTTTCGTAAAGTAAATATTTGACCTACGATGAATATATATAAAAATATCTTGGCGAGATCGCTTGTGTAAATTGACGATAACACAAAATGCGTTGACGGCTTTGAACGCTCAACTGTTTGAATTTCTGTAAAACTTTACATGGAACGTGTATAATTATAAAAATGCAGTTTCTTAAGGCAATGTATATGCTAATTTCATTGGAAATAGACTTGGATGAAAGAATATCTTGGCGAGATCGCGTGCGTAAATAGACGATAACACAAAATGCGTTGACGGATTTGAACGCTCAACTGTTTGAATTTTGGTAAAACTTGACATGGAACGTGTATAATTATAAAAATGCAATGTCTTAAGGCAATGTCATGCTAATTTCATTGGAAATAGACTTGGATGAAAAAATATCTTGGCAAGATCACTGTTAATATATTTGACCTTTTGTGAAAATGAAGATGAATGAAATTATTGCCACTGAATGTAGAACATTACTCAGCAACGCAAAATTATTAATTGGAGTAATATTTCAAAATGTCAACAACAAAACCATTTCCCCCACATTTCTTCGATCTCGAATAATGTATTCTGAGATGTGCATGAATGCCTGGCACACTTCAGCATAAAATCTATGAAATTTACGTTTTTACCAAAAAAATTGGAAATTTTTGGGAGGTCGGCTTAATTCTGGGGTCGGATTCTATTCGGGCAGATACGGTATTAGAGTATAGATAAATTATGATCAATTTTTTCATTCGTAAAGTTTCACAGAATGAAGATGGTTGAGAATAATACCAACTGTCAGTCCTCCGGCGAAGGTGATTCTTCTAGCTTATGGTTCTTTTGCTAAATTAGTGGTCATTTCATGGGTGTGGCCCTCATTCCACCTCCTAGCAGTAAATTTGCGATCTTTAATTTTTCCAAGACAAACTTTCTTAAAACTTTTAAGCAAATAAACACAATTGAAGCGCTCCTATATAGGAGGAATCAACCAAGCGTGCAGATCCTTTCAGTATTTTAGGTTCGCATGCTATAATGAACACATGATATAATTGGGCTCGCATGGATAATACAGTAAAACCCCATTATGACGCGGGTTTCGGGAGACAGAATATACACCTGAGTTATTGGTAACCTGCGGTATTTCGGGAAATAATGTTTAAAAACATGAAAGTATATGCGTTATAGCAGATTTAATTGCAAAATACTATAAAAACATATCGTATTTTGATTTAAATGCATACCTTAAATTTAATCTGTATTTTTTAAATAGTCCGATATTTCCTTTTGGCGCAACAGCTGATGGCGTTTCTTTGTCACATACGTCTTAATGTAAAAGATGAAAATGATCACAATCACTCTGTCTTTCCATTGAATTCATCACTTCACTGATGTTATCCAATAATTTGCTTATTTTCACACATCTCTTCATTCTCGCTGTCATCTTCCGATAATTTTTCTGTTCTTCTGCAGTTCTGGACTTCAGCTACAATTTGTTATCATTCTTATAGACAGCGATGGGATCTTAGCATCGTGGTATAATGTGAACCAAGTTGTTTACGGAGAAAATAAATGGCGGTAACATTTGAACCAAGTTGTTTACGAAGAAAATAAATGGAATCATTTTGGGGGACGTGACTAGACCCACGGTATATCCAAATCTGCGGTATAGTGAGGCGCGTTATACCAGAGTTTTACTGTATTTACGAGTTTCGAATAATTATCCCTCAATGAAGCAGTGTGGTGAGCGTTGGCAGACGTTTCGACGCCTGTTATCGGCTGACCAAGCATAAAATGACAACGCTAACAGTTCCGTCCTTTTAGTCTCATTTGTTATGTTTAGGCCCTTTATGCGAAGTGGGCTCGCAAATTTGATTGCGTGTCTTGTGCGGTGTAGGGAAATGCTACAGTGACTGACGAGTAAGAATGTACATCCAAAGTTTTAATAACATCGCCGCCTCGATGTAATATTAACATTGTTGTGAATAAGACATCCCTTTTTTTTTGGGGATTGTCTTCCTTTCGGGTTAACAAGGTAAATATGGCTGTGGTAAATGCAGGTGGCCCAACTAGCTAACGCGTCACGTTAGTGATCGAATGCCTGCGAACCGAAACGTAAAAAAATCCTTGTTCACGAGATGACGTCATCGCAACTTTCGTGAAGTATGTAACAGATAAGGACATTTAAGGTGGATTGACAAAACAGCACGACTACAAATTAATTCTTTTGAGTTTATTTAATGTAGTAACAACGCCAGTATGTGTTGCGCCATTGATGGTTAGATTGAATTAATATATTACATCTCCACCAAATGAAATATTCTTGAGTCACGGTGTAAATGCCCCTGACATCGAGGCGATGCCCCGCAAGGGACCAGAATTTTGTCACTTAATTGCAGGCAATTCACAAAATCGAGAAACACTAAATTGGGTAATGCAATACATTATTTATATGGGGCTTTTGTCGGGACCTCGAAAAAACCGCCTTAAATGCAGGTAAACCTTAAATGGGAGAACCTTAAATCAGGATTCCACTGTGTGTGTGTGTATATAAATACTACGGATGAGGAAAGATAAGTAAGGATATTTAGGGCAACTATGTGTTAAAGGAAACCCTGTGAACACTTACCGGAAGTAGAGCCGCTGGGGTGTTGGACAGAGACATTTGTAGAGGTTAGAGCTTTCGTCAGCACAAGAGAGACACAACTGATATGGCAGTGACACTGGGGTGAAGGTGTGGGGGTGGAAGGGAAGGGAGCGTGGAAAGGTCGGGGATTGGAGGATGTAGAAAATCTCTCCTCTCTCTCCTGCCACCTAACACCATCATGACAACAATAGATGTCTGCTCCCTTTATACCAACATCCCCCACCACGATGGACTGTCCGCCCTGAAAAAATCCCTAAAGCTATGAAGCTGAAATTTTTTTTACATGTAGAATTCGCCACATAATGAAAACGGGAATATAGAAATTTCAAAATTTTCATTCTTTTGGACGTAATAAATTCTTACATGTTTCAAAAATTCACTAATGTTCATGTACTTTCTGAAGATCCAGGAAGATGAAAATTTTAATAGAGTTAGGAAATAATGTTCCGGTGATAAATCATACTGAAAATTATAGAAATATTAATTGTTGTGGCTGTTAAAAATTCATAAAATTTAAACAATTACATTCATATAAATGCACTTCTATAAGTGCTATATTGATGAAATCTTACATAAATGTCAGGTATCCCTAAGAAATGCTAAAAACCTATAAATGTTTTATAGTTATAAATTTTAGATTTGTTTATACCCCTATATTTTCAAAACAGAAAAACATGTAATTCGGAGCCGAGATGCGAACTTACACGTTGAAAATTATTTTTCGGCTTTTATTTTTACTTTAAGGTGAGAGAAAATGCTTGCAGAATGCAAGCACACATTTACTTGTATCCTATATAGTATATCCTCCTCTGTAAGAAGAGCTCTCCATAGAAATTTGAAAATTTTTATTCGTTCGGCCGTAATAAATTATCAAATGTTTAACAAATTGACTAATGTTTATGTACTTTCTGTAGATCCAGGAAGCTGAAAATTTTAACAGGGTTAGGAAATAATGTCCCGGTGGTAAATAACATTGCAAATTTTAGAAATATTTATTGCTGTGGCTGTTAAAAATTAAAAAAGTTTAAACAATGAAATTCATATAAATGCACTCTTAGAGGTGCTGCATGGATGAAATTTCGCATAAATGTGGGGTATTCGTGACAAATGATAAAAACCTATAAATGTATTATAATTATAAATTTTCAGGGGTTGTTTTTACCCCAAAAATTTCGAAACAGAAAAACACGTAATTCGGAACCGAGATGCGAACTTATGCATTGAAAGTAATTTTTCGGCTTTTATTTTTACTTTCAGGTGAGAGAAAATGCTTGCAGAATGCAAGCACATGTTCACTAGTCATTCTATAAGCACTCTTCTTACAGAGGAGGATATACGATATATATAGGATATAGGAGGATACTAATGTCTGGCCCAAACTACAATAGCTGGAGAGCTAGAATTTAATACATAGGTGAATCGAGAAAAATAATCGGAAGAATAATTGGAAAATTGCGACAATGTTCAATTTCTTGGCCGGTAAAAATTATAAACTATTTTACTAACATTTCATGGTTTAGGTACTTCTAAATGTGCTATGAAGCTAAATTTTTTAAGAGGTAGAATTTGCCAAATAATGAAAATGGGATTATAGAAATTTGAAAATTATACGAATAAAAATTTTCAAATTTCTATATTCCCGTTTTCATTATTTGGCGAATTCTACAGGTAGAAAAAATTTCAGCTTGATAGCGCATTTAGAAATATCAAATGACAAATTCGGAAAACTTCTAAAAAAGACAAAGTATTTGCCATAAAAACCTATAAAAGATCTGACATGGCCATCCTAGTTTAAAAAACAATACAGAAAGTCAAAAAGAGAAAACGTGCACAATGAGACAGACTACTGAATCGATTGGCGAAAAAACGAAGTTTCTATCTTCTTTTGTTTAGGAGTTAGCCCGTCGATAGATTTTATGAAAAAACCGCCAAAGAAGTATGAACAAGGATTTATGAATGAAAGAATTAAATATATTTATGTTGAAAATTTGGTTCTACTTCTATTTATGTTTGAGATTGATCATAATTTGTAATGAATTTTTTGAATGCTTGCAAAATCTTTATATATTTCGTTGAAAAATGTGCATCAGCCCGAAAGCTCCAATTTTGTGTCGTTTTTGTTTTTTTATTGTTTTTTGTGTGTCCTCGGCACCCCCAGTGGCTCTTCAATCTTGGTAAGTGTCCACTGGGCTTCGTCCAACACCTTGTTGCTACCTTTATTATTACCTTTACTTTTCCTTAAGCATTTATACATTGTATCTTCTTCTCAGTTGTTCTTCACAATTGTTTTTTCTAATTGTTGTCTCACCTTTACTGAAGAATTCTCTCCTGTCGCCTTTTTTTTATTCTTCCCTTCCACCATGGATATAACCCATCACCGTTATCATCTTCGAAGGCATATTTCCCTTAATTGCCAGATCTAATTTCTTAATTCCTGCCTTCAACTAGGCCTCTCTCCCAAATCTCTCACTATCAGAATTCCCCTCTCAGGCCTCCCTCCCCCAATCCGTGCATCCCTTGCCCTCACCTATCACCTCACTTCGCTCAACATTATTTGATCCACCATATATCAATACACCACACTTTCCAATATTCATTTTGCAAAATGCAAAACTCTTGTCCTCCATCTTTGCAAATCGCCAAATTCCGTATCCGACCTCAACGCCGCTCTCCTTCAAGCAACCAAAGACCTCACATCGAACCAAAGCAGACTACTCCGTAAGCTTTCGCTTATGTGCATTCGGCACCTCCAACTTGGTTTACCCCTACCATTTTTACCAGCTGGTGAGGTCATCAACCCTCCCCCTCCACTCATAGGCCAAAAGCCCAGCCTTGCGGACCTCTTGGGTTTTCCCACCCCACCTACACACCGTACTCCACAAAGGGTCCCCTCTGTCTCAAACTGTAAACATATGAAGCGCTCCAATTCCCTTTCTGCTCTCCCCACCACCTCCACCTCTTCCAAACCAGACGACGCTGTAAACCTTTCCTCCCACAAACTCACTCCTGCTGAGACAGCACTCCTTTCCCGCAGCCTCTCGTTCTGTCCCACTACCAAATTTGACCATTTCCGTCTCCTCGCCGACGTCCAGGCCTTTGCTCGCTCGCTCTGCCTAAAACCCAACCCTCCCAAAGGGGACCCTTCTCCTTCTGCTCACCCAAACCTCCCACCGGCCTCCCAAAGACCTTCTTCATTTTCAAACCCCCTTCCCAATACATTCCACCCGCCCTTCCCTCCCAACACCCGGTAGAACAATATCTTAATTATATCCTTCGCAGAATCTCCCAGCCCAACTTTCCCGACCTTCTTGACCACAGAGACAATCTCACTGGACGTGAAAGACATGCCATTTCAACACTTAAACATAACAGTAATATTATCATCCTCCCCGCGGACAAGGGCACCACCACGGTTGTGTTGGATCGTGCCCAATACAACGAAGAAGCCAAGCGCCAGCTCTCCGACGAAACCTTCTATCTCCCCCTCACCTCCAACCCCACAAGCCTCCACTCCTCCCAAATTTCCTTCCATCTTCATTCCGCAGGAAAACAGGAAGGCCTCACCGACTCTGCCATCGCCCTGATGATCTCCAAGAATCCTCGTACCCCCACCTTCTACCTTCTTCCTAAAATTCATAAACCAAACACTCCTGGCCGTCCCATTGTTGCCAGTTTCAACTCCCCCACAGAACGCATCTCCGCATTCGTGGACTCTCACCTACAGCCTCTCGTCCGTCTACTGCCATCCTATATCCAAGACACCAACCACTTCCTCCAACGCCTTAAGCACCTCCCTTCTCCCCTCCCACCCAACACCATTTTGGCTACCATTGACGTCTGCTCCCTCTACACCAATATTTCCCATGATGACGGACTTTCTGCCCTCAGAAAACTACTTGACACAAGCCCCGACAAAAGACCCTCCTCCCATTTCCTATTGCACTTGGCAGAAATGGTGCTGAAAAAGAACAACTTCTCTTTCGGAGAGCACCATTATCTCCAAATTAAGGGTACAGCAGTGGGCACTCGAGTGGCGCCCTCTTATGCCAATTGCTACCTAGGGGACTGGGAGACTCATTTCCTCAATGCACCTCTCAAACCACTATTGTGGCTGAGATTCATTGACGATATCTTTCTTATCTGGACCAATGGAAATGACTCCCTCCAATTCTTTTTGTCTCGCCTCTCCTGTCACCCCACGCTTTCCTTCACCTCCAATACCTCCACCACCAACATCACCTTTCTGGACGTCGACCTTTCCATCCAAGACGGAAAAATCCGCACCGGCGTCCACATTAAACCCACTAATAGCCTTCAATACCTCCACTTTGAAAGCTGCCATCCCCTACACACCAAAACCTCGATTCCATATGCCCTAGCCTGCCGAGGAAGGAGGATTTGCTCAGACAAGAGGTCTCTCTCAATATATTACTCCATCCTCGAAGATGCCCTTCTAAAATGCGGTTACCCACCGGGCCTGATCCGTTACCAGATCCGGAGGGCAATCACACCGGTAACCACTAAACACCACCCTCACACTCCTCCTATTCCCATTCTACTCCTTCCCTTACCCTTACTACCCTCTTCCACCGGGGATCCACGAGGTCCTCAAGGAAAATCCTTCATGCTGCCCACCCAATTCTTACTTCCACCTCCCACCAATTCCCCTTTACTAATTCCCCCATTCTTTCCTTCCGCCGGCCTCCCAATTTGGGAAATATCCTGTGGAAGAAAGAACTACCCACTCCCAACCCTCCATCCGCTGCAGGATCTCAACCCTGCGGCAAACCCCGTTGCCTCACATGCCCCATCCATCCACCCACAATTTCATTCACCAGCTCCTCCTCCAACATCATCTACCCCATCCCCTCCAGAAGTAATTACACTACGAGGAACGTCATTTACCTCCTCACCTGCACCCTCTGTCCTGCTTTTTATGTTGGCCTCACCAGTAACCTCCTCAACATTAGAGTTAATGGCCACCGGAACAGCATTAATACTAACCGTCCCTTCCCGTGGCTTCTCATGCCTATTTACACCAGGCAACTTTTAATAATTGCTTTACTGTAAGGATTATCCGTGCCCTACCAGATGATACCCCTGCTCCCCTACTTCGACAGTGGAAATTAGCCTACATCTTTCTCCTTGACTCTTTCTCCCCACCTGGTATTAACCTCCGATAACCCTATTGGCCGTCCATCCTACCCGCCTCCTCCTATCCCCTAACTCCTCTCATTATCCCTCTCCCCCTCCCCATATCCTCCCCAGTGTGTCACTTTAAACAGTATATGTCTCTCCGTCGCTGAAGAAGGGCATCAGCCCAAAAGCTCCAATTTTGTGTCGTTTTTGTTTTTTGTGTTTTTCGTGTGTCCTCAGCACCCCCAGCAGCTCATCAATCTAGGTCAGTGTCCACTGGGCTTCTTCCAACACCTTGTTGCCACCTTTATTATTACCTTTCCTTGTCCTTAAGCATATATATATATATATATATATATATATATATATATATATATAATTATTATATGGTTGGACAATATGAGTTCTCTCGGGGTAAAATATTCCAGAGGTAAAATAGTCCCCCAATCGGATCGCTGGGCGGGGACTGCCTTGAGGAAAGCATTTGTCGAAGGTAACTTACGCTTAGGTACTTGGAATGTAAAAACCATGAGGAAGGCAGGAAAGCTAGAGAACCTGAAAGAAGAAATGAGAAGAAATAGGATTGATATCATAGGGCTGAGCGAAGCTAGATGGGAAGGAGAAGGACAGTTCGACTCGGAAGAATTCACGGTAGTTTACTCAGGAGGAAATAGTGGGGCAAGGGGAGTAGCTCTGGTACTTAGGAAAGATATGATGAAGAGCGTGACAAAAATAACAGCAACGAACGATAGGTTGATGGCAATAAAGCTAAAAGCAGTCCCAGTGGACATGTTGATAATCCAGGTATATATCCCAACATCCACTGATGAAGAAGAAGAAATTGAGGAGATATACTGCAGAAAATAGGAGTATATAGAGAACCAAGTTTAACCTAGAATAATGACGGACCTGTCAACGGACAGACTACTTATGATGATGATATATATATATATATATATGTATGTATATCATTCTATAAGCACTCTTCTTACAGAGGAGGATATACTATATAGGATACAAGTGAATGTGTGCTTGCATTCTGCAAGCATTTTCTCTCACCTTAAAGTAAAAATAAAAGCCGAAAAAAAATTTTCAATGCGTTAAGGTCGATTCACACTTTTGGTCAAAGCTCGGACCGGTCACGGTCACATCATGGTCCAGTCATATATCTTAGCGTTCACACTCTTCAACGGTCAGAAATGTTTGTGGAGGTTTACCACAAACTTGTCTGTGCGAGTGAAAAGGAAAAATGTTTTCGATTTCCACTTTAATTAAAATTTCCTTTATCTTGGACAAGGAAGACAAAGTGATGGAAATTTTCAACGTTTTAGTTCGCATCTCGGCTCCGAATTACATGTTTTTCTGTTTGAAAATATTGCGGTATAAAAAAACCCCTAAAATTTATAATTATAAAACATTTATAGGTTTTTAGCATTTGTTACGAATACCTCACAGGTACGCAAGACTTCATCAATATAGCAGCTATAGAAGTGCATTTATATGAATTTCATTGTTTAAACTTTATGAATTTTTTACAGGCACAACAATGAATATTTATAATATTTTCAATGTTATTTATCACTGGAACCTTATTTCCTAACTCTGTTAAAATTTTCATATTCCTGGATCTTCAGAAAGTACATAATCATTAGTCAAATTGTTAAACATTTAAGAATTTATTGCATCCGAACGGATAAACATGTTCAAATTTTATATTCCCGTTTTCATTATTTGGCAAATTCTACAGGGAGAAAAAATTTCAGCTTTATAGCGCATTTAGAAGTACTTGAACCATGAAATGTTAGTAAAATAGTTTATAATTTTTACCGGGCAAGAAAATAAACAGTCTTGGAATTTTCCAATTATTCCTCTGATTAATTTTTTCCGTTCACCTATGTATTAAATTTCAGCTCTCCGACTATTGTAGTTTGGGCCAGACATTAGTATATTCCTATATCCTATATATATCGTATATCCTCCTCTGTAAGAAGAGTGCTTATAGAATGATATATATAGGATACTAGTGAAGGTGTGCTTGCATTCTGCAAACATTTTCTCTGACCCTAAAGTAAAGAGTATGAGCTGACTAATAATTTTTAAATGCAACAGTTTACACCTTCTTGCCTGCTTATGTGTTTTTCCTTATTGTCAATATTAGGGTAATAACAATACCTAAAATTAATTCTTATAATATTTATTTAGGTTTTCATCATTCGTTGCGAATACCTCACATTTGTGCAAAATATCATTGGTGTAGCACCTCTAGAAGTGCATTTATATAAATTGATTTGTTTAAATTTTATGAATTTTTACCAGCTTGAATATAACATGTTTCTTAAATTTTCAATGTTAGTTACTACCGGAGCATCATGCCCTACTTTGTTTAAAAATTTCAGCACACTGGCTCTACCAAAAGTACATAAGCATTAGTCATTTTGTTTAAAATTTTAGAATTTATTACGGCCGAACGAATAAAAATTTTCAGATTTCTATAATCCTGTTTTCATCATTTCGCAAATTCTACCAATGGAAAAAATTGCAGCTTTATAGCACATTTAGAAGTACCTAGACTATAAAATGTTAGTAAAATTGTTTATAAATTTTAACGTCCAAGAAAAGAAACAATGTTGCAATTTTTCAATTATTCCTTCGATTATTTTTTTAGATTCACCTATGTATTAAATTTCAGCTCGCCTACTATTTTAGTTTGGGCCGGACATTACTATCCTCCTATATCCTATATATATCCTATCATTGTATATCAACTCTTCATACAGAGGATATACGATACTAGTTAATTGTGCTTGCAATCTGCAAGCATTTTCTCTCACCTTAAACTAAAAATAAAAGTTGAAAAATAATCTTCAACGCTTAAGGTTCCATTTTGGCCCCGAATTACGTGCTTCTCTGTTTGGAAAATATAGTGGTAAAAACAACCCCTAAAATTTATAATTATAAAACATGTTCTTCTCATTTGTTTTGAATACCTCACATTTATGCGAAATTTCATCAATGTAGCACCTCTAGAAGTGCATTTATATGAATTTCATTGTTAAAATTTTTTAATTTTTAACAGACACAGCAATAAATATTTTTAATTTTCAATGTCATTTACCACCGGAACATTATTTCCTAAATCTGTTAAAATTTTCAGCTTCCTGGATCAACAGAAAGTACATAAACATTAGTCAATTTGTTAATCATTTGAGAATTTATTACACCCGAACGAATAAAAATTTTCAAATTTCTATATTCCTGTTTTCATTATTTGGCAAATTCTAGCTCTTGAAAAAATTTCAGCTTCATAGCACATTTGGAAGTACCTAAACCATGAAATGTTCGTATAATAGTTTATAATTTTTTACGGCCAAGAAAATAAACATTGTTGCAATTTTGCATTTATTCCTGCGAAATTTTTTTTGTTTCACCTTTGTATTAAATTTCAGCTCTGCAACTATAGTAGTTTGGGCCAGACATTAGTATCCTCCTATATCCTATATATGTCGTATACCCTCCTCTGTAAGAAGAGTGCTTATAGAATGATACGATATAGGATATATATAGACAAGTAAATGTGTGCTTGCATTCTGCAAGCATTTTCTCTCACCTTAAAGTGAAAATAAAAGCCGAAAAATAATTTTCAATGCACAAGTTCACATCTGGGCTCCGAATTACGTGTTTTCCTGTTTTGAAAATATTAGGGCATAAACAACCCCTAAAATATAATATTATTAAACATTTATAGGTTTTTAGCATTTCTTAGGAATACCTCACATTTATCCAAAATTTCATGTATATTGCACCTTAGGATGTGCATTTCTAAGAATTTCATTGTTTAAAAATTATGAATTTTTTACAGCCACAATATAAAACATAAAGTAAAATTAAAAGCTGAAAAATAATTTTAAATGCTTAAAGTTGCATCTCCTCTCCGAGTTACTTGTTTTTCTGTTTTGATAATAATGGGGTAAAAACAACCCCTAAAATTTATAATTATAAAATACTTATAGCTTTTTAACATTTACTATGAACACCTCACATTTATGCGAAATTTCATCAATGTAGCACCTCTAGAAGTGCATTTTATGAATTTCATTTTTTAAATTTTATTAATTTTTAACAGCCACAGCAATAAATATTTCTAAAATTTTCAATGTTACTTACCACCGGGACATTATTTCCTAACTCTGTTAAAATTTTCAGCTTCCTGGATCTACAGAAAGTACATAAACATTAGTCAATCTGTTAAACCTTTGAGAATTTATTACGGCCGAACGAATAAAAAAATTGAAATTTCTATATTCCCGTTTTCATTATTTGGCGAATCCTACAGGTAGAAAAAATTTCAGCTCGATAGCTCATTTGGAAATACCTAAACCACGAAATGTTAGTAAAATTGTTTATAATTTTTAGCGGCCAAAATAATGCACATTATTGCAATTTTGCAATTATTCCACCGATTATTCTTCTTTGTTCACCTCGGTATTAAATTGCAGCTCTCCAACTATAGTAGTTTGGGCCAGACATTAGTATCCTCCTATATCCTATATATATCCTATATTATCCTATCTATACTATAAGCTCTCTTCTTACAGAGGAGGATATAGGAGGATACTAATGTCTGGCCAAAACTACAATAGATTGAGAGCTGAAATTTTCAGAGGTTGTAGATGGAATGGAGAAACCGCCAGAAGAATTGAGAACTCCCACCTAAGTGCCATGGATTCGACTCCAGAAATTCCGAAAATTGCGTTTTTTCCCATAAGAAAAGCATTGCAACATTTTTGAAAATTAATTTAGAGCACTTTTGGATATGACAGAGAATTGAAACTTGGAGGGATGTTATATAACCACAAGATCTAACGGGAACCGTTGACACTTTTACCGTAACTTTCCTGGGTTCGACTCCAGACGACCCAGTATATCTCCCATAAGAAAGCATGGAAGAAATTAATTCCTGCATAATATAGAGGAAACTATGAGGAATAAAGAGCAGATATTTTCAGGGTTTGTAGATGTCATGAGCATATATCCATATTATTTTAGAGCTCCTGCATAGGTGTCATCGATTCGACTCCAGACAGCCTTATAATTGAGATTATTTCCCATAAGAAAAGAATTGAAATTAGTGCAGGAATCTTTTGCATTTAAAATTTAGCTGTCTGCTCTTACTCTTTATAATAAGATGAGATAAATGCTTGCAGAATGCAAGCACACATTCACTATATCCTATATCGTTTATCCTCCTCTGTAAGAAGAGTGCTTATAGAAAGATATATAGGATATATATCGGATATATATAGGATATAGTAGGATACTAATGTCTGGCCTAAACTACAATAGCTGCAGAGCTAGAATTTAATACATAGGTGAACCGAGAAAAATAATCGGAGGAATAATTGGAAAATTGCGACAATGTTTAATTTCTTGGCCGGTAAAAATTAAAAAACAATTTTATTAGCATTTCATGGTTTAGGTATTTCTAAATGCGCTATCAAGCTGAAATTTTTTCTACCTGTAGAATTCGCCAAATAATGAAAACGGGAATATAGAAATTGGAAAATTTTTATTCGTTCGGCCGTAATAAATCCTCAAATGTTTAACAAATTGACTAATGTTTATGTACATTCTGTTGATCCAGGAAGCTGAAAATTTTAACAGGGATAGGAAATAATGTCCCGGTGGTAAATAATTTAAAAATTTTTGAAATATTTATTGCTGTGGCTGTTAAAAATTAATAAAATTTAAACAATGAAATTCATATAAATGCACTCTTAGAGGTGCTGCATTGATGAAATTCCGCATAAATTTGAGGTATTCGTAACAAATGTGAAAAGGTATAAATGTATTATAATTATAAATTTTAGGGGTAGTTTTTACCCGAATATTTTCGAAACAGAAAAACACGTAATTCGGAACCGAGATGCGAACTTATGCATTGAAAGTAATATTTCGGCTTTTATTTTTACTTTCATGTGAGAGAAAATGCTTGCAGAATGCAAGAACACGTTCACTAGTATCCTATATATATCGTATATCCTCCTCTGTAAGAAGAGTGCTTGTAGAATGACAAGTAAATGTGTGCTGGCGTTCTGGAAGCATTTTCTCTCACCTTAAAGTGAAAATAAAAGCCGAAAAATAATTTTCAATGCACAAGTTCACATCTGGGCTCCGAATTACGTGTTTTCCTGTTTTGAAAATATTAGGGCATAAACAACCCCTAAAATATAATATTATTAAACATTTATAGGTTTTTAGCATTTCTTGGGAATACCTCACATTTAAGCAAAATTTCATGTATATAGCACCTCTAGAAGTGCATTTATGAGAATTTCATTGTTCAAAATTTATGAATTTTTAACAGCCACAATATAAAACTTTCATGAAATTTCAAATGTTATTTTCCACCGGAACATTATTTCCTAACTTGGTTAAAAATTTCAGCTTCCTGGCTCAAATTAAAGTACATAAACATTAGTCAATTTTTTAAACATTTGAGAATTTATTACGGCCGAACGAAAAAAAACTTTCAAATTTCTATATTCCCGTTTTCATTATTTGGCGAATTCTACAGATAGAAAAAATTTCAGCTTGATAGCGCATTTAGAAATACCTAAACCATGATATGTTAGTAAAATAGTTTATAATTTTTACCGGCCAAGAAAATGAACATTGTTGCAATTATCCAATTATACCTCCGATTAACTTTTCGGTTCGCCTATGTATTAAATTTCAGCTCACCAGCTATTGTAGTTTGGGCCAGACATTAGTATCCTCCTATATATCATTCTATAAGCACTCTTCTTACAGAGGAGGATATACGATATAGGATACAAGTAAATATGTGCTTGCATTCTGCAAGCATTTTCTGTAAACTTAAAGTAAAAATAAAACCCAAAAATTACTTTCGATGCATAAGTTCGCATCTCGGCTCCGAATTACGTGTTTTTCTGTTTCGAAAATATTGGGGTAGAAAAAACCCCTAAAATTTATAATTATAATACATTTATAGGTTTTTATCATTTGTTACGAATACCTCAAATTTATGCGGGATTTCATCAATGCAGCACCTCTAAGAGTGCATTTATATGAATTTCATTGTTTAAATTTTATTAATTTTTAACAGCCACAGCAATAAATATTTCTAAAATTTTTAAATTACTTACCACCGGGACATTATTTCCTATCCCTGTTAAAATTTTCAGCTTCCTGGATCTACAGAATGTACATAAACATTAGTCAATTTGTTAAACATTTGAGGATTTATTACGGCCGAACGAAGAAAAATTTTCAAATTTCTATATTCCCGTTTTCATTATTTGGCGATTTCTACAGGTAGAAAAAATTTCAGCTTGATAGCGCATTTAGAAATACCTAAACCATGAAATGTTAGTAAAATAGTTTATAATTTTTACCGGCCAAGAAATTAAACATTGTCGCAATTTTCCAATTATTCCTCCGATTATTTTTCTCGGTTCACCTATGTATTAAATTCCAGCTCTCCAGCTACTGTAGTTTGGGCCAGACATTGGTATCCTCCTATATTCTATATATATCCTATCATTCTATAAGCACTCTTCTTACAGAGGAGGATATACGATACAAGTAAATATGTGCTTGCATTCTACAAGCATTTTCTACCGCCCTAAAGTAAAAATAATAGCTGAAAAATAATTTTCAATGCTTAAAGTTGCATCCCCGCTCCGAATTACTTGTTTTTCTGTTTTGAAAATATTGGGGTAAAAACAACCCCTAAAATTTATAATTATAAAATATTTATAGGTATTTATCATTTGTTATGAATACCTCACACTTATGCGGAATTTCATCAATGTAGCACCTCTAGAAGTGCATTTATATGAATTTCATTGTTTAAATTTTATTAATTTTTAACAGCCACAGCAATAAATATTTCTAAAATTTTCAATGTTATTTACCACCGGGACATTATTCCCTAACTCTGTTAAAATTTTCAGCTTTCTGGATCTACAGAAAGTACATAAACATTAGTCAATCTGATAAACCTTTGAGAATTTAATACGGCCGAACGAATAAAAAAATTGAAATTTCTATATTCCCGTTTTCATTATTTGGCGAATTCTACAGGTAGAAAAAATTTCAGCTCGATAGCTCATTTGGAAATACCTAAACCACGAAATGTTAGTAAAATTGTTTATAATTTTTAGCGGCCAAAATAATGCACATTATTGCAATTTTGCAATTATTCCACCGATTATTCTTCTTTGTTCACCTCGGTATTAAATTGCAGCTCTCCAACTATAGTAGTTTGGGCCAGACATTAGTATCCTATATATATCCTATATATATCGTATATCCTCCTCTGTAAGAAGAGTGCTTATAGAATGACAAGTAAATGTGTGCTTGCATTCTGTAAGCATTTTCTCTCACCTGAAAGTAAAAATAAAAGTCGAAAAATTACTTTCAGTACATAAGTTCGCATCTCGGTTCCGAATTACGTGTTTTTCTGTTTCGAAAATATTGGGGTAAAAACAATCCCTAAAATTTATAATTATAATACATTTATAGGTTTTTATCATTTGTTACGAATACCCCACATTTATGCGAAATTTCATCCATGCAGCACCTCTAAGAGTGCATTTATATGAATTTCATTGTTTAAATTTTTTAATTTTTAACAGCCACAGCAATAAATATTTCTAAAATTTTCAATGTTATTTACGACCGGGACATTATTTCCTAACCCTGTAAAAATTCTCAGCTTCCTGGATCTACAGAATGTACATAAACATTAGTCAATATGTTAAACATTTGAGAATTTATTACGGCCGAACGAATAAAAATTTTCAAATTTCTATATTCCCGTTTTCATTATTTGGCGAATTCAACAGGTAGAAAAAATTTCAAGTTGATAGCTAATTTAGAAATACCTAAACCATGAAATGTTAGTAAAATTGTTTATAATTTTTACCGGCCAAGAAATTAAACATTGTTGCAATTTTCCAATTATTCCCCCGATTATTTTTCTCGGTTCACCTATATATTAAATTCCAGCTCTCCAGCTATTGTAGTTTGGGCCAGATATTAATATCCTCCTATATCCTATATATATCTTATATCGTATATCCTCCTCTGTAAGAAGAGTGCTTATAGAATGATACGATATACAGTAAAACCTGGTTAATTCGAAATTCACGGGACCAAAGAAAGAGCATTTCGAATTACGAAGAACCTCTATAATTGAAATTTACAAAAAAGCGTGATTTACCAAATTTAAAAAATGCAAATATAAATTACAGAAAAAGAAAAGAATATGACACCATATTAAAACACAGAAAAAAATCTGATGTGGCCAACACATGACTTTCTCCATATTTGGGGTATAGATATTTAAATTATTATGAGTAGCATTATTATTTCGTATCGCAGAAGAAGGCACGTCCTTGCCGTAAATTACGTATATTTTGAATGTTTACAGAATTCACCGCTACATGGTGTTGGCGCTGTATACAGGTATTAAGATAAAGCGAAATATATCCAAAATGGATGGTTCTACGAAAATTAGTTTCAAACAAAACTTGGAAGAAATATTATTCTCTACAACTTTGGTCCTTACGAAGATTACCAATAACGATGTTGTTAAGGAGATATTTAACGGAAACCGAAAAACCGGTTATTTATAAATAACTCCTAAACAATAACTCCTATAGAAAATTGTTTCAAATGAAAACTGTAGGAAATGACATTCTCTATAAACTTTGTATAGAATTGTATATACAATAATGATGTTTTAACGAAGAAATATCGCAAAAACCGAATCTGGTTTCGAATAAACCTCGACTTCCGGTTAACCGTTATTGTCCAAAAACTAATCAGTTCTTTGTGCTCATGTTAAGGTGTTATATATGAAGTTTGGTAACGATATGGCACGTACTTTTTGAGTTAGAGCGCCCACACTAACATACACACACAGACATCATTCCGAAAATAGTCTAAACGTGTTCTAGGGACCTCAAAACATGTATTTCCGTTGAAATCTCGAAGTCGATTTTTTTCATGAATACAATACTTTCCCATTACTACGTATGGAGAAAGTAAAAAGGAAGTACTACACATGCATACCTCAAAATATATTGTCGATGAATACAAGTCAAATTTAGGATTACTCATTTAAACATTGAAACATATATGGACATATAATTAAACCACAAAAATGTTAATAATGTCTTTCACTTATTTCAACTTAAAAGTAAATAAATAAAAGTGTGTAATAAAATATTAATTTAAATTTATTTTTAAAAGTTGGTTATTTTCCCGTTTCAATTTCAGGGCACTCCCTAGCGCAATGTGTTGCATAATGGCATCAACTTTTTCACAGATATTCATCGGCACGTCTGGCATCCCGGACACGTACCTTTGAAGGGTATCTTAAGCTTTTAAAACATCCTCCTTAGATGGCAATGGCACATCCAACCTAGCTTCGACGTTATCCACATCGTCTTCTTCCTCGCTATCACTCGCAACGGTTTTCGATTCCTCGATCGTGGGGTCATACACAACCGACGTAGCCAAGTCATTATCAAAGGAAACAAAGTCTCCGAAACTGACAGACCCCAATACATTACTGTCGGTTACTTCCTCCACTTCTGTACCTTGGAACACTTCTGTCGGCTGCGAAGATAGCCCGCTTTTCTTAAAACAGTTGGCGATGGTTTGACAAGGCCCGGCACGCGTCTAAAATCGTCCATTTTCGTAAATTATCCTGCGAACATCCATTTGTAATTTGCAGCTAGTATGACGACAATAGTTTTTTTTCTGTAATGACTTTTTAAATTTTGAATGATGCCCTGGTCGAGTGGCCGCAGAACACTGGTTGTGTTCGGCGGAAAATACAGCAACTCAACATTGGCCGTATTTATCTGAGCCACATGGTGAGCAGAACAGTTGTCTAGTGTCAACAAAATTTTACGATTTTGCACCGCCACACGTTTTTGCATTCTTATTAAAAAACTTTTGATTATGTCTGTTGTCATCCACACCTTTTTGTTATGCTCGTAAATTATCGGCAAATAATCACGATTAATACCTTTGAAACAGCGTGGGTTGCCATATTTTCCGATGATTACAAGTTTTTCTTTATTCGACCCATCCATATTTGTGCAGAGCACGGCGCGGCGGTGAGACGCTCCTTACTACGTTTGCCGCCGTGACATTTTTCGCCTCGGAGAGCCAAAGTACGATCGGGCAACATTGAAAAAAAATGCGTTTCATCCATATTAAAAATGTCCTTGAGCGCGTACTTCTCCAAAACATGTTTACTACTTTGCAGCCAGGTGGTCACTTCCTCTTCGTTAATTTTTTGGGCATCACCACGTACTACGAGACAAACAATATTGTGGCGTCTTTAAAACCATCTAACCACCCATTGGACGCTTTAAAATCTTCAATGTTCAAAGCGTTCGCAAGACTTCTTGATTTTTCAAGGAGCATCGGGCTTGTCACAGGTAAATTCGCCGCTCGTACTTATGAAAAAAAATCGGACAGTTCTTCTTCGAGGTCTTCGTTTTTCGCAGGCCGTGAACGCTCCCTTTAAATTTATAAAAACTTTCTTCAATCTTCGCCCGATTATTTAAAATTATAGATAAAGACGAGTTCGGAATCCCATACTTTGAGGCCAGCTTTCCTTTCGATTCTAACTTCTTGTCAATGTCTTGCAGCAAAGACATTTTTTCAGCAAGAGTAAGAGTCTTATATGCACCACGAACCGGAGCCATTGGAGGGTATATTTAAAAAAATATTTTATAGCAATAAATTTAAATATAGTCTCTCTTGCAGTTATTAAACTAAGAATATTATTTAAACAAGTAACTAACAATGATGAAAAATACGATCTAATACGAAATAAACAACGAACCAAAGGAATATTGGAACTCAAACTCGCAAAACAGTAAAATTGAGGGGATGGACCGAATCTTGTGACAATACCCAACGCCCAGTCGGTATGATCACGATCGCAGTGTTTGTAAACCAGCCGACATAGTGCCAGAAATATTTTAGTAAATTTCATTTAGTTTCTTTTTGGTAAGTTTTATTTCGAATTATGTCGACAAAAATGCGTTGATATTCCAAGAATCGGGCAAAATTTTTTTTCGAATTACGAGACTTTCGAATTATTGAACCACATTTGTATGAAATTGGCTTTTTCGGTCTTTCACATGTTAAAAAATTTCGAATTACGTCGAATTTCGAAATATAGAGGTTCGAATTAACCAGGTTTTACTGTATATAGGATATATAGTATATATATAGGAGGATATTAATGTCTGGCCCAAACTACAATAGCTGGAAAGCTGGATTTTAACACATAGGTGAACCGAGAAAAATAATCGGAAGAATAATTGGAAAATTGCGACAATGTTTATTTTCTTGGCCGGTAAAAATTATAAACAATTTTACTAACATTTCATGGTTTAGGTATTTCTAAATGCGCTATCAAGCTGAAATGTTTTCTCCATGGAACCTATACTGAGAAGATTCCACTCCGGGTCCGAAACTGTTGCCAGTTTGGTCGCTCAAGTTTTAGTTGCCAAAGTCGTCACACGCAGCGCTGCGATCGGTAGGTTTGCTGAAGTTAAGGAGCGTAGGTATGATAAACATGCAAATTCCGTGTTTCTGTTCGCGATAATAGTTTGTTACGTAAGAACGCATTCGTAATATAGGTTTGTAAATCAATCTATGAATATAAACTATTTGTTTTTACGAAGTACCGAGTATGTTACATGAATTACGTAGCGGATCAATTGATTGGAATTCCGCCGGAATAAAACCTCGTTTAGGGTATAATTACAGGACGGTATGGTTGTTCTGATGTTCAGTATTTCGCTTAATCCATATTCGATAAATTTATTGTGGCTTTGGTCGACTATGGAATTCACTGTATAGAGGATAGATAGGTGGAGGTAAAATTTGGACTTTTTCAATATCTGGAAATCGAGTGCCTTTTACTTCGGTTCGGCTCCACGTGTACATAGCAATATCCAAAAATATAATCAGTATATCTAATTTTACTTATGGTAAATATATGCGACATTCAGTATTTTATTATAATACGAAATGGCAATATTATTACAAAATACGGGCAAACATTCGAGACGAAATAAGTATTACACCGTCATGTAATATATTGATGCATTTTTTTCTTAAGCTGACGATTATTTAAATTTCGTAACATGTCCATAAGGTATTTTGTCAGAAATTTGAAATGCTATGCAGTTATATTGTCACATTAAATAGGAACGTCATATTTGTTTTGGTAATCCAATGAGATATTTTATAGTAAAAGTAAAACGGGAATATGAAATAAGAACACAATGGCATTTTAAGTCTGTATTAAAACAGTTTATTTAATAAAGATTGTGTGTGGGAAAAAGCTATAGAACCTTAAGGATTCTCTAGAAAAACCCACAGTTGCAGGAAAAACCCACAAAGGAAGGGGGTTTAAAAAACCTGCGAAGGAAAATAGAAGGTAAGTAACCAAACTAAGATACACAATTAACCAGCAGCTGAAAATAAAGGAAGAGAATTACTTAAAAAACCAATTCAATGATGAACAATAATATAAAATAAATAAGAGCAAATAAAGTTGATCAATATCCCATTTGCCCAGCTCCTGAAAAGAAAGAAAGATGATTACTAAAAATATCTATTCAGAACACTATAGTGAAAACTAAGCGCATATAAAATAAATTAATGCAGTTAAAGTAGATATATGTATATATAAAGTGACCAGATTTTCTAGATGTCAAATCAATACATTTTTTATATTCATGAAAGAAAACTACCAGATTTTCTAGATGTAAAATCAGTACATTTTTTAATGTTTCTTATATTCATGAAACAAAACTACATTTCAATATAATACTTCATATGTATTGAAATATTATACAGTATACATAGGTATATAACATTATTGTTATATATATATTGGATACTCTTGATGAAGTCGGTAAGAAAATTTGTTTTTTCTTCTATTTATGGCAGGGTCTTTAAATATAATTAAATAATAATCTATTCTGAGAATAATGTTACTTTACTAAACAGCATTAAAATATTATACTACTCACATGACATAAACAACTATAACTACTATTGTCTGGATTACTTTGGAATTAAGACTTAGAGTTGTAGAGAAGGGGTGGGAGTTTGGAAGGAAAGACTGAAAAACTCCCCTCCCTCACAGCCAATCATAGGTGGAGGGGAGGTAATGTTTGCTAGGTGGAACTACACAGCGTTGCCGCAAGTCCTCTTTACACATCCTGGCAACATCGCACCCGAACCACCTCAACCGTCATTCCCGCAGTAAATGAACTAAATAATTATAGATTTTTTCTTCTTTTACAATCAGTACAACTTTATAATTCAGTACAAAATTCAGTACATATTTGAAATCAGTACACAATCTCTAAAATCAGTACTGTACTGATTAAATCAGTACGTCTGGTCACTTTATATATATACATTTAAATAACTTAGCAGAAATGCCGTGCATTCAAGCCTCCTCCAGACTAATGTTATCTATTCTATTTATGCCTTTGCTGGCTAAAGGCATTCAGATAAATATTGAAAAACGCAGTTCAACTGAAGAAGCACACCTGGAAAGACAGAAAGATAATTACAAAATATACCAAATCACAAGAACAAAAACTATAATACAAACTAATAACAAATATATATACGTACATTCAGGGTCAGTTACAGGGCTAGGCGACCTAGACAAGCACCTAGGGCTATGAGCAGAACACCTAATGGCACACATGGTCAGACGTAAGCTGTTGGCCTTGTAAATAACATTCGCCTTAGGCTCTTGCATTCTCTATGTCTGCCACTGTATACATTAAAAAACCAATTTCACATAAATTTCTATTTCTATATACATATATATATACATACATTACATAACTTGAGGGACTTGCAGTACATTCAGTATACATACTTTTCTACTGAGGAAGCAACCTGAAAAGAGAGAAGGATAATTATAATAGAAATAGAAACAATCCTCCTCGGCAAAGTGCAGCCCACAGACAACGTCCGTTGCGCTGAAAACTTGATCTTTGCGGGGTATAATCCTCCTCCATTTCTGAAGCTGAGCTTCATCCTGATAGCAAACGACTTCAATATGATAATATCGATTCAATTAATATCCTTTCTACATAAAATAAATTTATATTTACTGACTAATGTGTACTTACCCTTGCCTTGAAAACACTTGTGTTCTTCACTCCCAAAATCTTGTTCACTCGTACTGTTTTGCCATAACCTGTCGAACAGCCAGGCACAAAGGAACACTTTGAATTTCGCATCATTTTGTAATAAAATATTCCACCGCAGATGGAAAAAATTTCACACAAACGAAACGGATACAACGATTAGCCGTAAGACCACATGTAAACTACCCAATTTGTAGGAAACCTAAGAACACCAGCGCCGCCAAGCTGGAACTAATACGCTGCGACTAAATTGGCAACAAAATACGCCCCCTTTAGAGCTGGAGTGGTATCTCCTCTATGTAGGCTCCATGCTTTTCTCCCATAAAAAGTCAGTAGTGGGGGAAGTAGTTAATGGTACGCCCGCCGATCCTCATAGAGGACACGACTGTCGCACCAAGCGCGCGCGCGCGTTTAAAATGTTTTTTAACCCTAGAATACTACAGTGGGGCACTGAGTGCCCCAACTGAGTTTGTTTTAGTCACTGTCTCTAGGTGGCAGCACTTTCTGTGTTTCCCTTTCCTGTATTCTCCTAGCTGACCAAGACCTAATCACTAGCAGGTTTGAACTTGAGTGAATCAGCTGTAGTCTACCGTAGCAGTGATTTTGGGGAACTGTATACCCCGGAGTAGTATTTCTGTAGGTATTCATATTTGTGCTCAATATTATCCTCTCAATTCCTTTGACTATAGAATGAGACTTTGTCATATATATCATATTATAATCAATATAACATATTGTTAGCTATATAAATTAGTACATATGTTACTACATAATGTCGTATGCCAGGCTATATTGTATGATTTCAATGAAAGTATACATATTTACGTAATGGCGCATACCGTTTATTTGATAGAAATAATTGAATTATGTATGCACTTTTGTACTATGTTTTATTTGGATGTATGCTAATTGTTTTTCTTTCAGGCTTTCTGAATATGGTCGGGAAACCAATGAATGAAGATGAGATTGCTCAGAGTCTCTTTGAGGATTGCAACGATAATGATTTGGATCCAGAAGAAGATTGTAGTGATGAAGATTGCGTTGAGGAAGATTCAGTTGAGGATGACGTACGGGATAGTGATTTTGGTGAGAGCTGTGTTGAGGGTGAAGTTCCAGAATTATCTCATATTTCTAAGCCTAATAGGGGTGCAAAAAGACGTAAAAGTACCAACGAAGAAAATCTGTGGTACACTCAAGAAGGTACAGTTTTGACTCCCAAAAAAATAAATATTCAAGGAAGGGATGGTCACAGGTGGTCATCTGAACCTCCATCTAGGGGAAGAACTCCAAAGAGGAATTTAGTATTTCGCATGCCAGGTCCTAAAGGAAGGTCAAAAGATATTTCAACGGAGTTCGCTAATTGGAATCTGTTTTTCAATCAGGAGATGATTCAGCTTATAGTCACTCATACCAATGAGGAAATAACACGTCAGAGAGATAACTATGCTAACATGCAGTCATATATAGGTGACACTTGTGTAGAGGAAATTAAAGCATTTGTTGGACTTCTTTACGTGAGTGCGGCTCTGAAAGACAATCATCTCTCCGTAGATAAAATGTGGGGACCACACTATGGGAAACCTTTGTATCGTGCAACAATGAGCAAAGAACGATTTCTGTTTCTAACAAACTGCCTTCGTTTCGATGACAAAAATACGAGGGATATCAGAAAAGTCGCTGATCTATTTGCAGCAATTCGAGAACTAACCAGCAGCTTCACATCTAACTGCGGAAAGTTTTATAATCCTTCAACCTGCTGCACCATTGATGAGCAGTTGGTTCCATTTCGTGGGAAGTGCCCTTTCAGGATGTATATTCCAAACAAGCCATCTAAGTATGGAATTCTCCTCAGTCTTGGTCGGCAAATGGCAGTCCCATGGATTGAAATGCGCTCAAAAAAACCATCACTCCAAACAAACATCAAGAATATCACCCGAGAAATTCTAGGAAAAGACACCCAAAATGAAGCTCAGCAATTTACTCAGAACACTACCAGTTCAGCTGCATGCCGATGCTGTATTTGTCCTCGTAAAAATGACCGTAAAACTGCTATTAAATGTCAAAAATGTAATTGTTTTGTCTGCAATGCTCACAAAATATGTTTTTGCCCTAACTGCACATAGATGTCACCTAGCAATAAAAATCATCCGCAACTATATTGAAAGCATTGTAATTAAAGTCTATATTCAATAAAAGTGACATTCTCTAACTATAAAGGTGTTTGTGATTGAAATTTCCCCTTGGGGTACACAGTTCCCCACAGTAGTATTCGTGGGGGTAAATTATAGGTGTAGTATTCTAGGGTTAAACTTCGTAAAATGCTTAATTGATCGTAAAATTCTAAATATAAATAAAATTGAAAAATAAAGTTACTGCAGGTTAATAATATTGCTTTATTTAAGCTTCATTAGATGTACACATAACAAGTAAATGCCATATATTTCAGTGAAAAACAACCGTGGCATTTAAGCAGATTATAAACTTGTTTTTGCGAAATTATCACAATTATTTGCCGATATTCACTCAGAAAGGCAGTTACATTACAAAGTAGTACCAGTTAAAAACAAACATTTGCCAAATCTCAATTCAAACATTATAAATTCAACAGAGATCACACATGGAAGAGTAGAAAAATATGTGAAAATGAGTCATCAACTGATATTACACAAACAGAAAAAACAGAGGTAGACCAAGTATAAAAAACAAGCTTAACATATATGTAAATATACGAAGTATTATAGACAACACTGTAAAGCATGAAAACGTAATTCAACATGAAATATGATATTTTTGCAACGGTATCTTTTTTCTTTGTGAATATAGGGTAGTTCCGTATGTTCACATATTTTTATCAAAATTGCATGTTTGCATACATATGTATATGTATGCAACATGCAATTTTGACAAAAATAGGTGAACATACGGAACTACCTTATATTCACAAAGAAAGAAGATACCGTTGCAAAAATATCAATACAGTTCTAACAGTAGCATTTCATTAGAGATTGCGAACAGGTTTTTGCAAACAACGCGAATTACTAACCGATATTCACTCAGAAAGAAGGCACAGTTACATCACAAATTACTATCTGATATTCACTCAGAATGAAGGCACAGTTACATCACAAATTACTACCTGATAAGAACGCACAGTTGCAGAAATCTCAATGCAGTTCAACATTAGCATTTCAACAGAGATCACACATGGAAAAGTCACAAAAACTGTATGAGGTGGAGGATTGATAGGGGACAAGGAACGTGAAGCACTGGCAGCTGTAGCAACAGGTCCTTCTATGGATGGTACTACTCCAATCGACCAATCTTATATGATGACCAAGCCACCGATATTACAAATGTCATATACATCAAAGTGAACTGGATAAATAAAGTTCAAAATTATAAGTTTTGCTTTGAAAGGCAAGTGTTCGTACGAAAAACATCAGTTATAGCTCCTAAAGCGACTTATGAATTACATTCATAATTTACGAAAATGCTTCAGCATTCACATGAAAAATATTCATTGATATAAATTTACTTCCAGTTCCAAAACTGAGCACTGCGATACTTTTACTTTTGCCATCTTCGCCATTTTCCAAACGTTCACGTCACATGTTCATCTATAGCACGGGTCTATAGTGGTCTAGTGTCCCTTATTTTTTAAAATTCCGTTTATTTCAGCGACACTAGTGATACCTGGCCTCGGCGATTCGCGTAACTCAAAGCTTAATCTGCCAGACTATGACGGTACTTCCAGGCCAGCCCTAGGCAACTTATTCGTGGGGGAAATAGGTTCAAGTTGAAGTGCTCCCAGTGACACCTAGCAACAAAGACGAGCGTAACTTAAAATTATAAAAACCCTAAAGTTACCTGGGGCTGTTCCAAGATTCCCAGGCCTGATCCGTTTATTCCCCGAGTACCCGTATTTCATTTGTTCGGGCGCTGTTGCCGTTTTGTTCTTTGATGTGAAACGAGCCGCCAGAAGAGTTCTGTTAACGTTTGATCTAGTTCGATCAACTGTCAAGTTCTACGAATTCGTCACGTTATCGTTGCATTTGTAATTATTTCTCGCCAATGCAAGAACGTTATGATATTTTGTAGTACAGCCAATCGAATGAAATGAATTGTTCTACCGAAGAGGAAATATTGCCCAATGATTTGGTCCATGGTAATGTCAATTTTAAAAAACTATAACATCAATAATATATAGACTATATATATATGTAAAGTGACCAGACGTACAGCATTTTAAAAATTTGCCCACCGAAATTGATAATAATTGCAATAATTTGTTTTTGTTATTTATGTCTGCAATATAAAAAAGTACTTAAACGTAGGACAATAATTTGTTTTCCGTAGTGTGGTAGCTTTATATGTACTCTTTACTTGATGTTTTAGTTTTACTACATCCATGGTTTTTTGTCAAACTGAGTGTACCACTTGAGAAAAATCTGTGGTTGTAGCTGGTTTGTGGTTTTAGCATGTCACAGTCCACAAAGCACCTACAAAGTTTTATAGTTTTCTCAAGTCCCAAGTTTCGAAAAGCAAGTGAAGTAATTGGAAAATTGAATAATTTATGTTACGGTTAATGACATGATTTGTTCCAGTTTTATTTTGTATTTGTTTCTTTTAAGAAAAATATCAAACGCCCTGCGAGGAGGGTATGATTTTGGAGAATTAGTATAAGATTAGTTAATTAATGATTTTATTATCTTCTTGAAAATTGTTTTTTTTAATAATTCAGTATTGATGTATTATCGAAATGTTTTTATTTTGTTAAAGATATGGATTCAAAAATATGTATTGATTTTGTATGTTTTTTTCATTTTGTACAACATTGAGCTTTTGGAAATCTGGTCACTTTATGTGTGTGTGTATATATATATGTGTGTGTGTATATATGTGTGTGTATGTATACATATGGGTCTTATACAATTTTTCAAAATAAAATCTGCTGAGAGTTATTAATAATTATTAAGTTATTTTTGAAGTAAGTAACTGATATGTTTCTATATTTTTGTATTTAAGGATTTTTGGATGACGAAGTTGATAATATCACCAATTGTAATGATTTTGGTGAGATTTGCCATAGGGAATTAAATAATGATGAGTTAGAATTGGATGCCAATGAAGGAAATAACTGGATGCTGAATCGTAGGTACAGAAATTATTTGCAAGAATTGCGTCGAGTGATTATATCCAATCTTCAACGCTGTAAACAGAGACAGGTACAGTTCCATAATTTAAGTGTGGCAGGTAGTTATGATTTAAAGATTGCCAATAATTAATGTAATTGAGAAACACCTTAACGCATTCATCCAATATTTTGAGTTGTATTGTCTATGAATTATAGAATTTTCATTAGAATTATAGTGGTTCAAATAATGAATAAAAAATTAATACGTTTAAAGTGCTTATTCTCCTTGCAGGTCAGTATCGAAAAGAGAATTCTGGATATAAATACACCTGCTTTGAAGCCTCCATCAAGAAAAAATTGGTACAATTTGTTTGGATATCCGTATTTCAAGGATAGGCACTTCTTCCCTTGTCCCATCAATGTTGATGTTAAAGAAAAATGGTCAAAAAATGAAATTGACTACCATCAACTACCTCCAATTCGTAGATGTATGTATTTCTTAAATCTCTTTTCTAGTCATACAAGTAGAACATCTTATTCAGCACATTAGACTCCAATATAATAATAAGATAAATTTTTTTGGTGTTCTTTAACTTAGCATGACATTAATTTAGATGTATATAGAAAATAATACTAAGAACAAGAAGACTGGCAGTGTGAAGATTTTTTCTGCGAATCATATTTCTTGGAATTGTTTAACGCTAGGAATATCAATGTTCAATCAATTGTAATAACAAGAGGTTGATCAGAGGTCCACTATCCAAGATTTAATCAATAGTCTTAGTAATGTTTTTTAGGTATTGTAATATATTTAAAGATATGATAGGATTATAAATTACAGTTTTTATAATTAATCAAATATCATATTGTCTAAACATACTATGCATACATACATTCTGGTAGTTTTTGGCACACGCAATCCAATCTTTGCTTCCCAAAGCCATTCTCTTAAAGTTCTTATACTCATTTCCTTCTTTTAATGCTTCTAATATATGGGGGGGATTAAAAAAGGGCAATTTATATTTTAGGGAACTTGAGTAGTTTACCCCCGCACGTTGAATGAATTGTACTTGCCGATTTTCACTATTCTTTTGTTCTGTGTGAGGGAAAATTGAGTTTCATTAAGGTTTTTGTAAAAATGGTAAACAGACAGTCCCCGCTTATACGTCAAGTTACTTTCCTGAAAGCTGTGACGAAAAGCAGATCACTATTTTCCAAAAACACAACATTAAATTGAGGGATAAAATTCACTATTCCCAGGGTAACTATGTGAAATATTTACACTGTGAAACATTTACATAAACTTTGTAATTTTTCACTTAAAATATTTTATTAATAACACAGTCACGTATCGATGCATTTCATCACCATCAAGTATTAAAAGCAACTTAGATATCAGGGGAAGGTATTTGCTTTGTATAGTATCATCCCCAATAAAGGCATGTGCGGGAGGGGGGAGAGTTGTGGGGTGTTGGATCGGGAAAAAATAAGAATGGTGTAGGTATGTGAAAGGATGATTATAAGTGACAAGGTTAAATTTTGCAAGGTAAAGAAAGAGGAGTGGGTAAGGAATACATACATGCTCGTTAAGTATCACGTCATTGCCCTTCACTCAGAGCACCAACGTCAGTATAAACAGTGCATTTAAACCCTAAACGTTTCTTGGTTCTGACGATATGCGTAAACTTCGTAGAATTCTTCGTCTTTTGCGAGTATAAACATAGGTGCAAGCGTGTTGCAGTCAGGAAATTTAATATCGAAACTCCCAATTTTTAAAACTTGGTCAGAAATCTTCATGTATGATGCGCAGTCTCTTTTTTACTGACATTTTGAGGGAAAAAATGTGCGGGGTACACATTTGCGATTTTTATTGAATTTCACCACCTTAGAGATCGATCGCGTTCACTAGGTATAGTTCATTTCGATAGTATCATTAGCAGCTGATATCAGTCGAATTATTGGAAACAAGCTAATAGTAAACTAGTTAGGATTTAAGCCGAATAGGTACTTACATAATTTACTTTAAAAATGAATTTATTTTGGACCAACCTAGGAAAGTATTATTGAAAAACGTAAATGGTTCTTCTTCAGAAGCACTAAACATTTGTCACAGACGAACTTTCTATGACAACTGACAACACATTTGTATTGGTGGATTGCTATAAGTTGTGCTCGGGTGGTTACGTGAAAGTTTGTCGTTAGGTTGTGCAGCCGATATGACAGTATAGTCTGAAGCCTTTCTATTGATACATCGAAGCACTTATTTAACAATACCATTATATGTGCTCTTCTGTATGAGATAGAAATTATTTCAAGAGTACAGATTTTATAAACTGATCTTGAATGTACTATTTTATCGTTAATGTGTCAAATCATCAAAATAAAAAAAGCTTGAAGTGTTGAGTATGATGTCAGCCACTATGTAAATTCTCTCAAGTACCCCGTGGCGCTTTTAAAAGTATCCCTGGGGGTACACATACCTCCCTTTCAGAACCCCTGACCTAAAGCAAATCAAACTAACAATAAGTCATTAACAGTGCAATAATGTTTTAGTCATATTGTATAATCTCGCATACTTCTCTGCTGACAACATATTAATTTAATCCCAATTTTTCCTCACTCACCTTTATCGCATTTCTGCACCTTTTTTGATGGAACAAATGCATTGGGTTTTTGTAACAACTTTTATATCTATGATATTTCCGTTTTTGCTTGAATATTGCTATTTGACAAGTACTGCAAGGAATAATTTTAAAGACAATGATTGAATTCATGAGTGTACATAAATTATATTGACTTATCCTATATCATTGTAAATGATCTTTGTACAAGTTAACAAAATTGAATTGAACATTAAACAATTGCTTAACTACTGTGTGCCATTGATTCTTGTTCTCTAAAAATAATGTATCTGGCTCTCATTCCCCAACAATATACATATTACCCTGAAATCATCGGTCTAAAAACATCCATCTTCTTTAGTCTAACTTTTCACAAACAAGACATTATCTCTTTTCATTTCTAGCTTTATATTTTCTAACTTGCCTCTCCTAAAAACTGTCCTGACATTCCAAGTTCATATCTTTTTTCTTCATCATTCCGTCGACATGAGCTGTGTAAGGATTTTGTGAGATTATGACTAAGATGTCACTGTCAGGCATGACACCAGCCTCAATGGGAGTGGTACAGTATATGTTGTGAATCATTTCTATTTTTGATGTCACGATGAGAAGTCTCTATTGACAATTTGATATTAATAGCATATGCATACTGGAAACTAAATGTGCTCAAAAGCCTGAAATTCTTCAAACATCAAACATTGGCCTCAGCCCAATACTGTACTTGCCATTGTATTTCTTCATATTTCACATGTTGCTGAATTTCAAGAAAAATCTTGAAGGAAGAAATCTTGATTCCCTTGCCCTTTGCATTAAATCCCCAAAACCTTATGTACCTATAAAAATTACTTTGCTATGCCTTCCACTTAAATATGCTATGCCAATCCACTAGTCTGTATACTGCCTCTTATCTCTTAGTGTCCATGAACAGTATCAATTTATTAATTAATTAAATTTATTAAAAACCACATTTCTTGAATTATTGGGAAATCTTAGTGGATGATATTTAATCGTTTTTATGTAATTATTTTCTAGGGGTAGAAGCTGATTGTTTAAAACTGGAAGAAGCTGTAAAAGCAAATGCTGTTGAAATGAAAACTTATGAATTGATGAAGCAACGAGGGATTGTTTTAGAAAAACTGAAGAATCCAAAAATAAAAAGTGATGAAAAGAAAAGCCTTTCTAATAAATTGTTTGCCATAAATAGAGAAATTGATTCAGTGAAAGATATGAGCCCAGCTGTTTTGTATGGTGATATAAACAAACGTTTTGACTGGTTAAAGATCACAGCAGAGGCAGTGAGTAAATAGCATTTTTGTTATTATCTTTACATTATAAAATGCTATAATGGGTATTTGTACATCATGCATTAAGAGAAACTGACTGACCGATGAGCATTTTCACTGTGTTTGTGCTCCAGGCAGTCTATGTTTTAGCAGAGTATTTCATTGAGAAAGAAAGGTAGTTATCATAGTTGTATTTGTTCATCTTAGGTTGTATTGTGTATAATTATTTTTGAAACAGTAAGAAAATACATGGAGAAACTGAAGATTTTTAAATAACTTTTTTTATCAGAAATAACTTTAGGCACATTGTAATTTTCCACTATTTTATTGTATGCTTATGACGAAGGTTTCAACTGGGTATTCCATCCTCAGGTGAAGACCGAATTACAGATGCAAGTGTTTTTTGTAGGTGAGCAATAAGGGGAGGATTGGAAAGAGGGAATTAGGACAGATGAGGAGCTGAGTAATGGTTAATGGAAGAATGATCAAGACAAAGGGGGGGTTAAGGAATTCTGTGTTGGATAGGCATGGGGAGCAGTGGGTGGGAAATGTGTATTTGTTCAATAGTGGATTGACAACTTGGAATCACCTCTACTTGCTCTTAAGGTAGGGCTGTCCAACTTCTTTGGTGTGGCGGGCCAGACTGGGGCTGGGGGAGGGGGGTAGGGGAAATTTGTTTGGGCAAAGATTAGAGATAGGCCGGAAAGCATGCACCTCCAATGTGCATCGTTATTGTATAGCCCATGCCCCCCATACTTAGTCGGTTTGGGGCATTTCCAAGGGAAATATAGAACCATAGCGGATACCCTTGTCAGTGGGTGTGCAGGAGAAATTATTTGGCTGCTTTTGTATTCCCAGTTTTCCCCATCTGTTTTCGCACATAGTGGTAAAAACTTCGGAAGGGGAAAGAGGCATGCAGGGAAAAATGTTTTATGACTTGTAGGGTTTAGGCAGCTTACCAGTATTTTATAGATACAAATGAACTGACCGGTAAGTGCCCCTAGAGCTTTGGTGACTTGGACGGCCGCCCAGCTTGTCCGTACCTCAGGCTGGATAAAATCAAGTTGTGGGCTGGATAAAATCATGCCGTGGGCCACCAGTTGGACAGCCCTACTCTACGGCATGGGTTCCCAAACTACTTGAAACCCTTATATTCAAATTTTTTTCTTGTGGAACCCTAACTAAGAGGTGATAAGCCAAATTGCAATAAAATTGTCTTTAAAATCATTTAAATGTTTATTTGTATAGCTTATGTATCTTACAGTATACAGTTTACAAGTGAGGCTCAAGTTTCCTGCTGCAAATAAGAGAAAGAAGAGTGTATCGCATCTCTTCCTCTGTCTATTACAAACCCCATTTAGCTTCTGCGGTATCCAAGGGTTCTGTAGAACCCAGTTTGGGAAAGCATGCTCTAGAGCAGTGATGGGCAAGAGAGCGCTCTAAGAGCACGCTCAGAGCACGACCGTAAGGGGGAGCAACGTTGAGCGAGAGGGGGAGCTAATGGAGGGAGAACGAGAGGGAGGATATGGAGAGGGGCGAGGACGTGACGCTGAAGGCAGGCTTAAGGGTGGCGGGTGTTTAAATTGCATGAGAGTGGAAACAAACTTACATGTAGTCCTTAAGTAAATTTTACAATGGAATTTTATTTTGATGAAAATTACATTGTGCTCGCATTACTTTGATTACGTCTACGAAACACCAAATCATTTATTCACGGGACTATAGATCGCGCACTTTTGATGCATAGCATGGCTGATATTTCCATCTGTGACTCGGTTCCTGACATTGGACTTCGTTAGTTTCATGAGAGAAAAAAGCTGTTCGCAAATCTAAGTTGAGCCAAACATAGATATTATTTTGCTCGCTAACGTGTGCAGTTCAGGAAACGTGTCCTTGGAAAGTTCTCGTAGAACTGCACTAAACTTGTTCTTCTCTCATATTTGTCCTTCATTTCACTATCACAATGAAGATCAAGAAACTCGCATTGCAGTGCGATTGGGACATCATTTGCATCGAGGGAATTTGAAAATGGTGTCGCGAAGATTTTCATTTCTGTTTCTAATTGTTCCAGTCGTCAAATTGTTTGTTAAATTCATTACGAAGTGTTCTGAGTATTGCAGCATACTTCTCAAGATCATGCTGCTGCAGCAAGTGTACACGAGAGGTCAGCTTTTGAAAGCTCTTATTCTCTGCTTCCGAAGCGCATGAAACACAATACTATTTCTTCTTGAAGCAGGCTGCAACTACTGCAGGAATGCAAGGGAAGTGCTAGCGACTGATAATGTTCCTTACAACTACCTGTCAAATGCACCGTCTTTTCCACGTATGAACTACCTAGAATTCTTACATCAAATTGTCTAAAAGTTTCCCCCTCCGCAGCTCTTCAGTTACAAGGTCAGAGCAAAGAGCGCTCTGGGAGCACAACCAGTCGTTTGCCCATCGCTGCTCTAGAGCAGGGGTGCCCAAACTTTTTCATATCATGGGCTACTTTCATCCTGGTAATTGTCTTGCGGGCTACTTATTTTTTCAATATATACAAAGGGATTTTAAGAATGAATTAGATTACAAATTTACCACAAAATGCATTTATTATACATTATATATCAAACAACATTATACAACTGAATAATTTAACTAAATTATTCTTGATTTGCATGCTTATGGGCACATTTACACTGCATATCTTCAGCTAGTGAATAGTAATTGGGCATGTAACTAGAAACAAAGAGAAGTAAACAGTCTTCGATATGTTCATTAGTGAGAGCATTTCTAGTTTTTGATTTAATTAAGTTCATATTAGAAAATAGAAATCCTTACTCAGGATAATAAGCTTAATGCCTGGATGGATGCGTGGGCGACACACATACCCTCCTAAAGAGCGACTGGTCACGCATGGGGGACGTAATGGGCACCCCTACTCTAGGGCATCCAATCTCCGTCCATTTTTTAACAAATTTTATATTAACTTACCGTGATATATATATATATATATATTACAGGGCTGTGCCCAGAAATTTTGCCGCCTGAGGCGAGATATGATATGGCACCCCCCGGCCTCGCTGGCATTATGAATTTATTTTGATAGGTTTTCATTTTTGTCAAATTTTGGCGCCCCCCTTCGAGAGATGCCTGAGGTGGTTGCCTCGCCGCCTTACCCATCGGCACGGCCCTGTGTGTGTGTATATCTATATATATATACTAGTATTATGTGCTTGCATTCTGCAAGCATTTTTAAATGTTACCATTTTTACATTGTAGAATTATTCCCAATCAATTACGTACAAAATCATATAACCATGTCAAATTTCAAGTTTGTTGCTCATTTAGAAATGCCTTATAATGTTCACACTCGTACTGGGTAGAAATGGGGCAAAACCACACCTAAAAATTTGAATTTTTGCTTTTTTTATTTTATCTTCAGTTGCAACAACATTTCTATAATCGTGCTAAATTTCAAGTCACTAGGTCATATGGAGCTGCCTCACTGTTTTTCTTCTCGTGTTGAGCAATGCTGGGGCAAAACAGCCCCAAAAATGTGGATTATATCACTGTCGGATTTCCTTCATTAGTCGTAGTTTAACATTAATGGCATTAAAATATATGCCTCTGATTCCCATTAAAAGCTTACCCATATGAAAGGATTAAGCCAGTTGCCTAGGAAGCCTATTGTTAGACGCAGAAAAATTACCACTTTTTTGTGATAAAAACTATAAATTTATGCTAATTCTACTTGGATTTGAATTCTGTCTTCAAAAATAAGAAACTACAATTTATATCCTATCCGATAGTTTAAGTCTCGAGTTCGTATCTTGAAGGGAAGTAATTTTAAAATGCAAATATGAAAACCACTACACCAATTTACATGCTTTCTTATGGGCCAAAAATAGGGCAAAAAGGGGCCAAAAAAGCCTCTAAAAATAGGAATTTCGACAGTTTCAGATTTTTTCCTTCAGTTGTGACCAGAAACCTATAACCCTACCAAATTTCAAGTTTCTGGCACACCTGGAAGTGCCTCATAATTTTGTATCCTCCTATATATATATACTAGTTAATATGTGCTTGCATTCTGCAAGCATTTTCAAATTTTAGCATTTTTACAAATTCAAATTATTCCCAATCGATGTTGTACATAATCATATTACGGTGTCAAATTTGGAGTTTGTAGCTCATTTAGAAGTGCCTTATAATTTTAATCCTCGTATGGAGCAATAATGGAGCAAAACAACCCCTAACCTTATGAATTTTTACACTCTCAGATTTTTTCCATCTGTTGTAACTAAAAACCCATAATTCTGCCATATTTCAAGTTTGTATCTCATTAAGAAGTGTCTTATAATTATCACACTCGTATGGGGCCGAAAAGGGGCAAAACCACCCATTAAAAATTGGAATTTTAGCAATTTTACTATTTTATCTTAGTTTGCCATGAAAATTCTATAATCGTGCCAAATTTCAAGTCTCTAGGTCCTATGCAGCTGCCTTGCATTTTTTGTTCTCATATGGGGCCGAAAAGGGGCAAAACCGCCCTTTAAAAATGAGAATTTTTGTAATTTTGTAATTTTATCTTAGGTTGCAATGAAATTTCTATAACCGTGCAAAATTTCAAAGCTCTGGGTCCTATGCAGCTGCATCGCCTTTTTTGTACTCAAATGGGGCAATAATGGGACAAAACAGCCACAAAAATGAGGATTATATCAATATCAGATTTCCTTCATTAGGTGTAGTTTAACATTAACAGCATTAACATATAAGCCTCTGATTCCCATTAAAAGCTTACCCATATGAAAGGATAGAGCTTGTTACCAAGGAAGCCTATTGTTAGACCCAGAAAAATTATCAGTTTTTTCCGATAAAAACTATAAATTTACGCTAATTCTACTCGGATTTGAATTCTGTCTTCAAAAATAAGAAACTACAATTTATATCCTATCCGAAAGTTTAAGTCTCGAGTTCCTATCTTGACGGGAAGTAATTTTAAAATGCAAATATAAGAACCTCTGCACCAATTTACATGTGTAAGAAGCATCTATATATGTATTATATATAAAATATATAGACGCTTCTTACACATGATATATATATATATATATATACTAGTTAATTTGTGCTCATTCTGCAAGCATTTTTAAAGTTGAGCCTTTTTACAATTTCAAATTATTCCCAATCAATTTTGTGCAAAATCATATATCCGTATCAAATTTCAACTTTGTAGCTTATTTAAAAGTGCATTATAATTTTATTCGTTGCATAGGACAATTATGTGGCAATACAGTCGCTAAGATTTCAAATTTTCACGGTATCGGATTTCTTCTTTCTGTTGTAACTAAAAATCCATAATTCTGCAAAATTTCATGTTTGTATCTCATTAAGAATTGCCGTATTATTTTCACACTGGTATGGGTCATAAGTAGGGCAAAACCGTCCTTAAAATTTGGAATTTTCGCAGTTTTATTTTATCTTTGGTTGCAATAAACGTTTTATAACCAGGCCAAATTTCAAGTCTCTAGGTCATATGGAGCTGCATCGCATTTTTTGTTCTCGTATGGGGCAATAATGGGGCAAAACAGCCCCAAAAATGAAAATTATATCAATATCAGATTTCCTTCATTAGGTGTAGTTTAACATTAACAGCATTAAAATATAAGCCTCTGATTCCCATTAAAAGCTTACCCATATGAAAGGATAGAGCTTGTTACCTAGGAGGCCTATTGTTAGACCCAGAAAAATTACCAATTTTTTACGATAAAAACTATAAAATTACCCTAATTCTACTCGGATTTGAATTCTGTCGTCAAAAATAAGAAACTACAATTCATATCCTATCCGATAGTGTAAGTCTGGAGTTCGAATCTTGAAGGGAAATAATTTTAAAATGCAAATATAAAAACCTCTACATCAGTTTACATGTTTTCTTATGAGCAAAAAATGGGGCAAAAAGGGGCCAAAATCGCCCCTCAAAATAGGAATTTCGCCAGTTTTGGATTTTTTCCTTTGGTTGTGACCTCCCATTGACGGAGTTGGGGGGCGGAAGCGTCGTCCGAGAGGGCGCGGATGGCCCTCACCGTGAAACAAACATTGAAACTAAGATTGTGGTTATTCGCATGAACGGCCACGGGTAGCTGTCGTTTAAGACTAACGCTGTTGCGATGGCCGTTCATGCGAATGTTGAGGGAATTGCTGGTGAGTCCGACGTAAAAGGCGGGGCATTGGGTGCAGGTTAGTATGTAGATGACGTTGCGGGTGGTACAGTTGGTAGGGGATGTTATGGGGTAGGTGATGTTGGTGGTGGGGTTTGAGAATGAGTTGGAGGGTGGGTTTATAGGGCATGTTTGGCATCGTGGTCTGCGGCAGGGGTGGGACCCTGCAGGGTGCAGAGGAGTGGGTGATGGAGGTTCTTTTCTCCACAGGATGTTGGCAAGGTTGGGAGGTCTGCGGAAGGAGAGGATTGGGGGTGTGGGGAAGGAGACATGGTTGGGGGAGGAAGTGAGGATTGGGTGGGCTGCCTTTAGGATACTTTTTAGGGTATCGTGGATGCCGGGATAGAAAGTGGTGATTAGGGTGAGTTGGGGGGTAGAGTCGGGGGTTGCGAGGCGGTTGCAGTGTGGGTTAGGGGTGCTGGGTGCGACAGCCCGTCGAATTTGGTCCCGAATTAGGTCCGGCGGGTATCCGCGTTGGAGGAGAGCATTTTCGAGGACAGAGCAGTACTCGGAAAGGGAGTCTCTTTCCGAGCAGATTCTCCGTCCTCGGCGGGCTAGGGCGTAGGGGATTGAGGCTTTGGTGTGGAGGGGGTGGCAGCTGTGGAAGTGGAGATATTGAAGGCGGTTGGAGGGTTTTAGATGCACTTTGGTGTGAATTTGGTTCTCTCGGATGGAGAGGTCGACATCCAAGAAGGTGATGCTGGAGGGGGAGAGCGTGGGGTGGGAAAAGAGGCACTGTAAAAAGGATTGGAGTGAGGCAGGTCCATGTGTCCAACGAAGGAAAATGTCGTCGATATACCTTAGCCACAGGAGTGGTCTGGGGTGTATGTCGAGGAAACGTTCCTCCCATTCACCTAAGAAGACATTGGCGTATGAGGGCGCCATGCGAGTGCCCATCGCCGTACCTTTTATTTGTAGGTAGTGGCGCCCTCTGAAGGTAAAGTTGTTGTTGTAGAGCACCATTTCCGCCAGCTTCGTTAGGAAGTGGGAGGAGGGTCTTGCGTCAGGTGGTCTTGAGTCAAGGGATTTTTTCAGGGCGGACAGTCCATTGTGGTGGGGGATGTTAGTATAAAGGGAGCAGACGTCTATTGTTGTCATGATGGTGTTAGGTGGGAGGGGAGAGGGGAGAGATTTTAGGCGTTGAAGGAAGTGGTTTGTGTCTTGGAGGAAAGATGGGATTTTACGAACGAGGGGTTGTAGGTGGGAGTCGACAAAGGCAGAGATGCGTTCCGTGGGAGAGTTGTAGCTGGCAACTATGGGACGGCCGGGGATATTGGGCTTGTGGATTTTTGGAAGAAGGTAGAAGGTAGGGGTACGGGGTTTGTTGGGAATCAGATCGCAGATAAGTGGCTATTTCAGAGGAATGACGGTCGGTTGGGTTGGAGGGGAGAGGGCGGTAGAAGGTTTGGTCGGATAGTTGGCGGAGGGCTTCGTCGTTGTAATGGGAGCGGTCCATTACTACCGTGGTCGTTCCTTTGTCCGCGGGGAGTATTACAATATGGTGATTCCGTTTAAGCGTCGAGATGGCGTGTCTTTCTGCTTTCGTCAGATTGTCATGGTGGTCGAGGAGGTCGGGAAAATCGGGCTGGGCGACTCTGTGTGTGAGGTAATTGGAATATTGCTCGACGGGGTGGTGTAGAGGGAGAGAGGGTGGGATATATTGAGAGGGGGGTTTAAAGGCGGAAAGAGATTGTGGGAGTGCATCTGGGGTAGAAGAGAGGTAGGTTTTGGGTGGGGCGACCTTGAGGCAAAGTAGGCGTATAAAGGATTGTATGTTGGCGAGCAGGGAAATGTGGTCAAATTTGGTGGTAGGGCAGAAGGAAAGGCCGCGCGAAAGAAGTTACCTTCAACACCTAGTTGCCCAAAATATATATATTATATATATCATGTGTAAGAAGCATCTATATATTATAGATATGATATACCGTATTCACCCGAATCCAAGACGACCCTGAATCTAATTGTGAGACGACCCCCCATTTTGATTATTCCAAAAGAGAAAAAAGCTCAAATTGACCTTCATGACTACAAAAATTATAAATCTTGTGAAATATTTATTTTCTCTTATACTTTTCTTGAATGTCATTATTGTCTTTTAACATTTTAAAATCATAAGATCACATCACAAATAGAACCATTCAGGTTTTCAAACAAATTAAATGGTAGCATTCATTTTAAGATAACATTAAAAATAAAGTAAATATATTGAAAGAATACACTCATTTCAGGACAACAAAAAAACATTTCAATCCAAGTGCTGCATAAAATCATTTTATTGTGTTAGTCATCATCACTGTCTATGCAACCTTCACTATTTTCCTCACGCTCACTATCTTTATCATTCTCAACTTCATCATCAGTCTCCCACAAAACATCATCCTCACTCCCATCCATGGCATTAGATAAGCAGCATTTCTTAAATCCTTTCACTATTACTTTTGCATTTATTTGTTGCCACGATGCCCATTGGCAGAGCATTGCAACTTCAGGTTTCTTAAGATTTCCTTTTGGTGGTAAAGTGTGAGTTCCACTCTGTAACCACTCAGAATACAAAACCTTTAAATTATTTTTAAAACACTTATTGACAGCAACATCTAAAACTTGAAGTTGCGATGTCATTCCTCCAGGTATTACAATAAGATCAATATTCATCGCACTCATTATGTTTTTAATTTCAGGAGATAAGTGTCCTTGAATGCATCCTCTTTGTTTCCGTAAAGCTCCTGGCCGTCTATTCCACACCACATGTAACCAATCTCTCATTAGTTCTTTATTCTCCACCCCTTTTCTTGACACCTATTATTCCACTTGGCAAATGTTTCTTTGGCATTGTTTTCCGCTTTAGAATCACATATGGTGGTAATTTAGTCCCATCTGCTAAAACCGCCAACATTACCGTGACTCGCATTTTTTCGTTGCCTGTAGTTTTGATTAGGACGGACTTCGCACCTTTTTCGTTCACAGTATAATTAGATGGCATGTAGAAGAAAACCGGAGTTTCATCTGCATTTCCTATTTGGCTCAAAAGGTAATTATTGGTTTTTCTAAGTCCAATTACGTATTTCTGGTAAGCGAGAAGTTTTTCTACATAGTCTTCTGACAATTTCTGACACAGCGAAGTTCGTTGCCGTAAAGAAAAATTATTTCGTCGCATCATTCTCACTCACCAACTTCTGCTGGCCTTGAATTCTTGCAATGATATATTAAGTCCTCTAGTAATTTCATTAGCTTTAAGTATAATACTTTCAGTCGAAACAGGCATACCGTTCTTCCTCATGGTGCGCACAAACTTGACTACTTCTTCTTCAATGCCATGAAATCGGCCTAATTTTGGACCACTGAGCGACTTCCTTGTGGCTTTGGCTTTTTCTAGTTCCTGTTTTGAGAGTTTCCATCGACGCACATTTGCCTCAGATACACCGAACTTTCTTCTCGCATCACAGTTATTAGTTTTTTCGGCGTAATTTATCACGATCAGCTTAAAATTTGTATCTTAGCTCCGGATAATTCCTTTGTTAACTTTCCCTTTGCACTCGTGCCACGTACTTCAACATGATCTGTCATTTTAACTTAAGGGTTGTGCATTTAAATCAAGAATGCACAACTCAAAATTACTGTCACACTTAGTGAATCACGGTGCGTCGTTTGAAAGGGGAATCCCAATGATTTCCGCTCTCATTTGTTTTGACATTGCGGTTGGCATTACATGCAAGATGAAAGTACGTCGTCTGTGTTATGATCGTCGACGATGATTATTAGTCTAAATAATTATTATTCCCGTCATGTTTTTCTTATTGTTATTACTATTTGTTTATTTCACTTCTTTATGTACGTACTTGAATTTGCTGTTGTGAATTGTTTACTCTAATATACCATTTGTTGTAAAAACCATTGATTAAATCCTTAAATATACTTCGTATTCGAATGTAAGACGACTCTTGATATTTACAGCTGAAAATTTGGAAAAAAAGGTCGTCTTAGATTCAGGTGAATATGGTATCATTCTATATCGACTCTTCTTACAGAGGATATACGATATAGGATATATATAGGAGGATGTCTGGCCCAAACTACAATAGCTGGAGAGCTGGAATTTAATACATAGGTGAACCGAGAAAAATAATCGGAGGAATAATTGGAAAATTGCGACAATGTTTATTTTCTTGGCCGGTAAAAATTATAAACTATTTTACTAACATTTCATGGTTTAGGTATTTCTAAATGCGCTATCAAGCTGAAATTTTTTCTACCTGTAGAATTCGCCAAATAATGAAAACGGGAATATAGAAATTAGAAAATTTTTATTCGTTCGGCCGTAATAAATTCTCAAATGTTTAAAAAATTGACTAATGTTTATGTACTTTCTGTAGATCCAGGAAGCTGAAAATTTTAACAGGGTTAGGAAATAATGTCCCGGTGGTAAATAACATTGAAAATTTTAGAAATATTTATTGCTGTGGCTGTTAAAAATTATAAAAAAATTTAAACAATGAAATTCATATAAATGCACTCTTAGAGGTGCTGCATGGATGAAATTTCGCATAAAAGTGAGGTATTCGTAACAAATGATAAAAACCTATAAATGTATTATAATTATAAATTTTAGGGGTTGTTTTTACCCCAATATTTTCGAAACAGAAAAACACGTAATTCGGAGCCGAGACGCGATCTTATGCATTGAAAGTAATTTTTAGGGTTTTATTTTTACTTTCAGGTGAGAGAAAATGCTTGCAGAATGCAAGCACACGTTCACTAGTATATATATATCATGTGTAAGAAACATCTATATATTATAGATATAGGAGGATACAAAATTATGAGGCACTTCCCGATGTGCTACAAAGTTGAAATTTGGTAGGATTATAGGTTTTTAGTCACAACCAGAGGAAAAAATCCGAAACTGGGGAAATTCCTATTTTGAGGGACTTTTTTAGCCCCTTTTTGCCCCATTTTTCTCCCACAAGAAAACGTAAATTGGTGTAGAGGTTTTTATATTTGCATTTTAAAATTACTTCCTGTCAAGATACGAACGCGAGACTTAAACTATCGTATAGGATATAAATTGTAGTTTCTTATGTTTTCCGAGTGGAATTAGCGTAAATATACAGTTTTTATCACAAAAATGTGGTAATTTCTCTGGGTCTAACAATAGGCTTCCTAGGCAACTGGCTTAATCCTTTCATATGGGTAAGCTTTTAATGGGAATCAGAGGCTTATATTTTAATGCCTTTAATGTTAAACTATGCCTAATGAATGAATTCCGATATTGTAGTAATCCCCATTTTTGGAACATTTTGCCCCAGTATTGCTCTATACGATAACAAAAATGATGAGGCAGCTCCATGTGAACTACAGACTTGAAATTTGGCACCATCATAGAAATTTCATTGCAACCGAAGATAGAATAAAAAAATCGCAAAAATTCCAATTTCTAAGGGGTGGTTTTGCCCCAATTTAGCCCCATACGAGTGTAAAAATTATATGGCAATTCTTAATGAGATACAAACTTGAAATTTGACACGGTTATATGGCTTTGGACATAATCGATTAGGAATGATTCAAAATTCTAAAAATGCTAATATTTAAAAATGCAATCACATATTATAAACATATACACAAACGTTTCATGGTTTAGTTACTTATAAATGTGCTACAATGCTGAAATTTTTTCTAACGGTAGATCTTACCAAGTAACGAAAACAGGATTATAGAAAATTGAAAATGTTTCTTTATTGAGCCAAAAAAATTCATAAATGTTAAAAAAATTCACTAATGTTTATGCACTTTTATTAGAGCTAGGGAGCTGAATATTTTGAGAAATTAGGGAATGCTATTCCAGCGGCAAATAATATTGAAAAATAAAGTTTATTATTGTGGCTGTTAAAAATTCATTTTTAAACAATTAATTTTTTATAACTACACATTTAGAGATGCTACATCGATGAAATTTTTCAGAAATGTGAGGTATTCGTATCAAATGATGACAAACTATAGAAGTTTTACAAATATAAATTTTAGGGATTGTTTTTATTCCAATATTGTCCATAATGTAAAACATTAATCGGCGCAGACATGCAAACTTTTGAATTTAAAAATTATCTGTCTACTCTACTCTTTATATTAAGATGAGACAAAACGCTTGCAGAATGCAAGCACACATTAACTAGTATATATATATATATATATATATATGATATATCATGTGTAAGAAGCGTCTATATATTATAGATATATATATATAAATACTAAGGAAGAGGAAAGGTAAGTAAGGATATTTTGGGCAACTAGGTGTTGAAGGAAACCCAGTGAACACTTACCGGAAGTAGAGCCGCTGGGGTGTTGGAGAGACACATTTGTAGAGGTTAGAGCTTTCGGGATGATCCCTTCGTCAGCACAAGAGAGACATAACTGATATAACAGTGACACTGGGGTGAAGGTGTGGGGGTGGAAGGGAAGGGAGCGTGGAAAGGTCGGGGATTGGAGGATGTAGAAGGGGGAGAGGGGAAAGAGAGGGTGGAAAGAAGGAAATATTAACGGATATTGAGGCCGGGAGGAGAGAAAGAGTTTAAGATTTGGATATGGGCCAGTTCCCATTGACGGAGTTGGGGGGCGGAAGCGTCGTCCGAGAGGGCGCGGATGGCCCTCACCGTGAAACAAACATTGAAACCCTTCCACCCCCACACCTTCACCCCAGTGTCACTGCCATATCAGTTATGTCTCTCTTGTGCTGACGAAGGGATCATCCCGAAAGCTCTAACCTCTACAAATGTGTCTCTCCAACACCCCAGCGGCTCTACTTCCGGTAAGTGTTCACTGGGTTTCCTTCAACACCTAGTTGCCCAATATATATATATATATATATATATATATATATATATATATATATATATATATATACTAGTGAAGGTGTGCTTGTATTCTGCAAGCATTTTCTCTCGCCCTAAAGTAAAGAGTATGAGCCGACAAATAATTTTTAAATGCAACAGTTTGCATCTTCTTGCCGGTTTACGTGTTTTTCCTTATTGTCAATATTGGGGTATAAACAACCCCAAAAATTTATAATTATAAATTATAATTAAGGGTTTTCAGCATTTGTTAGGAATACCTCACATTTATGCAAACTTTTATCAATGTAGCCCCTCTAGAAGTGCATTTATTTGAATTTCATTGTTTAAATTATATTAATTTTTAACAGCCACAGCAGTGTATATTTCGAAAATTTCCAATGTTATTTCCCACCGGAACATTATTTCCTAACTCTGTGAAAATTTTCACCTTCCTGGATCTTCAGAAAGTATGTAAACATTAGACAATTTGTTAAACATTAAGAATTTATTATGTCCGAAAGAATAAAAATTTTCAAATTTTTATATTCCCGTTTCATTATTTGGCAATTTCTACATGTAGAAAAAATTTCAGCTTGATAGCGCATTTAGAAATACCTAAACTATGAAATGTTAGTAAAATGGTTTATAATTTTTTACGGCCAAGAAAATAAACATTGTAGCAATTTTGCATTTATTCCTCCGATGATTTCTTTTGATTCACCAGTGTATTACATTTTAGCTCTCCAACTATAGTAGTTTGGGCCAGACATTAGTATCATCCTATATCCTATATATATCGTATATCCTCCTCTGTAAGAAGAGTGCTTATAGAATGATATATATCATGTGTAAGAAGCATCTATATATTATAGATATATACTAGTTAATGTGTGCTTGCATTCTGCAAGCATTAGGAGCAGAAAAATAATTTTTAAACGCAAAAGTTTGGACCTCTTCACCGATTTACGTGTTTTCCTTATTGTAAAATTTTCGGGTAAAAACAACCCCTAAATTTATAATTATAAAATATTTATAGGTTTTTAACATTTGTTACAAATACCTCACATTTATGCAAAATTTATATATATTTAATTGTTTAATATGTTTGTATCTTTAACAGCCACAATAATAAATTTCAGGGATATTTTCAATGTTAATTGTCACCGGAACATTATTCCCTAACTTTCTTAAAATTTTCAGCTTCCTTGCTCTTCAGAAAGTACATAAACATTAGTCAATTTATTTAACATTTAAGAGATTATTACGGTCAAACGAATAAAAATTTACAAATTTCTATAATCCCGTTTTCATTATATGGCAAATTCTACCAATGGAAAAAATTTCAGCTTCATAGCTCATGTAGAAGTACCTAAACCGTGAAAAGTTAGTAAATAGTTTATAATTTTTGACGGCCAAGAAAATACATATTGTTGCAATTTTTCCTCCGATTATTTTTTTTGAATCACCTATGTATTAAATTTCAGCTCTCCAACTATTGTAGTTTGCGCTGGAAATTTGTATGCCTCCTATATCCTTCTATATCCTAAGTAAGGCCCATCAATATATAATGAAGAAGCATTTTTAAATTTTAAGATTTTTACAATTTCGAATTATTCCCTGTCGACTTTAAACGTGTGTTTCCCATAAAGTCAATGAATACCATAACAAGTGGTGAGTAATTGATTTTGAATTACCAAAATTTATATATTCGAGCAAATGGTAGCAGAATAATTAATGTTGATTACCATGTTAAGTGAATTGTATGTAGCTTTGTGTAAGGTGCAGAGAAAAGCATATTGAACATTATTTATATACACCTAGTTCTCGTAGTTATGCGAAAGGTGGTTCCTGGAAATGTCCGCATAAATAGAGAGTGTGCAAAAAGAGAGCTATTTAACATGTACAGGCGACTCCCGAGATTCTCGACAGTTCGAGATTCAACAAATTCAGATTTCGACATAGCCGATCGAATTTGGTACTGCAGTAGAACCTCATAAACCCGGCATTCTCAAAAACTCGGCACTTTTTTAAAAGTTATATGTAAAAAATAGTAATACTCTAGAAATTACTTTAAATTATGTACATTTATCTATTTTTATTGTTTCGTTTACCTCATTAGGACAACGTTTAGATTCGTGGCAATAGTAATTGTTTTTCGTTAATGTATTTAATACTTTTGCTAAATTTTATTCAAAAAAAGAAAACAACCCATAAGTGGTGTTACAAAACCTAAACAGAAAAATCTCACGATTGAAAAAAAGTGGAATTACTAAGGAAACTTGAAAAAGGTACTTCAGTGGAGAGACTTTGCAAAGAATATAGCATTGGTAGTTCCACTGTGTATGACTTAAAGAAGAAAAAAACAGAAATATTGAAATTTTATGCAGAGAGTGATACACATAAAACTTTGTGTAGCCATAAAACATAACACGTCTTGGGTAAATATTGTTGATAAGGTGTTGTTTGAGTGGTTTCGTCATCGAATAAGTGGAGGCATACATATTTCAGGCCTAATGCTGATACAACAAGTGAAAATTTTTTGCAATAGCAAAAAGAGTGGTAGAAGATTACATTGAAAACTGGGTTGATATCGACAATGATGCGCCTGTCGTACTTCAGCTGATGTGAAATAGTGGACATAGTTTTGAAATCTGAGCATGAAAAAGATGAAGAAAATGAAAGTGGCAATGATGAAGATATAGTTAAGGGCAAACCTTCAATAGATTGCTGTATACAGTTGGTCACAGATACAATATCTGTTTTAGAACAACGCTCTTGCATTGATTTTTGAGAGATTATGTGTTTGTATCGAATACAAGATAAACTTATGAAGGAAAAATCAAAATGCATGAAGCAAGCTAGTTTGCCTGATCTGTTTTTAAAAAATTTTCAGAATAATGTGTTATGAAAATGATGTTGTAAATGCATATTAGATATACGCTTTATTTCATGTTCGTTATTTACTTTTTAATGGTTCTTTTATAATTCCTCATTTTAGTTCATGTATAAGCAATAGTCTTTATTGATAATGGGTTCCCTTGTAATTGTTATTCATCATTTGAATTATATAATCTTACCATAAATGTACAGTGTGTCCTCGTTTAACGTTGCTTCAATTAACGTTGCTCAAAAATTACTACCGATATTCGAATTTACATTTTGATGATTCGAGTTAACGTTGCCCCGATTCGACGACGAAATGACGCACGAAAAAAAAAACTGCGTTCATGCGCAACAGTTGTGCAGCGTCCTATCAGCTGTATAGGATCGCCATAATTGAACGCGGAAAGTGTTCTAATTGATTTGAATTAATTTAGTACAATATTATTTTAGCAATGGGTTCAAAGGTAAGTGGCCATAATGGCGATATGTTACCAGCGAAAAAATCGTGCAAGACAATTACTTTGGAGCAAAAACTTGATATTGTTAAGTGCCGTGAACGAGGTGAAACAGCTGCAGACATAGGCAGAACTTTGAGTTTGCCAATTACAACCATAAGGACAATTCTGAAGGACTCGGACAAAATTAAAGAATTTGGAAGAGCCGCGACTCCTCTTTGCGCAGTGCGTATATCCCGTAATAGGAGTACTATTATGGTTGAAATGGAACGGTTGCTTACTTTGTGGTACGACAATGAAATGCGCCAAAAGCAGCCTGTTGATTTAGATAGGTTTCAAAGGAAGGCTTTAGTTCTCTATGGTGACCTTACTAAAGACATCCGTAATCCTGAACCTTTTAATGCTAGTCGTGGGTGGTTTGACAAATACAAAAAGCGAGCAAATTTGCGTGGCGTTATTAAAGTAAGTGGTGAAGCAGCCAGTGCCGATAATGAGGCTGCCAGTGCTTTCATTACTACATTTAGTGAAATTGTTGAGGAGGGCGGTTACAGTCCTCAACAAATATATAATGTTGATGAGACTGGCTTGTTTTGGAAGCGTATGCCTTCCAAAACTTACATATCCAAAGAAGAAAAATCCATACCAGGATTCAAGATGTCTAAAGATCGCCTAACACTCTTGCTGGGGGGAAATGCAGCAGGTGATTTATAACTAATTCCTATGTTAGTTTACCACTCGCAGAATCCGAGGGCTCTCAAGGGATTTCTCAAAGACCACCTGCTTGTCATTTGGAAAGTAATAAGAAGGTATGGGTTACTCAAACAATTTTCACTGATTGGTTCCTTAACTATTTTTGTCCTGCAGTTGAACGCTATATAAGAGAAATAATCTAACAAATAAGGCATTGCTTCTGTTGGATAATTGCCCAGGTCATCCTCCAAATCTTGATGAACTCAATGAAAATGTGAAGGTAGTTTATTTGCCGCCAAACACTACATCTGTACTTCAACCGATGGACCAAGCTGTTATAAAGACTTTTAAGGCCTATTATTTACGCAGAACCTTTTACCAAGCAATGGCAGCGACTGAAGGGGAGTCTCTCACTCTTCGTGAATTCTGGAAGGCTTATGACATAAGAAAGGCCATCTGCAACATCTCTGATGCCTGGAAAGACATTAAATCTTCCACGATTAACAAATCCTGGAGCAAAGTCTATCCTAACCCTGTTCAAGATTTCGAAGGCTTTGAAGTATCAGTTGAAGCCATTGAAGAAGAAATTGTCGAGATCGGAAAAAGTCTTGGATTTGAAGAGATGGACAATGCAGATGTGCGGGACTTGCTGGAATCTCACCAAGAGGAACTACAAACAGAGGATCTTCTTCAGCTGGAGCAGCAGATGGCTTTTGATGAATCCGAGAAAGACGTTGAGGAGAACGTCCCAATGAAAAACTTTACCTGTGCAGATATCAGCGAGGCCATGAAACTTCTGGAGGGTGCCATGGCCATTTTCAAGGATAGGAACCTTGATTCAGAAAGGAGTGGAAAAGTGTGCGGGGCCATTGAAAGGGATATAGAGTGCTATAGACAGCTGTTCAATGAGAAAAAGGCCACCGTGCAGCAAACTATAAAAAAATATTTCAAGAGCCGTGAAAATGCCCCTGAGCCGCAACCTTCAACTTCCTCTCAATACCTTTAAATGGATCTTTGAAATTATTCTGTATTTTTTCTTGTTGTTTGTAACCCAAAGTTTAGTAAGAAAGATACAAAATGCTTTACTTATGTATGTTAAGGTTAATTTTTCATTAATTACATAACTGCTGCAAGAAATACTTTATTTGTTGAATTTCATTTACAGCATTGTCAATTCACATGAATATGCATCTATAAAATTGTTCGTGGCACTGTAAATTTTTAAAAACACGCATTGCAGTCGTTTTCTATCGTTCGTATGACATTTCGCCTGGTCGCTACTATGTAGTTCATCTTTTTGTCACTGGAGGCACTTATTTGAAATGTAGCATTTTCCGATTTCAGGCGCTTTGAAGTAAAGGTATGTAGTATTAATTGTTTATTTAATGCCATTTTTATATTCATTGTTGATTTTTATTGTTTTGTTTATGTTTAGATACCGTTTATATCATATAAGGCAACATATAGCTTCATAAAATACAATATATGATGTGTTATTGTATTTCGGGAGATTTTGAGCTCGAGTTTTTGGAACCGATTTTACCGTATAACATGGGTTCTTATGGGAAACATTGATTCATTTAACGTTTTTTCGTTCAGTGTCGCAAATTTCAGGAACGAATTAACGACGTTAATCGAGGACATACTGTACATTACTGAAGCACTTTGTATAAATTTTCAAAAACCCGGCAAATGCTAGTCCCCGCGGTTGCCGGGTTTATGAGGTTCTACTGTAATTTACGGGAAGTAATTTTCGTCCCAACCAACCACGTGAGGTTTAAGCCCGTTTCACACGGTGCGTTTTTCCTTGATGGATTGCTTGCGTGGAGCCCTGATGGCTGCTGTGCATGCTAGCTTGCTGGAAATCCTGATCGCTGATGGCTGCCTTGCTTGTTACCTTGCTGGTTTTTGAGGTTAGGTCCTGTGCTATTTTTCCTGCGTGTTTTCCTGCTGGCTGGCGGTGTCGGCCAATCACCACCGAGCGCTACATCACGTGATCAACACAGAGTCCACTGCCCTGTCGTAAAAACTTGCATTTTCACCCGTGTGGCGCGCAAGTCAGCCCGCTCTCAGAGTCCTCTGCACGGCACAACACTGACCTACCTCCAAATGGAAGGATTCCTTGCGTTGGTTTCACGCACCGTGTGAAACGGTAACCATCAGCGAACCAAGCACGGCGCCCATCAGCGTAGCCCGCAGAGTAGCACGCAGGGAATCTCGCATGCTAGCCAGCAAGGAAAAACGCACCGTGTGAAACAGGCTTTAGTTTCAGTGTAGACATAGTTATTTCTGCTCTAATTGTTTGAATTTCTGCTGATTTTGCTCTTTTTTCTGTTAATCTTTTATTTAAATTTATTTTATTGATTTATTTATAAATTTATCACTTGATATCTAAAAGGAAATGTCACAGTGATAATGCAAGTGACTCAAATAAAAGTGTCATTCAACTATTAGCACTTATGTGAAACAGAAGAAGAAAATTCTAGAACATGTGATAAATTCACGTAATTTGATGGCTGGTTTGACAGATTTAAGAGAAGGGTAGGTTTGCATAACCTTAAATTCACTGGCGAGACTGCAAGTTATTTTGTGCTTTTTAATAACTTTTATATTAATTTCACTGCGATATATTGTTGTATGTATAGATAGATGATTGCAGGAATGTGCTGCAGACGCTCTGGTCCGGCTCGCGTGAGCCAAGATACAGGAACGTATCCCCCGATTATAACATGCAAGTCTATTGAAAAACAGCGTTCGACATTCGACAATTCGAGATTTGACCACGTTTTCAGGAATGCATCCTTGTTGAATCTCGGGAGTTGCCTGTATTTCAATGTAGGACATTCCAGAAAAGTTCCGTACTCATCTAGACCATGAAAATTCTTCATAAGAAATAAGTTAAGACATGTGACAGCATGCCTTATATAACTCATTAAGACAATAAATGATTATCTTCATCATATCTAGTGCATTATAGCACGTACTGTACTGTATTTTAATATAAAATCATTTGACGTTGCATGCGAGAATTGTCTAGAAAGTTATCAATGTTATAGAGTTAGATAAAGAATATTTGGGCTGGCTTAGAAAAGTCTCCGGCAATAACTGAGCAAAAATGATGTTTTCTCTGATTACGAGCGGAGACAAAAAACAGGCACTCAAATATTTAGCTCTAATATTTTTATTTCTCCTGTTTTTAATTCCAGTACATATTTTTATATTGATTGTTTATCATCACTCATTTTTTCTCTCTTTATTAACTAAACATTAATTTTTATTCAAGCAGATTATGGTTAATGACATTTAAACATCCGAAACAAAATTAAAGAGCCTGACTTAAGACTTGAATAATATTATAAAGTAAGGACATCTTGACTGGAAAGAACATATTTTTTCTGCAGTAAAAAGAAAAGCAAATACAGTACAATAAAGTAAAAGATTACAGTGGCGTACCCAGGATTTTGGTTTGGGGGGGCACAGGACAACACATATCAATTCAGATTCGCATTATTATATTGATTAGTGTGGGTTGCCTAACTTTCAGGGGATATTTCCACAAATGAAAAAACAGTTTTTAACACATAGACTGCCGTGAGGGTCAGATTTGACCCTCACCCTGCCATTCCCGGGGGACCATAAGGGTCATACGTGGCATGATTGAAAAGTTCGTACAGTAGCGCAATAATTAGAAAGGGGGGGTACTTACACGCTATTCAAATTTGTACCCTTCAAAGTAGTCCCCCCTGAGACTGCACACACCGACTCAGCGATTTTTTCACTTTTGGAAACATTCTTGAAAATTTTCTTTCTTCAGTGATTGTAGGACGTTTTCTGAATTTTCCTGAATGACTTCGATAGTATCAAATCGTTTTCCTTTTAGCTGCAATTTTAGTTTTGGGAAAAGGTAGAAGTCGCAGGGGGCTAAATCCGGCAAATAGGGGGGTTGCGGGAGTACAGGAATTTGAAAGCACAGTGGGCCGGCGCGTTGTCGTGATGAAGAATTCAACTCTTGTTATGCCACAGTGCCTGCCGTTTCGTCCTCACAATCTCCCACAGTCGTTCCAAAACACCTTTGTAGAATTCTTGATTGATCATCTGGCCCCTTGGAGTGTATTCACGATGAACGATACCCGAGGAATCAAAAAAAACTAGCAACATGTCTTCACATTCGAGCGACTTTGCCTTGCTTTATTCCGTCGCGGCGAACCCTTGCTTTTCCACTGTGAAGGCTGAGCTTTCGTTTCCAGGTCATAGCTGTAGACCCATGATTCATCACCCGTAATGATATGATCCATGAAATTTGGGTCATTTTCTGCACATTCTAAAAGTTCTTCACACACTTCAAGGCAATGTTGTTTCTGGTCAGCGGTCAAAATTTTCGGGATGAATTTTGCGGACAAGTTTCAGATTATAAATACCTTGGAAGCATCATAACGAGAAAAGCAAAATGTACCAATGAAATCCTCCTACTAACTCCTACTAACAGGAAATCTGCAAGGGGTTGATAAAATGCTATGTATGGACTAAAGCTTTGTATGGGGCAGAAACATGGATGCTAAGGAAAAATGATATAAAATACTTGGAAAGCTTCGAAATGTGGACATGGAGAAGAATGCTGAAGATAAAATGGACAGATAGGGTGAAAAATGAGGAAGTACTACGAAGAAGAGGAGAGAAGCGAACGATTATACAGACTATCAGAAAGAGGAAGGCGAACTGGATTGGGCATTACCAGAGGAGAGAGTGCATAATTAAAGAAGTGATAGAAGGAAAACTGGATGGAAAAAGAGAAAGAGGTAGGAAAAGGTTTCAGCTGGTAGACGACTTGAAAGGGAAAGAGAGCTATCAAGACATGAAGAAAACTGCAGAAAATAGGAGTATATGGAGAACCAAGTTTAACCATGAATAATCACGGACCTGTCAATGGACAGTCTACCTATGATGATGATATATATATATATTGAGTATATGTCTCTCCATCGCTGAAGAAGGGCGTCAGCCCGAAAGCTCCATTTTTGTGTTTTTCGTGTCCTCAGCACCCCCAGCGGCTCTTCAATCTAGGTGTCCACTGGGCTTCCTCCAACACCTTGTTGCTACCTTTATTATTACCTTTCCTTTTCCTTAGGCATTTATTTACACACACACACACAGACACACACAAACATACATACATACATACACACACGCTTGCAAATATCAGGATAGTCATATTAATAATTGATATTACAGGAATACTGATTTTTTTATTTGGCACCACGAAAATTATTCAGACATTCTTTTTATTTAGTTTTACAGTATTTTTCAGAGAAAAACTAATAGATATTAACAAAATTTCATAATATACAGAATATAATTGATTAAATTTCCTTTTAATAATACAAAGATTGTTCCAAAAAATTTAAAAATTATGCACATTATCAAATGTCAATACAATACAATACAAAAATAATACAAGTTATTTGTAAAATATATTAATAAGATCCAAAAAATATAAGAAACATTACATTCTAATAAATCTATAGTACATTTTACATATAATTTTATATAATAATAGCCGTCGTCTGTTGGTTGGTTGGTCACGCTATGCAAATGCTAATAACTCAAGAAATAATAGTCATTGAAACTTGGTAGGGATGCTTGATTAACATTTATTCCGAGAATGACGAATTTAAATCGCGAAAAAATTCCTTGGTTCGTCTCTAAGAGAAGCCTTTCCATTTCCCATTACTTAACATGTAAAATGCGATTTTTCGACGTGCAGGCTTTTATTCATTTGGAAATTAAAATTAGAAGATATTAACAGACGACCTTTGGATTTGAACCATTTTGAAGAAAAATTTATAAAGTTTCTTATTCCATTTGTCTTTTTTCGCCCACAGTTCGAAATATTCCATGTTAAACGTTTAATGTGCATATTTTGTGGAAATCTCGCCATTTTAACGTGATGTTGCTATGTCGACCATTATCATTGTTACACCTCAAATTACTATTATTGTATACATCCTTCTGGGAATAAACGTGCCTTGAGTGCTTCAATACAAAAGAGACAGAGAGGAAGGAAGGGGAGAGATTTGCGTGTTTTGTGGAAAATAAGTATATTAACGTAAATATAAAAAATTTTAAGTATCGACAGTGTCATTTTAGAAAAATTGGAAATAAAAAGCATTCTTAAATTAAATTCTTTATAAACCATACGTGCTTACGAATTTATATTGTTATTCCTCGAATTAATTTCGTAATAATGGCCAAAGTTTGGAAACGAATATAAATTAAAATTCAATTAAAATTAAAAGAACATTTAAAACTGTTAACAGGCAATTTTCGAAGAAAGAACAGTGGATCTATTAATGAATTGAATTTTTTTTATAAAAGGAATTTTGGTGCTTATTTAATACAGAGTAAGTTCTAAGGCTTATAATCCATTTAAATCTAATAACATTGGCTATTATAGTTTAAAGGAAGAACTTTATTTATTCAATTAAAATTAAAAGGACATTTAAAACTGTTAACGCAATTTTCGAAGAAAGAACAGTGGATCTTAATTTTAGGCTAGCATTGCCTATAATAAAAGGCATTACTTTGGAATTTACAGTATGTAAAGTGGAAGTTGTACCGAACTGACTTAAGTATAATTCAAAGCAAAAATCAATTTAAAACTATTGAAAGTTGTTGTTTCGGAAACTGAGAAGGCAAGAGTGCTGAGCGGACGATAAACGATATTGAGATACATTATATTCCAAAATCTATTTAAAGTATTATCAGAGGGAATTGAAGATTGAGCAAATTTTTTTGTTACCGGAATTATGCTTATTTCATGAAATTGAAATGCTAATGCATTAATCCATTGAAATCTGTTAACAGTCGCTATTTTAGTTGAAAGAAATATATGTACATGGTAGGTACTTTTATTCACTTTTCAGAATGAATGAATTCTAGGTTAACATTGCATATTATAAAAGGATTTTCTTTGGAATTTGTGGTTATTTTAACTGAATTGAATCAAGTTCTCTTCTAAGTTTGAAATCCATTTAAAACTGGTGAAAGTGGTTGTTTCGGAAAATGAGAAGGCAAGAGTGCTGAGCAGACGATAAATGGTATTGAGGAACATTATATTCCAAAATCTATTTAAAGTATTATGAGAAGCAAATGAAGATTGAACCAATTTTCTGGAACCGGAATTCTGCTTATTTAATGAAATTGAAATCCTAATGCTATAATCAATTTAAAACTAATAACAGTGACTATTTTAGTAGAAAGAAAGGTACTATTTTATTCACAAGGAATTTCTGTGAGATTTTAGTTAATTAATTAAAACAGACTTATAATATAGAAATATTCGATTGTTAAAACAGTGCACAATTTTATTCTTGCGATTTTTATGTTGCATTGATGAAAATTTAGATTCATTAAACCGGTTGAAATTCAACGGGGTAACTAATAATACTGTTTTATTTATGGTAATTGTTAAAACAATCTAAGCAATACCTCGGCTTATTCGGACAATCTTGGCAGTAGGTGACTACTTTTTTAACTTTATTTTTCCCATTATTTTCTTTTTTAACACCCTTTGCAATATTTCATGAACATATGAGATGACCTCCCGTCTTTTTGTTGTTGTTTCTGAAGGGCCAGGTTCAGGATCTTCACCCTCATCTCTGGTCCCCAGCAAAGCTGTTATTTCAATATCTTTATTTGTTGGTAAAGGAAATCAGAATTTGCAATGGCTGCCCCTAAAATAACTTCAATGGCGATCTTTCTATACCACTTCAACAATCGCCGCAGTGGTGTGGAATATGATGATAGCTGACCGGAAAGATCTATTGAAGTTTTACCCTTATTGTAATCTATGATAGCCAGCGGCTTCAAAATAGTGTTTCTTCTTTTTTCTACATTTACTGTGTCGTCAGAGTGGACAATGGAAAGGAGTAGGACATCTCGTCTGTCCTTCCATTTCATTGCCGTAATTCCCCTCTGATTCTCCCTCACAATCATATCTCCTTTTCTTAATTTTGTGTTTGTCACTTCCTTAGGAAGACCCTTCCTATTTTTACGTAGTGTCCCTAAAAGGTGTGTGCTACGATCAAGTAAGGAATTTGCAAACTCCAAACTGGTGTAATAGTTATCGGTAACTATTCTCCTACCAACGTCAAGCAAATTTTCTCATAATTTCATGACCACTGTCGTGGGAGTTGATTTTCTATCATTACTACTACGACTTGAATAAATTTTCATATTCCAAGTATAACCCTTCTCTAAGCACAATTTAAACATTTTTATGCCTTTTTTGGGGAAGGTACTGCTTCATGACCAGTCTTCCTTTCAAAGTAATTATGGTTTCATCTACGCATACAACTTCTCCAGGAACATACATTTCCTGAAATTTAGTTATGATTTTATCTCAAATCGGTTGCACCTTATAAAGACGGTCATTTTCTGGGGCTGCCTCATTATTAGAAAAGTGAAGCATACGAAGAAGCAACTCAAACCGATTTGTAGACATAGTGTTTGGGGCCACATCATTATGAAAGAGACGCTTTCTACTCCAATATTAAACAATTCTGGGCATTTTTACGACTCCCATGTATGTTAGCAAACCAAAAAATTTCTTAATTTCAACAACATCAGTAGGTTTCCATGAGATTACTCTAGATTTTTCTTTCATTTGTTTTTCTTTGCTAATACTCTGTTCTGCGTATAAGTTTGTTTGCTCAACAATTAATTCAAAAATATCATCAATTAATTTTGAAAATATTCCAATTGGCGTAGGGTTCTCTAGTCCACGTAAATCTGAATGCACTCCGAAATCTCCAGTAAAACGAAAACCCCGTTGTTGTTTTTTCGGTTCTGTCCAAATGTTTCCAAAAGAATCAGGGACTGGTTGTGAAGTTTGAGAACTTACAGGATCACTGGCACCATCAGATGAGCTTTCCGATAATGACTGTTCATATTCAGTTTCACTGCTGCTAAGTGAATCAATGTCTTTGTCACTTGATGGGATGTAATCTGAGTCTTCATTCAGCTCACTTTCTGAATGATGTTCTTCCATCATATCCGCTTAGATTGTAGGACTTGAAGGCCACCTAAATTTATTTAACAAGTAATACCATAGTAAGAAAATTATAAAAAAATACAGTATACTGAAGCAAAAATTTGAGCAGAAGTAAAATAAAATAAAACTAAAATATAACTACAAAAATTGTAAAATTTTAAAAGCAAAAAGTATGGAATAAATTTATCGTTACTAAAGTAAATAATATCGAGAAATAATAACGGGGTCATTTTACTTACCGAATGAGAAAGGACCTCTAGATCAGAAAAATCTGACAAAAGGTATGTCCAGAAAATTTTCTTACAGGAACACTATTCACAGAAGTAAAAAAATATTTCACACATTCTTCACTTGGCTTATGTTAGAAATAAAACAGGATAAAATCCATTTTCTATCCCCACAATCTGAAAAAATGGAGAGTATGGAAAACGTTCCTCTTCACCAGTTTCTTCTAAATCTTGCTGCTACGAGTCCTACGACGAACTAGTTCACACGCTTAGAGATCAAAAGACAGAATGAGGGTCAGAGAGTAAAATGTCCAAAGGCATCCCTAGAAGAAGTAGCTTACCCATGAGAACCGTTAGGATAAAGCAATAAACGTGCATTTCTTTTCAAAACATATGTGATGCATATGAAACCTCCCAGAGGATTGAAGGACAGAAAGGAATCAAAAATTGTTAACACTGAAAAGGAAAAACTTTCCTTTTGCAGCCGAAAAAAGATTACCCCGCAATTGAGGTCTGGGAAAAGGCACGCACCGTAGGGTCCCCACCTGCCTCCCAAATTGCAGTTTACAACCCAGCTGTGCATACGCGGTTAGGGTCGGTTGACCTAAAAGGAGCTAAAACAAAATGCTAAAATGCAGACGCCTGGAGAAACATAAAGTTGAAAAATTTGAAATGACATTACGGAATTTCGTCTTTAGTTGCCAAATAGAATTTTATGCTGGGTCAAATTATTATTTACATATACTCCTTCAGGCCCGCGCCGGGCTAGGGCGTAGGGGATTGAAGTTTTAGTGTGGAGGGGGTTGCAGCTATGGAAGTAAAGATATTGAAGGCGGTTGGAACCCCTACACCTTCACCCCAATGTCACTGCCAAATCAGTTGTGTCTCTCTTGTGCTGACGAAGGGATCATCCCAAAAGCTCTAACCTCTACAAATGTGTCTCTCCAACACCCCAGCTGCTCTACTTCCGGTAAGTGTTCACTGGGTTTCCTTCAACACCTAGTTGCCCTATATATATATATGTGTGTGTGTGTGTGTGTGTGTATGTATATATATATATATGCGCGCCGGGTTTAAAAATTAAAAAATATCCGGTGAGAGAGAGAGACAGGACGGGAAATAACCGTCAGCGTTCATATAATGGGGAGACCATTCACCAAGGCGTCACTTCAAGCTTGCGGTAGTCTTATAGTGTGAGCGTTTTGCTGAATAAATAGCTTTCACTTCTGAAAAAAATGCTAATGTTTTAACAAATTTAATGTGGACCGTTAACGTTTTCACGAATTCATTCCATTTGCTGATCTTTAGAATGATGTTAGATATTAAATATTAAGAAAGTTAAAAAACACGAAAAATATGCCGCGCTTTCTCGTTATCCAAATATAAATTCGCATATCTTGAGAACGAAGTAAGATGCGGAATGAATCCTTTAGATGGTGTCGATTTAATCCTTCGTCTACATTTCATAGGAGACACTTTGAGTGTATCTCTAATAGAACGTAAATTCGAAGGACTCATTTTTCCATTACACCGACGTAAATTTTTTTGTCGGTAAGGATACATAATTTTTTATTTCACTAACGGCTGAAGTTGTTCACATTCTGTTAAGTTCTTCAGCGAGTGAAGATATGGAACAATATGCCGTAATTTTCTCAACAATGTGAGTACAGCCATGTGTTCGTTATCGTTGTTGACATTTTAAGAAAAAATTGTAAACGGCACCGCGAATTTTTGGAAATTTAGGAATTTTTATAGTCGCACCCCGGAAACCGAGGTGAAAAGTCTCGGTGTTTTTACAGTGTGTGTGCGCGCGTGTGTGTGTATATATATGGGGCAACTAGGTGTTGTGTCTCTCTTGTGCTGACGAAGGGATCATCCCGAAAGCTGTAACCTCTACAAATGTGTCTCTCCAACACCCCAGTGACTCTACTTCCGGTAAGTGTTCACTGGGTTTCCTTCAACACCTAGTTGCCCTAAATATCCTTACCTTTCCTCTTCCGTAGTATTTATATATATATATATATATATATATATATATATATATATATATATATATATATATATATATACACATACATACATACATACATACATACATACATACATACATACACACACACACACACCACTCCCCGGTTATAATGCCATCAGTTATACCGCGGAATCGGATATACCACGGATCTTCCTCCCTATTTCTTGGAAAGAAAGTCCTGTCGTTTTTTTAGTATGTACTAAAGTAAAAACAAAATATACTGACGTTTCAAGGAATAGTTTAAATGAATTTCTTCTACTCACTGTATATTGTTGTTTATTTGAATTTTGTTGTTTGTAGCAAGTACGGAAATTAAAAAAATGAAAAGTCATGTCCTCGGTTATACCACGGTTGTCTTATAATGTGGGTCGCAGCTCCTCCCCCGATATGCTCGTTATAACCGAGGAGCGGTGTGTGTGTATATGTGTATATATAAATACTAAGGAAGAGGAAAGGTAAGTAAGGATATTTAGGGCAACTAGGTGTTGAAGGAAACCCAGTGAACACTTACCGGAAGTAGAGCAGCTGGGGTATTGGAGAGACACATTTGTAGAGGTTAGAGCTTTCGGGATGATCCCTTCGTCAGCACAAGAGAGACACAACTGATTTGGCAGTGACACTGGGGTGAAGGTGTGGGGGTGGAAGGGAAGGGAGCGTGGAAAGGTCGGGGATTGGAGGATGTAGAAGGGGGAGAGGGAAAAGAGAAGGTGGAAAGAAGGAAATATTAACGGATATTGAGACCGGGAGGGGAGAAAGAGTTTAAGATTTGGATATGTGCCAGTTCCCATTGACGGAGTTGGGGGGTGGAAGCGTCGTCCGGGAGGGCGCGGATGGCCCTCACAGTGAAACAAACATTGAAACTAAGATTATGATTATTTGCATGAATGGCCACGGGCAGCTGTCGTTTAAGATGGCCGTTCATGAGAATGTTCAGGGAATTGCTGGTGAGGCCGACGTATAAGGCGGGGCATTGGGTGCAGGTTAGTACAGGGCTCCAGATATCAGCTCGCCCACTCGCCACAGGCGAGTTAATGGCGAGTAAATTTTCAGCCTCTTTCAGGATGGATTTTAATTTGATTACGTTATTTCCTTACATAATTCACGCAACATATTATGCAGCCAAGAAAAGACACACTGGAGGACATAAGAAGCCCTCATGTAACTAAACTAAATGTTATCTGTGTACATTCTAGATCCATCTAAAGCAAAGAGTGTTACTGTATAATAATGTGTAAGGTGTTGCAAGAATTAAAGAATAGATAGTTTTTGTTTCATCATCATAACATTTAATTCTGAGGATTTGTTAAACATAGCCTATAAAAATACTTATATAAAACAGGCCAGAATACTATGAGCAAGTAAATATTTTTTGTGGCGAGTAGATTTAAGTTGTATTTCTGAAGCCCTGGGTTAGTAGGTAGATGACGTTGCGGGTGGTTCAGTTGGTAGGGGATGTTATGGGGTAGGTGATGTTAGTGGTGGGGTTTGAGAATGAGTTGGAGGATGGGTTTATAGGGCATGTTAGGCATCGGGTCTGCGGCAGGGTTGGGACCCTGCAGGGTGCAGAGGAATGGGTGATGGGGGTTCTTTTCTCCACAAGATGTTGGCTAGGTTGGGAGATCTGCGGAAGGAGAGGATTGGGGGTGTGGGGAAGGAGACCTGGTTGGGGGAGGAAGTGAGGATTTGGTGGATTGCGTTTAGGATGCTTTTTAGGGTATAGTGGATGCCGGGATAAAATGTGGTGATTAGAGTGAGTTGAGGGGTAGAGTCGGAAGTTGCGGGGCAGTTGGAGTGCAGGTTAGGGGTGCTGGGTGCGACTGCCCATCGGATTGGGTCCTGGATCAGGTCCGGTGGGTACCCGCGTTGGAGGAATGCATTTTTGAGGACGGAGCAGTACTCAGAGAGTGAGTCTAAATATATATATATATATATATATATATATATATATATATATATATATATATATAATACAGATTTTCAGAAAGAGGAAGGCAAACTGGATTGGGCATTACCTGAGGAAAGAGTGCATGATTAAAGAAGTGCTAGAAGAAAAACTGGATTGAAAAAGAGAAAGAGGTAGGAAAAGGTTTCAGCTAGTAGACGACTTGAAAGGGAAACAGAGCTATCAAGTCATGAAGAAAACTGCGGAAAATAGGAATATATGGAGAACCAAGTTTAACCTAGAATAATCACGGACCTGTCAACGGACAGACTACTTATGATGATGATGATATACAGGCAACATTCGCTATTCGTCCCTAATTGGTTCCTGAAAAACAGGTCCAATAGCAAAAGGACCAATAACGAATGGTGGTTTCCCATATGATTACATGTTAAAATTGATTGAACGGTTCCATTGAATCAATTTCAGACATTTAAAATTATATTTGACCATTTAAAACAACAAAAAGAATAGGCATCTATTCATTAACATTATAAAGCATAAATTAATACCTTTAAACCTAATATAATAATGTAAAACATAATTTCCCTACATGTATACTAAACTGGACATACCTAAACTTTATGGCTGATTTTGCTTACAAGGAAGAGTGGATGGTTGGGGGATGGACTGGGAAGGAAATTAAAGGTATGGTGGGGATGAAGGGTTATCAAGATCTTCATCCATTTTCTCTTTATCCAAAGGCAAAGTCTTTTTAGTGAAGAAGCTGTCAATTTTAATCTGCTTGGCAGATTTCTTCTTCTCCTTCAATATATCCTTGTAGCATCTCATGTCATTTTCCATATCCCTGACAACCTTAGAACTCCTTTCTATTATGAGGTCATTCTCTTCAATGATTTCCTTCATTGCCTCCCAATGTCTGAAGAAATCATTCAGGAGAATTGCAGTCAAATCCTTGCTTAGGGTTGTCTCTCTCTCTCTCTCCTCCTCTTCCTCTGATGCCCTGTCTTCTTCTAGCTGAAGCAGTTCTTCAGTACTCAGCTCTTCATTATGTGACTCAACCAGTTCTTGCACATCTTCAATTGCAAAATCGTCAAAACCCAGTTGCCTTCCCACTTCAACAATCCTTTGCTGAATTTCTTCTGTTGTGTCAACAGTGAAACCCTTAAAGTCAACAACACAGTCAGGCCAAACATTCCTCCAGGAAGTGTTCATATTGTAATTGCTGACTGCATTCCAGGCGGTTTTAATGTTGTCGATGGCCTTTTTTATATTATAGTATCTCCAAAATTCTTTAAGAGAGGGCTTATTAGGACCATCAGTTGCTTCAAAACATTGATCAAATGTAATCTTGTGATAAATATTCTTGAAGTTGCTGATAACATTTTGATCCATGGGCTGGAGAATGGATGTTGTGTTTCGTGGAAGAAACACAACCTTCACCAGTCCATCAGAGAGATCTTCTAAATTTGGGGTATGACCTGGTGCATTATCTAAAACTAAGACAGCCTTACTATCCAAGTTCTGGTCTTGCAAATATTTGGTGACTGCAGGCATGAAAGAGATAGTGAACCATTCATTAAAAATATCCCGTCACCCAAGCTTTCTTATTGGATTTCCACACAACAGGGAGCTTTGCCTTCACAAATCCTTTCAATGCTCTGGGGTTCTCAGAATGATAAACAAACAGAGGTTTTAACTTAAAATCCCCAGCAGCATTCCCACCCAACAACACGGGAAATCTATCCTTAGCTGGCTTGAAGCCAGGCAAGGCTTTTTCTTCTTTGGTGATAAAGGTCCTAGTAGCATATTCTTCCAGAAGAGGCCAGTCTCATCCACATTAAACACTTGCCTTGGATCATACACCTCCCTTCCTCAATGATTTCTCTAAAACTTTCAAAATAAGTTTTAGCAGCCTCAACATTGGCACTGGCTGATTCACCCTGAATCTTTACACCATGCAAGCCAGTCCTACCCTTGAACTTTGAAAACCAACCATCACTAGCTTTGAATTCGAAATTCTTCCCAACAGTTCCTTCTGGGAGCCTCATTCTTAAATTTTCGAAAATTCTCTTAGCCTTGGCTTGAATTATAGCAGTGGACATTGGCATATGTTTAGCCTCCTGGTCCTGAATCCAAAGGAGAAGCAAATGTTCCATTCTAATAAAAATTTCATCCCTATTCCGTTGAAATTTAATTGTTCCCGGCACAGATTTTACTAACAAGGAGAGGCACCCAAGTGTAAGTGGCGGATCACGACCAAACTTCACAGGATGAAAGAAAACGAAAAATAATTAGACACGTATTTTCGGAAATGCGTCTAACGAGCCCGCGTTTTCGAGATATTTGCAATTGAAAATTGAAAAACAAGTGGCTTTTCCTCTAATACCATAACAAGCGACCCCCTAACGACAGGTGCCGGTAGCCTAGTGATAAAGTGTCGGGATACGGAAATTGTGTAGCGGGTTCCGTCCTCGACATCGCCGAATTTTTTTTCTTCTCCATTCAATGTTTTATGACTTTAGTTTTATGAAGTTGTCCAAATTACGTGCAGCCGACAACAGGCGACCAAATGTGACTAAAGGCAGATGCACAATTGCCTGGGAACGAGAACGGCAACGCGAAGAAATTAAATTAAATAAATTTTAAACGTATACATGCGCGCCGCCATTGTTTTCGTTAAAATGTATTATCTGCTATCGTTACTTTGTTATCTTGTTATCGTTGCTGTTCATTAATTAATTAATTAACTGTGGATAATTAACGGCAGTAGCGATCGAATCCCCACACATTGTTTCTGTAGGCGAAATGACAATTTGAGGCGTAAACGTGAACGTGTCGCATTCTATTGTGCACCGATAGGGTCGCTACCGTTACCGTTAGCTGCCGTTCACCTTCCCGTTCCCGGCCAATTGTAACTAATGAGGCAATGGCGACCGATTAATGGCGGTATAACCATTATATATGAATAAATTACGGTTCCCTAATCCATCCCTAGGAGAGCGAGCGAAAAGCGACCCCACCCGGTAGGGCCCACCGCCAGGACGCACCGAAAGGACTCGAGAAACCGTGGGAACGTGGCATAAAGTGCTCCTTATTCGGCACGTAAACTATGCAACTCTACAGTGGAAATATGGAGGAGAGTGTGCGTAGAAAATGTTGTATATATTTATCAAGTATCTATATAATCCGAGTATGTCGTAAAAAGTGCATTGGAATGGATTTAAAATTAAAATACTGGCCTGAAAAAAGAAAGAAAATTATTAATGATGTAATTTGGACAACTTACATAAAACTAAAGTCATAAAACATTGATTGGAGAAGAAAAAAAATTCGGCGATGTCGAGGATCGAACCAGCGACACAATTTCCGTATCCCGACACTTTATCACTAGGATACCGGCACCTGTTGTTAAGGGGTCGCTCGTCATGGTATTAGAGGAAAAGCCACTTGTTTTTCAATTTTCAATTACAAATATCTCGAAAACGCGGGCTCGTTAGATGCCTTTCCGAAAATACGTGTCTAATTATTTTTCGTTTTCTTTCATCCTGTGAAGTTTGGTCGTGATCCGCCACTTACACTTGGGTGCCTCTCCTTGTAAGTCTTTATATTTTTGTTTTTCTCTTAAAATTGTCCTTGCTGTGTTTTGAGCCATGCTCATATCTCTTACAATTTCAGCACCAGATTTTCCTCTCACAAACTGATCTATAATTTTTAATTTCACGTCCAAAGTTGTAACAACATGTTCTCGTTTGGCAATATTACCACTAAAAACTTTTTTGTTCACACTGGAAGCCATAATTAGGGGAAAAACAGACTTTAAAATAAGTTTAGACACCAACAGCGATCCAATAAACAAAAGAATGCCGTAAATCGGACAGATGATAAAAAAATGAGGATCGACATTCGTTACGCATGGATGAAAGACGAAAGATCGAAAGGACGAATAGCGAACGACGAAACAACGAGCGGCCACTTTATATACATGCTAGCTTACAATCGATTAAATATGTTACAGTAAGTCCCTGACTTACACGGGTCCGAGTTACACGGATCCGTAGATACACGGATACATGACAACATATCAGTGTGCTCGATTTTTAGTCCAACTGCAACTCAATACATGGCGTTACTAGTACAGTATACGAGCAATCGGTTTACGAGTTTTTGCTTATACGAGATGCACAAATTAATACCTGATTTTCTATTTACGAGTTCCAAAGAAGACTTGAATAACTACAGACCGATCAGCCTACTCCCAACAGTCTACAGAATATTCACCAAAATACTCACTATGCGCCTTCAAAACCATCTTGATTCTGCCCAACCCAGAGCAAGCTGGATTTTGCAGTGGGTATAGCACGATGGACCACATCCAAGTCGTGAGAGAGGTAATCAGTCGGACTAACGAGTATGAATTACCTCTATGTATGTGTTTTATCGACTATGAGAAAGCATTCGACTCTGTCCGAACTTCGTTGGTGTTACGTGCACTAAAGAAACAAGGAGTAGAAGAAACGTACATAACCTTGATCAAGAATATCTACGAAAATGCGACAACATCTGTCCAGCTGCATGAAGAGATGAGTGCCTTTAAGGCCGAAAAGGGAGTGAGACAAGGAGATACTATGTCCCCTAAGTTATTTACAGCAGCTCTAGAGGAAGTATTCAAAACACTAGACTGGGAGGAAAAAGGCATAAAGGTAAATGGGGAACATTGATTCACCTGCGCTTTGCAGATGATATCATACTGTTCGCAGGGAGCCCAGAAGAGCTCCTTAGAAGAAATGAAGAGATTGAGAAAGCAAGCCGAGAATCTTAATAAAACAAAGGTTATGTACAACTCCTTCACAAATTTTGAGAAGATACATATCAACGGAGCAGAACTCGGAGAAGTAACCTGCTATGTTTACTTAGGTCAACTCATCACTACTGATGGTTCGCTTCTTGGAGAAATCAACCGGAGAGTGAAGATGGCATGGAGTGCTTTTGGCAAGAATGGGAACATCTTTAAATCAAATATTCCTGTCTTCCTAAAAAGGGGACTGTATGACCAATGTGTTCTGCCTGTTCTGACATATGGTTGTGGAACATGGACCATGAATGCCAGAATGTTACAGCGCCTGCTAACAACGCAGAGGGGCATGGAGAGATGCATGTTAGGGATCACCCGAAGAGACCGCAAGAGGAACGACTGGGTAAGAAAGAAGACAGGAGTCTGTGACGTGATTAAAAGATTGAAGGTGTTAAAATGGCAGTGGGCGGGCCACATTGCTAGAAGAAATGACCAGCGTTGGACGTCCAGTGTCATCGAATGGATCCCAAGAAACATCAAGAGACCGAAAAGAAGACCGAAAGACAGGTGGGACAGAGAGCTTGTTAAGTTCTTGGGGCAAACTTGGAGGAGGGAGGCAGTTGACAGGGAAAACGGGAAGAGTCTGGGGGAGGCCTTCGTCCGTCAGTGGCCTGAAAAAGGCTGATGATGATGATATATATATATATATATATGTGTGTATGTGTGTGTGTGTGTGTGTGTGTGTGTGTGTGTGTGTGTGTGTGTGTGTGTGTGTGTGTGTGTGTGTGTGTGTGTGTGTGTGTGTGTGTGTATATGTATGTATGTGTACATGTATATATATATATATGCCGGCCCCGGTGGCGGAAGGCCTAGCGCGTTGGCCTACCATCACTGAGGTCGCGGGTTCGAATCCCGCCAAGGGCATGGATGTTTGTGTTCGTACTCATAATTCATATTTCATCACTCGTGTGTGTGTCTGATGTGGAAGGCAACGGGAAACCACCACATCATATGTGTTTATTCCCTAGTCATGTCAAACCAATCTTAGGATTGAAAACCATGAATGAAATGAATATGTATATGTGTGTGTGTGTGCGCGTGCGTGCGCACGTGCTTTTGTTACCAGTAAAGTGGTACCCCTGATTGGCGTACATGATTCATTTTTGCAATTTTTATATTATCTTTGATAGTAAGTTCTTAATATCAAATTTCATGAAAATCCGTTAAGTAGAAGCCAAGAACGAATATGCGGACGGACAAACAGACATACCAACGATAATAGGCGAGCATTCTGGAAGTGAAACACGCCTAAAAAGCAAAGAATACATTTTATTATCATTCATCAAGAGTTATGAGCAAGATTGTAAACCTTGGATGACAGTTGATTTATTGGCTTGCTCAGTGCTGCAGCATAGAGTAGTATATTTATTCATAAGAAAGTCAGTAATCAACCCATATTTCATTAGGTGTTTATATAAAATTGAAGGCTGATTCTCTTGACTTTTTAATAAAGCATAGCACATGCTGATTTTTTTCTTTCTTCATAGAGTAGATAAAGACTATGACTCATTGTGTGACCAGGAAATTTCTGTTGTTGCTGGCTAACTGCAAATGGAAAGGGTTTGCTGTGCCATTGTTTATTCTTAATTTAACACTATCCATCTAAATATAAAGTTTAATTGTTATTTTATTGTGCAATATTTTGGAAAGGAACTTCTAGTTTATGAAGAGAAATTTAAATTCCTTAATTTTGTCTCTTTAGTTTGGTGAATTTCGAAGTTCAGAGGAAGTTGAGGCAATGTGGGTACTTTGTCGTCATCCTTCAATAAACAGGAGGCATTGGACAAAGGCAGAGAATAAAGCATTAATGGTGAGTGCCCTCTTTATTTATGGAAACAAATTCAGGCATGGGATTAATATTTTTTTAAACAAACATTGAACCCCTGATTTACTTTGATAATTATGTTATCATAGAAAATAAAATTTGGATGACCCAATAATATACTAGCAACAGTAGCTGTTCTTTCCCCAGGCAGACATAACTCTCTCATATATAAATAATGCTACCCCTTTCTTGTAAAGCATCATAATGCCTCTCATTGTTCTGTGTGTATATGTATCCGGAATGCCCGAGGAATTGGGTTTTCTGGTTAAGTGAATATTCTGGTTACTTGAGAGTTTTATTGGATAGTCCTCAATAAAGAATTTGGATACCAAAAAAAGAAACAGATGCAGAATTGTACATTCACCTTGGAATTGCTACTGTAGACAAGGTAATGTACTCACAATTGTCCTTAAATAATTCCTTGCCATTTAAGGAAGTAATGAAACTCAAATATACAAGTACATTGTCGACATGTTTAACTGCAATATTTTGATATTTATTAACTGCATTACATCCTATGGAATTTCTCATATGTTTATCACTATTAACTTCTGTTTTGTTCTAATAACAACGCAAGGTAAGGGTTAACTTGGTCCAACCCTTAGGATTTTATGACAAAAACATTGTTTCCTTGTCCGAGAAAAGGAGAGAAATTATCCACACCCAACACAATGTATTAGCAGAAATTGTATAGGCAAATTGATATTAAACGAAAGAGAAGCAGATAGTGACACGTGAAATTTTGTTGCGAATGAAAGATGTCATCGTTCGAAAGGAAGATGGAAATCCACATCTCAAGTGTTTGGACTCGTTTGTTCCTAACCTTCCAATATTTACTCATGAGACGATATGCGAAAAAAACTCCCTATCCACTTAGGGAAGTTCCCGTTCATAGATGAACAAATATTTTGTGAAGCTCCGCATTGGTGTGTAATATTACGTCAAAAACAGTGAAGTGGGGACTAAGTTGCGTAATGTTACAACAAAAACAGTTAAGGGGTTAACAAAAGAGGACTATCGGTGAGGAGATTTCTGCTAGTAACGTCATAAAGAGATAAATTGTGTCACGTAGAAGGGAGAAAATGCTTAACTTGAGCGGAACTTGTTTCAGGGAGTGGGAATCGGTGACATAAAAAAAACTTATTCTGGCTCACATTAATTTTTTCCCTTCGAACCGGCCCAAAAATAGGAGTGTGTGAGGTACACAAGTGCATGGGTTATATGAGTAAATATGGTATTTTAGAAGATTTATAATACTTTTAATACTGTATTTACTCACGTAATCCGAGTCCTCGTGTACCACGTGCACCCCTATTTTTGGACCAGATTGAGGAGAAAAAAATAAATTTGTACTTTAATAAGTTGATGCCTATGGCGGTGGGAAATTAGAATTAAACTCTAGCGTTCAGTTTCTGAACAGCTGATGCATCTCGGTTACTTCTAGGCATGTCGTCAGTCATTACGTCACAGGAGACTGAAGTGGAAGCTTTTAGATTTTCTGTATCAGTAGCCTTCGATAACTTTTAAACATATCTGTTAAACATACTTTTGGTTTTTCACGGATGAGTTGACTTTGCAGCATGTAAATGTTCATGATTTGTTGCTCACTGATAAAACTATGCTGTTCTAATCCTGCTTTGAGCCGAGTCGCCTGATAAATGCAATCGTCGATGGATATTCTTTCTCGAATAACTTCAGCTTCATCATCTTCGGCTTTACTTTCACTTTTGTTGTTGTCTTGCACCATTTCTACAATCTCCTGGTCTGTAAAATGATGAACAATTGGAGTATCTTGATCAATATCTAACCATTCATCTAAATTTTCAATTTCCATTTTCTTAAACTCAGGGTTATTCATACCTTTTGCATAGTGAAGCAACGATGATCATCCGTTTTTCTTCTGAAATTTGGAACCCTCGGAAATCTCTAATTGTGATTTCGTCATCATGAGACCTTAAAGCAGGCCATAAGTTAAACCATGCATTTCTTAAAACAGATTTTGGAATACTTTCCCATGCACGAGAAAGTGCCCAAATTACATCTTTTAGGTTGTATTCTTTCATTATTTCCATGACTGATTTCCCTGAATTTAAACCAGTTAGAAACTGCATCATGTAATTAGATCGATATCGACACTTCATTGATCTTAATGTGCCTTGATATTGAGGCTGTATTAGAGAAGTGCAGTTTGCAGGTAGAATATTCACAGACACATTGTCTTTGATCTTAAGTTCTGGTTTAGGGTGAGCTGAACAGTTATCCAGTATGAGTAATATTTTGCATTTAGGATATAAACCTATACTGTTACAGTGATGTTGAGATTCGATTACAAAATGATTTTTGAATCAATCCATTGTAATTTCACTCATCATCCAATCACTTGTTAAATTTGGATAATACATATCAATTCATTTAGTACTCTAAATTATTTTCATTAAATGCATCAAAATTTTACTGATTTCTGGCTGGAGAGGGTATAATTCACCTCAGGAGTGGTATGCAGTACAAAGGGGTTTAAGAACCACTGACATACATATTTTTTTTAGATTTCTCAAATTAGTCATTTTTGCAAATACTGCCGGACCACGTGTGTTCCCAGATTACGGATATCCAGACTATGGATGCTTGACCCTATATATCACACATCAGAGCGACTGTTGCAAACAGCATCACCTATTGGCCAAAATTGAAAATTCTTGGGGTGCACAACAGCACACATAAGTAGTACCATCTAGTGGCAAAATGTAGAACTTCATAGTGTGCTCCATATATTTCCTAAGTACCGATTTCTCTGTCCAATTCTTTCAAAAAGTTGACAAAGTTTTATGATGCCATCCATTTGTGTGTGTTGTTTTTGTAGTCAACAGAAACATTTATAATTCCTCTAAAGCAGGGGTTCTTAACCTGGGGTCCACGGACCCCCAAGGGGTCCGTGGAAAGATTTCTGGGGGTCCGTGAGCTTGGATGGGAAAAAAATTACTTATTATGTTTATTTTCACTAACCTCTAACTGAAATCTAGCATTTCCTTCAATTATGAATGTATGCAATAAGCCACAGTAGTGATAGCTGTACCTGTTGTCACCAATAGAACAGATGTGTTCATATCACATTATAATTGTTGCAGATATCTCGAAATATCGTTTATGCTCATCAGTACTTCGAAATTACGGTAGTTATTAGATCCGCCGCTAGATTGCACGTGATCACAGTCTTGCTGTCTACAGACGATCGTGCGACGTAGCTGGCAAACTATCGGGCAACTCTGTGCCTAGTAGTCGTTCAGCCACCAAATGGTGAAGTCGCGTGTTCTCACATTGGTTGCCCAGAGATTGTGTTACTTCCCAGTGTTCCCTATCTACAATTGTTTGTTGATCAATACGTGGAAGGAGGTGAGTCGTTTTCATCGTTTTTTAAAGTTTTACAAAACTGGACAGTTCAAATGAGAATTCGTAACTCTCCGTAAGGAGGCCTCTTGTAACACAGATAGGCACGCGGGCTATGAGTGTAGACCACGCTAGCTCAGACACATCTGACAGTTGAGATAACAGGACATGACTCCTAATCTACTGCTGTAATCCGCATGTCTATTCGAGGGCTAAAAGCCATTAAAAGTGTTAAAACTGGATAAATTGTAAAACCTGCCTAATTTTACTTACTTGTCATATAAATTTCTTGAATATCGTACACTTTACTGAATTAACATACAAATTACTTATTTATATGCAGATTTATCAAACAATTTACTTAAAAACCATTCAAAAATACTGAGTTTCAAAAAAAGTCAATTGAATCACATATTTTATTTTAGCTTTATTTATTTTATTTTTTTTTACAGACCCAATTTAAGTTGAAATGTCGAAGAAAAGGAAGTACGATGAGGATTATATATTATTTGGTTTCACTTGCATTAATGAACTTGACGGGACTCAAAAGCCAGTGTTTTTTGTGCGGAAAAATTCTTGCGAACGGAAGTATGAAGCCAGCAAAACTGAAAGAGCACCTCAGGTCTGTCCATCCCGAAAATTCATCTAAGGATGCGGGTTTTTTTTGTGTGAAAAAAGCTCAATTGGAAAACTTGGATTTGCCATTTCACAAAAGCCTTTTCTTGAAGCATCCTATAAAGTTGCTTACCGGATTGCCAAACAAAAAAAGCCCCACACTATTGGAGAGACTTTAGTAAAGCCATGTGCACTGGAAATGGTCGAACTGGTTTGTGGACTGGAACAGAGGAAAAAACTGGAAGAGGTTCCCTTGCCAAATGATGTGATACATTCTGGAATAGTTGATATTTCTTTTAACATTTTGAAGCAGGTCATCGAGGAATTCCCCTTCAGTAGGCAACTGGTTGAAACTACAGACATCTCTCAATGTGGCCAACTCCTTGTTTTTGTTCGCTATGTGCATGCTGCGCCATCAAAGAAGAATTCTTATTTTGTGAGTCCCTTTTGAAAACTACAAAGGCCGTCAACGTTTTGAAAATGGTAAAATGTTTTTTTTACGAACGAATCTTTGACTGGAAAGAAAAGCTTCATTCTCTTTGCACAGATGGAGCTCCTGCGATGCTTGGTAATACATCTGGTTTTGCTACTTTAGTGAAAATGGAAGCTCCTCAGGTCGTCGTCACTTTTACACAGACGCACTGGCAACGAAGACTCTTGCAACAACCCTGAAAGAAGTTTTGTCAACAGCCGTAAAAGTTATCAACTTTATCAGAAGCAGATCTCTGAATCATCGCATTTTTAAACGATTTTGTCAAGAAATGGGAGCAGAATATGAAGTGCTTCTCTACCACACAGAAGTTCGCTGGCTTTCAAGAGGACAAGTGATGAAGCGCTTGTTTGAACTAAGGGCAGAAGTTTCACTTTTTCTGAAAGAAAAAGAAAACCCACTCTTGGAACATTTTGAAAGAAAGGATTTTATCCATGGGTTGGCTTATCTGGCAGATATTTTTCACCATATGAATGAGATAAATCTTTCCATTCAAGGTCCTGAAGTCACCATTATGGAAGCAACTGAAATATTACAAACTTTCTTGGTTAAGCTACCGATATGGAAGAAGAGAGTAGAGGCCGGCATCGTTGCAAACTTTCAAATGCTGGAGGAAGTGCTTTACCAAGATGGAGTTAAGATACCAAATTCTGTCAATTTCTTTGAAAAGAGAAATCTGCGAACACTTGGAAACACTTCAGAACTCTTTCAAAAGCTATATCTATCTTGATGGCATTAAAGTTGAACCATGGATCCGCAATCCTTTTCTTTCTGATATAAACTGTATCGAAGATGAACTCATTGATCTTAGGTCAAAAAACTTATTACAATTGGAGTTTAACTCAAAAAGCCTTGGAGAATTCTGGTGTTCCTTGAGAGAAGCCTATCCTCTCCTTGTAAAGCGAGCTATGGAAGCTTTAATTTGCAACAATATATCTTTGCAAATCGGGATTTTGAACACTTGTAACCATCAAAACAAAAAATCGAAATCGATTGGATGTCCAACATGACATGCGTGTTGCCTTGTCAAATACCACCCCACAGTTTAATGTTCTTATTCAAGATAAACAACAGCAGCCTTCACACTGACATGTCTTTGAAACAAAGCTGCAAACTGAACTGAACTGCTGAACCGAACCGCAGTCATTTTGCTGAACCATGAACCAAACCGAAACCACTGATTAATTTTTCAATGAACCAAAAACCGAACCGTAATTTTTTCCAAAAGTGGTTCGGTTTCGGTTCGATCTCAATCCACAAATTACGGACCAAGGAAAAGACCAGGAATTTCCATTGGAAAAACCAGCGGGTTTGCTTCAAAGGAAAGAGTGCCTATCTCTTTCCTCTCTGCTACTATTGTTATCCACAGACAACATTTATGGTGAGGGTTTTGGGGACACCAACTGAGACAATATCCGGGTCAACCACTGTAGGCAGAAACCGACCAACAGAATATAGAAAGATCTTTATCTGAACGCAGGCAAAATGGTCGTTTTACAATGACCTAGAAAGGAGCCATAATCCGCTTTCGTGCCGAAAGAAAAATCCATGCCCTTACCATCACCATCATCCCCTTCAGCATCGTAATTAGCAGACCTGAGAAAATATGCCCTGCTGTGTCTTTCTTAGAACACCATTAACTCTCCTCATCTCTTTTTCTTCAGAAAAATTCAAATTGTTTCTCTCAACGGCTTGAGCTTTCAATGACATCATTCCTTTTCCAACTCTCGTGTGGTGGCAAAAACAGGCAAGGACTTCGGCGGATCTCTTGGATCGGAGGCATTCATTTCCCGCAGAATTCCTTGAATTATCTAAAGTGTGTATTTTAAATAATATTTTAGTAAACTTTATTTGAGACAAATAAAATTAATTAACATGTTAGTGTTATTTAAAGAGGGTCACTACATTTTATAATCATTTGTTTTGAACCACTTCGTATATTGAATAATCTGCCCCGAACTGTCGATTAATTTTAAATTACTCTTGTAATGTAATTTTACTATCATATTGATTTTTTGATTACTGGCAAAAGAATCAAATTAGCAATATGTAATATGTTTGGAATCGAGCTAAAAGTGTATTTTGAAATTATTATATAACTAGCATCAGTGCCCGTTGAATTTCAACAGGTTTAATGAATCTAAATTTTTGTCAATGCAACATGTAAAAATCGCAAGAATAAAATTGTGCACTGTTTTAACAATCGAATATTTCTATATTATAAGTCTGTTTTAATTAATTAACTAAAATCTCACAGAAATTCCTTGTAAATAAAATAGTACCTTTCTTTCTACTAAAATAGCCATTGTTATTAGTTTTAAATTGATTATAGCATTAGGATTTCAATTTCATTAAATAAGCAGAATTCCGGTTCCAGAAAATTGGTTCAATCTTCATTTGCTTCTCATAATACTTTAAATAGATTTTGGAATATAATGTTCCTCAATACCATTTATCGTCTGCTCAGCACTCTTGCCTTCTCATTTTCCGAAACAACCACTTTCACCAGTTTTAAATGGATTTCAAACTTAGAAGAAAACTTTATTCAATTCGGTTAAAATAACCGCATAACAAACTTCTTATTCCAAAGAAAATTTAATATAATAAAAGCCGTCGTCTGTTGGTTGGTTGGTTGGTTGGTCACGCTATGCAAATGCTAATAACTCAAGAAATAATAGTCATTGAAACTTGGTAGGGATGCTTGATTAACATTTATTCCGAGAATGACGAATTTAAATCGCGAAAAAATTCCTTGGTTCGTCTCTAAGAGAAGCCTTTCCATTTCCCATTACTTAACATGTAAAATGCGATTTTTCGACGTGCAGGCTTTTATTCATTTGGAAATTAAAATTAGAAGATATTAACAGACGACCTTTGGATTTGAACCATTTTGAAGAAAAATTTATAAAGTTTCTTATTCCATTTGTCTTTTTTCGCCCACAGTTCGAAATATTCCATGTTAAACGTTTAATGTGCATATTTTGTGGAAATCTCGCCATTTTAACGTGATGTTGCTATGTCGACCATTATCATTGTTACACCTCAAATTACTATTATTGTATACATCCTTCTGGGAATAAACGTGCCTTGAGTGCTTCAATACGAAAGAGACAGAGAGGAAGGAAGGGGAGAGATTTGCGTGTTTTGTGGAAAATAAGTATATTAACGTAAATATAAAAAATTTTAAGTATCGACAGTGTCATTTTAGAAAAATTGGAAATAAAAAGCATTCTTAAATTAAATTCTTTATAAACCATACGTGCTTACGAATTTATATTGTTATTCCTCGAATTAATTTCGTAATAATGGCCAAAGTTTGGAAACGAATATAAATTAAAATTCAATTAAAATTAAAAGAACATTTAAAACTGTTAACAGGCAATTTTCGAAGAAAGAACAGTGGATCTTTTAATGAATTGAATTTTTTTTATAAAAGGAATTTTGGTGCTTATTTAATACAGAGTAAGTTCTAAGGCTTATAATCCATTTAAATCTAATAACATTGGCTATTATAGTTTAAAGGAAGAACTTTATTTATTCAATTAAAATTAAAAGGACATTTAAAACTGTTAACGCAATTTTCGAAGAAAGAACAGTGGATCTTAATTTTAGGCTAGCATTGCCTATAATAAAAGGCATTACTTTGGAATTTACAGTATGTAAAGTGGAAGTTGTACCGAACTGACTTAAGTATAATTCAAAGCAAAAATAAATTTAAAACTATTGAAAGTTGTTGTTTCGGAAACTGAGAAGGCAAGAGTGCTGAGCGGACGATAAACGATATTGAGATACATTATATTCCAAAATCTATTTAAAGTATTATCAGAGGCAATTGAAGATTGAACCAATTTTTTGGAACCGGAATTCTGCTTATTTTATGAAATTGAAATCCTAATGCTATAATCAATTTAAAACGGTACTTTCCTGTTAACGGGAATACCTCAGAAGATAAACATGTATTGTTGTGATATGTTACGACATATTTGTTTGTTAACAATGCATAACAACGGGGGAATTACTTAAAAATCACACTTTTTGAAACTTATTTATTAATAAAAGCAACGTAATTACTAATACAATCTAAATTTATGTTACTAGGGGGTCAATATGTCTTTATGGCATTTAAAATTTTTTTGGTGATATAACATCTTTCCCATGCAGTAGCTTGGTAAATCAAGGGCATATGGTATAAGTAAATATATTTGTCATCCTTTAACTTCTATAAGCAATTGAGGGACAGAAGGGGTTGAGAAGATCAGGTCAGTGAGTCATTTATTAGATTTCTTTATCATATTAAAGTAATTTTAAATTATTAAATGGTTATTTTTTATTTTTCCTCATAGGAAATTGCCTCTAGGAATAAAGGACAAGATTGGGCTATGATTGCTGCTGAGCTGGACAAAAACCGATCTGAATTTCAATGTATTATTCAGTATCAAAGACATTTAAATACAGATATGATTAACCATAAGTGGACTGATGAAGAAGATGAATTGTTAAGGCTTTTGGTTGAAAAGTGCCGGGTTGGAGATTTCATTCCCTGGGCCACAGTAAGTTTGTCTCTAGCTCATGAAAATTTGATAATAGAAGTACAGTAAAACTCGTTTATAACAATCATGCCTAAAACGAAATCTCGGCTATAACAAAGAAATGTCTCGGTCCCTTGGACTTCTCCATAAGGGCATTGGTTAAATTTCTTGGATGTAACGAACACATTTTACAAATTCTTGGCTGTAACGAACAAATGTTTGGTCCCGTGGCAAAAAAATGCTCCATATATAATGAATGTTGGCGAGCGGAACGATAAGTAACGAACAGTTTCTGCCCCTGTTTACCGTGCACTTGTTGGTAGAGAGGTTTGGAAACCTTTTAACCTCCTCCCCTTCTATATGAATTTCCACGCTCCCTTTGTTTCAAAATTGATATTAAAAATGTGAAATTTTTATGTAAATTAACCAATCACCATACGGTAATGGGACGCACTGTTTAAATTTTATGTATCTGTCAGCGAAAGAATTTGCTTTCATACAATGTGATTAGTTTCTGTCGACTAAGTGTATTCTTGTGATATACTATAGAGCGTTCAAGAGGACCATGGATATTACAGCTGCCGCCTGAGTGTGGTTGACTTATTCGCTTCTCGCTCGAACTGAAATTATGTATCCGCGGCTTAGGTTAGTTTTAAATTTCACTCTATTTATTTGTTTTATTCATTAGTGTTTGTTGTTGTTCTCATCTATGAAGATTAGTTGTCTTGTAAAATAACATTTATTAAATAATTTAAATAATAATTATTACTGAGATTTATGGAAGAATTTCCCTCCGTTACTTCTAGGTAACGCTGGGCGGTAGTAATATCAGTTCTGTTAGCTTTGATTTTCTTTCTGTCTACATACAAAGAACCGCAAATTGTTATTCAGAAGCGATGTATTTAAATTAAAATAATGTTAGACATTATATATAAGTTTTAAATGTTTCATTTCCTATTATATCTTGTTGTTTGAAATTATTTTGTTTGATTATCATATTCATTGTATTTATCTTATTCGTATAGTGGCTTGACGCTTCAGGAGATTCTGGATATTTTAGAGGAGAATGACCCTGAATATATCGGTAAAATTTATATTGAGCCTCCTGAAGCAAACGTGCTTTCTGACGAGGACTCGGGAGGTGAGGACGCAGGCACCATTGACAATCTCTCTGGTCGTCAATTGCAGGCTAACGCTGAGGCTGTTCTTGATAAAAATACTAGGATTGGTGTGTCTGATAATGAAGACGTGCCAGAACAGAAAGATTGCAGTTCGTATAATTCAATGATGTCACAGAGGAAAATCGAGAAGTCATTTTCTTGGAGGAGTAACACAGACCTTCCATCAAAAAATCTTAGTTTTCCTAAGCCAGATTATTCCACCCTACGAGGAGTGTCTTTCGTAGAAATGTTTGAGCTCTTTTTTGTTGAGGAAGTGATTACTTTCTTAGTTTCGGAAAGGAATAAGTATGCCTTATTCAAAAATGATCAGTCTGCAAATGTCACAAAAGAGGAAATTAGAGTTTTCTCGAGTATACTGATATTATCAGGATATTTTACGGCACCCGATAAACACTTGTATTGGGAGGATTCTCCAGATACACATCATGCCCTCGTCGCAGGAGCTATGCGAAGAGACCGTTTTTTGGAAATAACCCGCTATTTCCACTGCGCTGTATCAAGAAAAGGCTGAAACTTCATCATAGAGCTGAAAGAAGAATGGATTATGATGAAGGTATGATTGCGTATTATGGACGACATCAATGCAAGCAGTTTATTCGTGGAAAACCCTCTCAACCCAAACTTCTCGCCGAGTATAACAGAAGCATGGGTGGCACTGGCCTAATGGATCGAGATACAAACTGATATAAGATAGGTATTCGTTCCAAGAAATGGTGGCGGCCTATATTTACATGGTTTGTAGACATCTGCGTTTTCAATGCGTGGATTTTGGCTAAGAAGAGAGGAACAGAGGTCTCCCAGCTTGAAGTAAGAAGGCAGATAGTACAGACCTATCTCATCAGGTATAAAACAGCACCAGCTCCAGGCCGCAGAGCAGTTGTACCCAGACATGTTGAGGAATTACTTCGATATGACGGAGTAAATCATTTTGTTATCCCCTCAAAGAAAAGGCGTGGCTGTGCAGGTGAATTCTGTGAAAGTCATGTAAGCACAGAGTGCTCAGAGTGTGACAAGGGACTCTGCGTAAAGTGCTTTCTGCAATATCATACACGCTTACTATTTCGTAACAAGAATGTTATAAAAAAATGCTATTCTAATTCCATGATACTTCGTAAATGTCGCTTTTCTTGATTGTTACAGAATGTTCATCACTTCCGTATACTGTTCTGCTTATTTGAATTGAAATAACTATAAAATAATTTGAAAATTATCATAAATAAAAGCAGTGTACGAAATAGTTTTATAATTCTTATTTCGATGGAATTATATTACAGAAGCAATGCGATAATTACTTACAGAAGCTGTGAAGTAGAGTGCAGAAACGATATATTTATAAATAAAACTAGATTCTTTATTTCTATGGTTTTGATAAAATACTAGCAATTGAAAAAGATGTGAAAAAGGACGCAAGATAAATTTATGATCAATATGTCAAACCAAGACGTATCAGTGACTGTCAAAGATTTTATGAGACTTTCTCAGTTGATAGCAGAACCGCCCAGCGTTACCGTACGGTAGTGGCCTGTATCTCGAAATATATAAATCGTACATTGAAAATATTATATATTTAGTTTATCTGTCTACTAAAAGACTGAATGTACGAAAATGAAAGACATCCGCAGAAAATAAAACTGGGCACTGACGGGTTAATGACCATAATAAGCAGTGCAGGTGAAACAATAGAACATATAACTGCAGGATGTCCACAACTAGCTGAAACAGCGTATTTTCGGCGACATAACCAAGTCGCTAAGATAATACATAGGTACCTAGCAGTGAAGCATATGATATGATTAAAAATCCACCACCGTATTATAAGTACACTCCGACATCAGTGCTGGAAACAAACGAACATATCCTATATTGGGATAGGAAGATATACACCGATAATAGTGTGGATTTTAATAAACCAGACATTGTTCTCATTAACAAGATTAATAAGGTGGCTCAAATTATTGACGTTACTATCCCGAGCATGCTCAACTTACGGAAATCAGAAAGGACTAAAACCACGAAATATGAGAACTTAGCAATAGAATTAAAAAAGGTGTGGTAACTTTCAGCAGTGTATGTAATCCCAGTAGCGATCTCAGTAGATGGTGTGGTTTCCCAAAAACTAAAGAAAAAACTTGAAGAGTTTGAGATACCTCGGGGCTTGTTTCAAGGCATGCAGAAGGCTGTGATGCTACAAACTTGCCACATAGTAAGAAAATTCATGTCAGGGAGATAAACCGAATCGTTTCCCCTCTGAAATGTTAAAACACCAGCTGAAGCCGAGAAAATTATAAAAAATAACAATAATAATAATAAAATTAATTGGTAATTTAAAAAAATCATGTAATAGCAATCGAATATTTTAAACGCCGTGAAGTTGATAAGCATATCTTTGCATATGTAAGTACGGCATTGAAGTCTACTCATTGCAGATACAGTAAATGCTGTTTTAACCCGCTATCTTGGGGATTGTGGATAGCTGATTAGGAGAAATAGCTGTCTAGGGAAGCATTTTTCGATTTTGACATTGCAAATTTAGCAATAACCAAACAAAATTGAGTAATTGAATAATAATTACACTATATAGTACAAAATTATTGTCGATTTTGTATAAGCTTTTAATTTTAAGGACCGGATTTTTTGCATGGAAATTTTGTAGAATGTTGAAAACGTATGTTTTGAGTTATACGTTTCCAACATTCTACTAAATTTCCATGCGAAAAATCCGGTTCTTGAAATTAAAAGCTTATAAAAAATCAATAATAATTTTGTCCGAGTGTATTTATTATTCAATGATTGCAACATCCTTAAAGAGTCACATATTTTGATTTGTTATGCGTTTTCAACATTCTACTAAATTTCCATGGGAGAAATCCGGTTCTTAAAATTAAAAGCTTATCCAAAATCAGTAATAATTTTGTACTAGTTTATTTATTATTCTATGATTGCACCATCCTTAAATAAATGTATTTCTTGAATTGTTGAGTGTTCTCAACATTGAACTAAATTTCTATGCGAAAAATCGGGGTTTAATGTTAAAAGCATCACTTTGTCACTTTGTATGTAATGCTTTTTGAAGCTTAATATCTCGTAAGTGACTGAACTGAACATGATGAAATTTTCAGGATAGCATTATGATATAATATCAAAACGTTTTAATGCATCAAACTAGGGATCAAAGACCCAGGTTCGACTCCAGGGGATAGTTTCCATTTCCAATAAGTTAAAAATCAATTTTTTGCCGTGCAGACTTTCATTCTTTTTTAGATTAAAATTAGAAAGAATTGACCTATGAACTTCAGATGTGAGCCGTATTGAAGAAAACATTAAAAAGGTTCTTGTTCTGTTTGTCTTTTTCTGCCTACAGTTCAAAATCGCTCAATTTAAACGTTTAATTCACACAGTTTGAGGAAATCTAGCCATTTTAAGGGGATGTTGCCTTGCCTACCAATTCCATTATTAGACCTCGATATCATATTTTTATTTCAATCCTTATGGGTGTAAACGTGCTTTGATTGCTTTAAATACGAGAGAGAGGGAGGGAGGGGACAAAGAGAGGGGGAGAGAGGGAGGTAGAGTGAAAGGAGAGAGGGGAAGGGAGAGTGGGAGGGGGAATGAAGGGGAGGGAAATGACTTTCAATACAATTAATGTTTCTGATGCCAATTTGATCTCCATAAATAGCTTGAACGATCAAATCTTTACTCCCATTGATATTTCAGCAGGCATTACAGTAGTCAATAATAATTGCTTTCAACAAATTCAGATTAAAGGCGTTGATTAGTATTTATGCCTATTATAAATTATTTTTAAATAAATGTTACATTTAGTGCTTATTTACAAAAAGAATGAAGTCAGTGGGAGTGAATTTACTGGGAGTGAAATTGAGCAGTTATGAAATTAAGCAGGAATGAAATTACTGGGAGTGAAATTACCAGGAGTGAGATTACCGTGAGCAGGATTACATACAACCGGTTAGAGTATCTGCTGCTAGGTACTAAGGTTGCAAATTCGAATCCCATCTAGGACATGGTTGTTTGTGTTCGTCAGGTTTATATGTAAGGGTGGAAGTGATTGTCTAAATATTGCCCTTAATAAAGAAGGATTATTATTATTCTCTATTATTGTGGCTGTACTGCATGAATGATTGCATAAGAAAACAAACCACTGTGCAAGTGATGCATCCAAATTCCCATTGTTGCAACCTCTACCATCTGTGCAGATAATCCTTATATTTCTATAACTTCTCATTATTTATCTTTGGTTTGCAGGTCACAATGTGTATGAGCAACCGCACCCGATCACAGGTTTACAATAGATGGCAGTATTCTGTAAATCCTATCATTAAAAAGGGTCGCTTCACAACAGAAGAAGATTGTCTAATAATGGCAGGGGTTAAGCGTTTCGGCACAGATTTCACTCGTGTGTCTACACTTGTACCTGGACGTACAACTGCCCAAGTATATGCCAGATATATGCAGTGTTTAGTCAGAATTGGGCCATTGGGAAGATGGACTAAGTAAGTAGTTCTGGTATTTACTTAACCATATTTTAACCTTTTATTGGCGGAATTTAAATTCCCTCATTTGGGTCTTATCAGCATTTAAATGCCATGATGCAGGATACTTGTGTTATTTCTCTATAGCTTACCTTAGATTTATGATAGAGACACGAAATGAAAAAAAGTATTCTTTTCCTTAAAAACATATCTATAATTTAGAAATACTTAAAATTGTCAGTGGTTCATGGAATTACATATTTTTTTTTGATAAATCAAAGGTGGCATAATAATTCCAGAGATATGTTCCCAAACATAACATAGCAAATGCCACATAGTGCCTTCACTGTTTGTTGTCATGCATTTTCTGCTTGCAGTACACATCCCCATCTCATACATTCCTGGGCCAATGTTTGCTATGTCGTCTCTCCCGATGCATCATATCGGCTATACACCAACAAAGCCTATTTGGATATACCGTATTTAATCGATTGTAAGCCGACACCGATTGTATGCTGACCCCCACTTTTCACAAGACCATTCAAGGAAAAATTTTGATTTTCAAGTGCTTAGACAGCTGGGGTCATTTATTTCAAAATGCCAACAAGTATGAACGCCTCAGATTTTCAGTTCGTAATTAAATAAAGAGTATTAACTAATATTACGGCGATATAAAATAGATTTTATTCACTTATTCATAACAACTTCTACTAAAAGAGTAATTTGACCTCGTTATCCCTCGGGATCTTATTCTTGTAAAAAAATAGCCGTTTCTCGTAAATCACATACGGACACCATATTACAAAACATACATTAGTACTACATGAGTATCACCTGGGTATTCCTTTTCACTTTTATTCTTAAATTATTCTCCCAAGTTGGCTGCTGTGCCGCTAAGGCACGAGAAAGTAACGGTTCACTCGGGAAATCCGAGTACGCGCATGCTATACACACTGAAACAAGATAGGTAGAGGAGGGAGGGAAGGGGGGTAGGAAAGGCAAATGTTTCAATTCACGAGTAAAATGAAACATTGTGTACATATGTGGCTTCTTACGCATACGAGCGCTATTGCTGCATTTTTTACAACTTTGACGCGCCACGTATTATTTACGTATTTTATTTCTTTGTAGGTGTTCAGTCATTTTGATTCTTTTTTGCATATATTTAAAGTAGATAGTTTACTTCAACTTTAATACACTTATATCTCGCGTTATAATGTAACTACGGACATAAATTCATTGACTACTTTTTTTACACCGATTCTAAGCCGAGTGACGATTTCTGAGCTGGTAAAAACGTAAAAATATGTCGGCTTACAATCGATTAAATACGGTATTCCACAAAGTTATGCCTAAAACAACAGATTTTATCCTATGTTTAGTGTCCAGTCCAGTTAGACTCAATAGATTCAGTCAGTGCTGCTCCCGTTGTTTTACACAAAAATCAACTCGTTGTATTCACACTGCAGACCTGAGTCTAGCTGATTCAAGATCAGTCATGCTGAGTTCATGATTCGCCACTCAATTCACCAGCCCTGGTGAACAATAAAATGTCTTTAACAAAATCTTCCATTACATGCATGCAACCTTTGTAATTAACAATAGCTGGAAGAAACAAAAAATGCTTGTATCAGTAAATAAGATATTTGTTACAATAATGTTTGAATGTCAAGAATTCTTGCCATCCGTACGCAACGTGTTAAGTTTTTTCACATTTTTAAATAATATCTAATATAATATTTACATTTTTATACTGGCAGGGAGGGCAACTCCCCCCCCCCCCCATTGCCCTACCCACTGCTGATTGCTGATGCCCATGTATATGGTATTCATGAACAATAAAGTTTCTTCAGGAAATTTTAGGAAATATGATTTGATAAAAATTATTAACAGTTATATAAAATAAAGGAATTTGTATTATAATTTATTATGTTTACTATTTTCAATCAAATGGGGGCACATAACATTCAAGGGGGCTGCAACAGTTGAAAGTTTGAGAACCACTGGTTTTAATGGATAGGAATGTAGGAATTATGAGAAAAATTTCAGTTTTTATACATCCATATCATGAGAACTACAAATGGTTTGGATTGGAGTCTTTTCAAAAAATAAACTTTAACATATCTACACATTTTTTCCCTCAATGTATCCCTCTAAATCTATTAGGGAAAAAGTTTTTTGCAGACCAAATTTTTCATGTCTCAAGAAAAAATTTCGGGAAAGGAATAATTTTATTAATTTTTCAAAGGTGTTTGATTAATAATATTTGTTTTTGATTTCTACAGTCCTTATAAGCAATCTTTCAAGAGGCATAAAAAAAAATGTTGTCCCTATTGGATTAATAGAAGCCAAGATATGACGTTTTATGTTTAAAGAGAAATAAAAATGTAGATTGTGGAACTTTTTTGTTTCACTAACTTTTGACATTTTCTCCAAATTTTTATAAAATTAAATTATGCATTACCAGATTCAGCGTGAAATTTACTATGATTGAGGGTCATAATTTCGCTTGAGTGACAATGTCACTATAATCACCACAAATTTGGCAACTGAGTGGGATTAGAGAAGGAGAGAGCTATAGGGAAGACCTATGGAAAAGAGATAGCAATGTCCCATAAGAGATCATTCTGCCAACTTATGGTGGAATGGAGTAGGTACGTAATTCTCCCCAGGACCTTTTGAATGGGCGTGCCGCTCGGCTGGTTTTACTGACAGCCCGGATAATTAATCTGGTGAATTGACATGGCAAAATAATGAGCAGGAATGGAAAAATAATTTAAGACATTTTGTAATTAATACTTATAAATTGTAAAATTTCATGAAAATATAATATGAATAAATTAGACCCTTAAATGAATTTGAAACAGTGATTAATAAACATATCGTATATGGAACTTCTAGAAAGATGACTCGTACATAACGTTTCAAGGTCATGTCGTCTGCTGCCGGCCGGCTTGGTGGTGTACTACCAACTGCATCCTACACTGTCATGCAACGTAAATTATTTATGGAAACAACTAACATGCTTTTCATATTTTTGAATATTCAGTTTAGTAAGCCTTCCCCAGTTTTAGACGTACCAAAATCAATCTAGTCTTCAATCCAAGGCCATGTCGCAACATCCCCTCTCCCACCGATACATCCCTCCTCTTTTCTCTTGTTCGTACTTAAAATTTCGACATAACGCATGTTGTGTCTCTCGGTCTCAGGTATTACTGTCAGTGCACAAATCAGTGATTTGTTCATATTAAATTTAATAATAACGGTATTTTGTATTTATTAAATTATGCCATAATGAGTAAAAAGTTAAGTCAGAAAACGACACTTTAGTTATTTTAAGAAAGACGAAACTGATAAGCATAGTAGTGACGGCACCAAACCAACAACAGAATCATTGATTTCCGACAAAGACATTGTGGAGGCTGGTCCATCTGGTGAATTAACTTCTGCACAGTCTCTTTCAAACTTAAAACGTGCATCTAAACACTGCTTATCGGGTATTAACAGTGAGTGGTTTAAAAAATTTGATTGGTTAGTAGTGAAAGATAATGGAATGATGTGTTCCACATGTATGAAATATGGAAAGAGACGACCCACAAAAAGGAAGTGACTATGCCGTGTACAAGACTTGGAAAAGAAAGCTTGGTTGACCATGAACAAAGTAAGTTACACGCTGATTCTTGTTCAGATATAATTGAAAAACATGTACTAGAAGAAACTGGGTTAGGGCAAATTGAAAAATCAATTTCAATTTTGAATAACTTACAGAGAGATGCTTTTCTTGGAGCTTTAAGATCTATGTATTGGTTAGCGAAAAACGAGTTACCACATATTACATTATTTGAAAAATTGCTCGAGCATTGCAAGGCTATGGGTTGTTCCTACTTAAATGGAACCCATATGGCAGAAACGGTTCGGTTCTGCTACGGAATTGAAACTACAGTTGTGGCATTCGGTTCTGGTTCCGACAGAACCGTTTGCTTATTTTGGTGTTTAGTTTCAATCCAAGGAGTGAAACTCCAGAATCGAGAGTGAAATGGTTTCTGTTCAGGTTCTGTGAGGCAGTAGGTTTCGGTACGAAAGGGCGGTTGGAAGGGGTAAAGGTCCGGCGAGAACCGTTCCGGAACGGGTTCGGTTTCGGTTCTCAACTCTAGTTCATTGGGTTTCGCTCCTGAACTGACATAGGATAGGATCTGTACTGGGGACCAAGATGGCGTAATGGCTAACGTGCCCAGAAGGTCCCATATTCAAATCCCAGGAGTGGCAAAAAGTTTTTCAGTGGCATAGTCGGTCCCTAATTCATGGTATTAACAAGGATTTACATTGGGTTGAGAGGTTTAAATAATTTCATACTTAAAAAAACAAAATCGTGTTTCCTTCTAATTAATCTCCTATCATCCGTGGATTCAACATCGGTGTAATGTTTTACTTTCTTAGGCAGAGGAAGCGCTCTCAAATTGACATTCTTTATTTTTATTGCAATGAAAAGACACCTTATGCGTCGTAATTCCGTAATCCTAAGATTTCTAATTCTCAGTTCATCGATGTTGAATCTGCGTATGATAGGAGATTAATTATACTCGTTTTCTACTCTTATGAAGCTTGAAAATCCTATTTGAATGCTTACTGCTGCAGCCAATGAAAGCTCGAGAGACTGTCGATGGGGAGGGGAGAAAATCAGTCGGTCTCTCGCCATCGTGCTGTTCACATCGCTCCGAGCTCGACTGTGTTGCCAGATCTACCGCGTTTACGCCTTAGCGTTCGCATGCGACTTTCTTCAAGAGCGGATATCGGGCAAGAGCGTATTACTTTCTTGCGCCTCTCGAAAACTTCAAATGGTGGTGGAAGGGGAAAACGCCCTGATTGGCTATTCGCTGCGCCATGGTCAAGCTTCATAAGAGTAGAAAACGGGTATAGAAGTCCACACGATTTTGTTTTGATATTGCGATATTAGTATTATTTAAACCTCTAACCAAACATATTCTGGTGTAAAAAGTAATGCAGTTGTGAAATTCAGATTGCTAATTTTTATTTCTCCATAATATTAACACATTAATAATACTTTAATATTAGGTCTAGAGAAATCAATAAATGGATTTCAATTGTTGAGTTCATCGCGGACATTGCGTTTATAGAAACCGATGTAAAGAAGGTTGTTATTGAGATAAAATTTAAAATTAAAGTAAGAAATGAATCATTGTTGAAATAAGCATTTTAGAAAATAAAATGTGTTTATCAGGTTTGCATTTACTTTATTAATTGCATATTTTCCAATAAAATATGGTATCAAGATTATGTACTCAAATGACCTGAGTTTGTTTTCCAAATCAGTTGATGTTAGTAACGACTCTGAACGACAGCAGCTGTTTTCGAAGCAGCAGCTTTTTGCTATCAGTTTAATTTAAATGCATTCAACAAGAGAACAGAGTAAGTTTCCTGAAACCTTATTGGTATTTTGTGTAATGAGAACCATCTTTAAAGCTTATATATAAATATTTTATCAGTTCATTGAATAAAATAATTCTTAGTCATAGCGTGTTTTATAAGCGAAGTCTATGTGATAGTTGGTCTTCGTTTGCCAAACAAATTAAATTTTTTTCCAGAATAAATCGGCATGGCCTACCAATACCCATGGCACGCTTTCTTGGTATTTGCTATTATTTTACTTAGTGCAGGAGTTTAAATAAAAAAGTAAGTTTATTGATGCCTTCACTATCCCAATAATTTTGCACTACGAAAGCAGTATTTGAGCCCCTCATGCATTACATTATTTTAGCAATTTCTTGAATAGAATAACACCTAGAATGCAACTGAAACCATTTGTATTTAGGCTAGTTGAGAATGGACAATTCATTTAAAACCTGAGCAACACCAGGCACTTCCGCTAGTTTTTAATAAAATTATTAGCTTACTGGGAATTATGTCTTTTCCATAACCCAACCCAACTTAACTGACACAAACGTGAAGAACGAGCACAGCAGTATTAGAGCGTGCATACACGGTGAGGTCAAATAAGACAGGTGCCGCAGTCGCGCCTACAGGTGGGCAACTAGGCGCCCACCAATCTACCCACCCACCTCCCCCGTCTGACCAGTCAGAGCACAAACGTGCTGATCCCTAGCTTTGCAGGTTGGCCAGGCCGTCCGGCCGCCTAGGTTGCTCTAACGGACAGATGTGCCAAGTTTCAAAACTTGATGAATTGTTTCCCCTAAAATGTCCAATTTGACTGGACTAGTCGGTCCACTCGTTAGTGCAGGGGTCGGCAACCCGTGACTCATAAGCCGCATGCGGCTCTTAGAGGTATGACCTGTGGCTTCCGACGCCTACTCTCCCGCTTAAAGCGCACCAGACGATAATGACGGTCTCAATTGATAAATAATAATAATCGTTCTCAATAGAAGGATCCAATATGGGCTGTTAAGTAAAAATTTTATTTTCAACTTTCCCATTTTCATCTATCCTCCTAGATTCATTTTCTAAAAGTATCTCTTTATTTGCTTCATTTGAATGTTTACTTATATTTTCATAGAATAAAAACTTATGTAAAATATTCTGTTGTTTCTAAAGTTCTTTTTACTAATCATCTCCAAAACATCATTGTACCTATGGGTATGTGTGTGTGAAGCTTTTAAATAAATAGATATCATTAAATATGGCTTGATGGTATTTATTACGTATTTTGTCATTATACAAACTCTGTGTCTCATCTTATGTTGGATTCTATACAAATTTGGAAAAAATGGTTCTTTTTGTCAAAAAGGTTGCCGACCCCTGCGTTAGTTGGTCCGTCCCTCTGCCCGTTCCTTCTCCGTCTCCGCGTGCGAGCGCTACACTGAGCCACACCTTTTCACATATCCCGGGAACCCATATGATAGTCATCGGATATATGTGCACTGAAACGTTTTAATTACAAGAACCTGAACTGAAACAAATCCCATGAGAGGGCGGTTACGAGGTTTCTGTCCAGTTCCGGATCGCAGGGAATCGCTCCATGATACGTTTCTCTCCTTGATGGGTTCCGATCAAACGGTTCTACTCCCTGTCACCGAACCCGCTACGGACCGGTCCACGCTGATGGGTTTGGTTCCGTTGCCATCCCTGCTTAAAACACCTTAACGTTGGTAAAAATGCACATTATACCTCAGAAAGAATAATGCAGGAGTTGCTTGATATTTTAGCATCAGAAATTAGATCTGAAATACTGAAAAATGTACATTCTGCAGATTATTTCAGTGTTCTATGTGATGAAACTACAGACATCTCAGTTTTAAAACAGCTGATTGTGTGTTAGTCAACTTAAAAAAGAGGTTAGGGTTAGTTTTGTATCAACCTGCAATATCATTGATGGCAAAGCTGAGATTATAACTAACAAAGTAATTGAAATCCTTGACAGTCTAGGCTTAAAAACTTGTAATCTGGTGGGCCTAGTATCTGATGAAGCAGCTGTCATGACTGGGAAGCAAAAGGGAGTTGCAAAACTGCTCAAAGATAAAACAGATGGACTCATGGTCAACTGTCATTGTGTAAACCACTGACTGGCTCTTGCTAGTGCCCAAGCAGCTGCTGAAGTGCCTTATTTAGTCAAGTTTAATGATATCTTAAGGCAACTGTTTTTCTTCTTCCAAAATTCCTCCGTCAGGATAGCTGGTTTAACTCAGATCCAAAATATACTGAACAGTCGTCAGATTAAACTTAAAATGGCTAGTGACACTAGATGGTTGTCTCATGACTCTGCAGTACAGTCTCTAAGAGAATGCATGATGAGTGTTATAGCTGCACTCAAAAGAGAGGCCACCGAACGAAATGATATCACAGCTGAAGGTTTAAGTAAATATATTAGAACATACAATTTCGTAGCTTCACTAATGATGCTTTCAGATGTGTTACCTCATTTGTCTAACTTGTCTAGAGCATGGCAAAGGCAAGATGTTAACTTAACAGAAATAGAGCCAGTCTTAGAAGCCACAAAACTATCCATCATGGAATTGAAAGACACCCCTGGCATTCATTTTCAAAATCTTCATCAGCATCTTGCAGGTGAATGTTCAGACCTCTACATTGATTATTCAGATGCTAATGTTATCACGTTCAAGTCTACAATCTATGATAAATACATAGAGACACTGTTATTTACCACCTAGAAGCAAGATTTCCAGATATGTCAATCATTTCCTGCTTTTCAAGACTTTTCAATTCAGAAAGTCATGATCAAAGTGAGGCTTCTGAGATTCTTTTTGATTATTATTCTAAAAATGGCAGTCCTGCAGTTTTAAACTATGAAAGTACTAAACTAGAATGGGCAGTTGCATCAAAAATGATTAAAGGACAGTCATACAAAAATCTAGATCCAAAACAAATACTGCTGAAATTAGCAACAACATCTGAGCTCAAACAGTCTTTTCCAAATTTAGCAAAACTAGCTGCTTGTGGACTGGCCATACCTGTGAGCACAGCTGAATGTGAAAGAGGATTTTCTGCACTAAAAAGAATAAAAACCTGTCTGAGGAATCGCATGAATCAGAACACACTAAATAATCTGATGCTGATTCCACTGGAGGGACCAGGTCCAACAGACTTTGATTATGAAAAAGCTGCAGACAACTGGGCTTCTAAGAAGAAGAGAAGAATTAATATATAGTATTTTAAGCTTAGGTAATCACTGTGAGCATTACAAGGTTTTTCATTGCTTAATGACATAATAAGAAAAAGCCTACAAAGTCTTGTTTGTTATAATTACTATATAAAATTTTAACTTTTCCCATTTACGAAAGAAATTTTCATCCTTGTTTGAATTGAATTATAATAAAATTCCTATTTTAATTTGTTATGAAAAAGGTTCTTTTTTAACTAATTCAAAATTGTTTTTATAATATTCTATTGAAAAAGTAACTTGTTTATGTTAAGATTAGTTTGTTTGTGGATGTTAGAATTTTCATTTTTTAGTTAAATATGAAGGAAACTTTTTGCATTTCTGAAGTTCACTTGTTATGTAACAAACACTAAAGTTATGTTTACAGTAATAACAGTATTTCATATTGTTTGCATTTTTCACTCGTAAAAAAATATATATATAAATAAAAAAGTTGGCCTATTGGACTTTTTGTTTTCAATATTATTTGAAAAAATATACAAATATTATTTATTACATACAGCTTTTGCCTTTATTGCATAAATTGTCATTAAATCAGTTCATGTTAAATTATGCAATTAACTTTTGCCCTGCAATATAAATTTACTTTAAGTGTGTGTGTGTGTGTGTTTGCAGAGAAATAGGGGTTGTATTTACAAATAACAGAAAATTTTATAATACTGCACAGTATCTTTTTTTGTCCACCCAGCTGGTAAAAATTTCTGGTGAGAACACTGGAGTATATATTGGATTAGGTTCTGTGAGTAAAAATTTAAATAATTTCTATTTCATGGGCTAATTTGCCCTGTTAATCACCCATAATTGTAGCATTATTGTCTTTTATTAATTCTGTGTGTTTGTATTTTTGATTTGTGTTGGAATTTGCAGGGAAGAAGATGCACTATTGATAAAACTTGTAGATGAGGATGGATGTAAAAAATGGTATGAGCTCACCAAATTCTTTAAACATCGGAGCAGGAACCAAGTACGCCACAGATATCTCTATCTGAAAGAGTGGATTGGCAAAAATCAAGATGTTTCAGTAAGTATTTGCCTGGGATGGCCAAAGGAGCCTCCACTTATCCACTTTACTGGGTGAGACGATTATATTCGTTATGAAAATTTTTTCGCTATTCCCTATGGGTCATGAAGTTCTAATTTTTACAGCATTATGGAGTCCCTTGATCTGTAATTCCCTATGGTTATGATGAGATATTTTGTCATGGCTTATTTCACGTCTTCCTTGGTCTTACACGGGGAGTGCCCACAATGGGAACCTCAGATTTTGATAAAATTTTGCAGTTGGATAGCCCTCGAGTCAAGATTCATGGGCGCATACCACCGGTAGTTTTGGCAGAAATGGGCTTTAAATATTTTTACTTTCTTTCATAAACAAATTCAGCCACGTTATTCCAAAAAGTCCGTGGTGTAATGGTTAGCACACCAGGCTCTCTCTTTTTCAAGGTCATGGGTTCAAATCTCGGTGGTTTTTTTTCTCGAGGACTTTTTTCTTCATTTTTCTTTATGTATATTTTCAAATTTTGTACACTACGTGATGACTTTTATTTCTGTTGCTAATTAACGCATTATTTATAAATACAGGCAACTCCTGAGATTCGACAGGGATGAGTTCCTGAAAACGTGGTCGAATCTCAAACAGTCGAATGTCGAATCAGCACAAATTCAAACAATAAGAACAGAAATAACTATGTCTAGACTGAAACTAAACCTCTCGTGGTCGGGCGGGCCAAAAATTACTTCGCGTAAACTAGTTTCTAATTCAACCGATTGATCAGCTGAGTCGATTCGACTGGTCGAATTCTCATGTTGGTCGAATCTTGGGAGTCGCCTGTACAGGCAGTCTTCTACATTTGTACATAATGCGTTCCTAAAAATGTGTACGAAAGTCGAACAATAGACTTACATGTTATAGGGGGGGTTCCGTTTCCAGAGAGCCAAAAAATATAAAATCTCTAATTATGGTATAAATGTTTAGTTTTTTGAGCAGGGGCCTTTTAGACGCAATCATCGATTTTATAATATAGAGTGATAATGCAAAATGCAATCAAGTATTTAAATAATTGCACAAATAAACATTGCTGTACAGACAAAGACGGCTATGCAGCAGAAACTGGTGGCTGGCAGGCAGCACCACCACGCGGTAACTCGAAATTCGTTTGTCATTTTACTGACATACGTAAGTCCGAATTCGGTGTACGAAAGGCGGTTCAGGGGTGTCAATGTATAATGTATGAAAGTGCGTTTTTTTATTAAAGAATTTTGCTATTTTCATAGTTTTTCTGTAATATTGCCTAATCATGGCCCCAAAGAGAGTGATGATTGAAATGAAAGAAAAGTCGGTAAAAAGGGCGAAAATAGTGATGAGTTTGGGGAAGAAAATTGAAGTTTCAGATAGGCTTGCGCATAATGAATCTGCTTCATCAGTTGGTAAATTACTTGGTGTGAATGAGTCCACAATAAGATCGATTAAGAAAAGTGAAGAAACAAATAGAGCTAGTGTTGCAAGTGGTACTTCAACGAGTACAAAAGTGTCTTTTGTACCTAGGAATCCGTATGTAGAGAAGACAGAGAAGGCTTTAAACCTATGAATCGAGACCCAAACTCGCAAGAAAGTCTCGCTTAGTTCATTTGCCATTCGCGAGAAAGCCAAGCAACTGCACAATCATTATGTCTCAAATTGTTTCACGGTCTGCTAACAGGATATCGCCAATGTCATCGTAGCATTTGTAGATCGGTTCCTTGCTGTTTAAAAAAATTTAAATCTACTAGGTCACTTTCCAGAAACTCATCAATTGAGTAGAATGATTTAGATTTCAGCCAAGAAGCCATTATTCTTTTGAATTTTATTATATTTATGCATTTTGCTTCATTCAGTAATTTATTAAAAGTGTTGGCTCGGCTGACAGACAGTGCCACTATGCAATAGCTCGACATGCTTGTTCATCAGCGGACGTACGAAAGTCCAAATTCGGTGTATGAAAGGCGGTTTAGAGGTGCAAAAATATAATGTATGAAAGTGTGAGTTGTACGAAAGTCGAACGTACAAAAGTTGAGGACTGCCTGTATAAGGTTTTTTAATTTATAGAGGTTTTTCCTTCTTTTCTTATGCTGTGAGACTCCCACTTCTGCTTCCTTAGCTCATTGCCCAAATGAAAATTATTATGCATATCCCTGACCGGTACAAATATTCAGCATTAAATACGGCACTTCAAGCAAAAACTGCTCATTGCGGACAGAAATGAAACCTTTTCCCCGCCCAGCCAAATGGGTGTCTAACGGTGGTTTGTTGGCAATTTTTCATGTAATAATTATCAGTTGTTTGGTACAGTTCCTCCATATCAAAGTAAGATTCATCATCGGAACTTTGAAAATCACTCGCTATAATTCTGGAAAGCTTTTTCATTGCAGTAAAATGGGCGATTCTTAGAAAAGGAAAAATGATCTGCAGTTGCCATTCCGGGTTCCTGTTATTCTTTCAAGAAGTTATCCCAATTATGGTGGATGAGACTAATAGATACTACCATCAATATTTACAGACTTTTGATGAAGAAAATAGACCTTTAGTGCAAGGTGACGTGACTGTAAATGACATTTACGTGTTTCTGGCTCTAACGATACAAATGGGACATGACATACGAGACACGCTGAACGATTATTGGTCCACTCTCTGTCAATTTCACACTCCATTCTATAGTAATAAAATGAAATGTGATCGGTATTTTCATATTCTAAGATTCCTTCACTCTAGTGACAATACAAATCCCCCAGACAAAGATGACGACGACTATGACAGACTGTGGAAACTTAGACAAATATTTGAAAAACTCAACAATTCATACTCTAAATTCTACAACCCATCAGAACATTTATCAGTTGATGAGGTTATTGTTCTTTTTAAAGGAAGGATTATTTTTAAGCAATACATCCCTAAGAAACACAAACGTTTTGGAATTAAAATATACAAACTATGTGACTCAACTGGCTATACATACGACATGACGGTTTACCTGGCGAAAGACAGACAAAATATGCCATTGACAGTGACACCCACACATGCGACTGTGACAAGGAGAGTGGAAGAGGTTGGACATAAACTTTATATGGACAATTTCTTCTCCTCTCCTACTTTATATGAGGATTTACACAGAAAGATGATCAACTGCTGTGGGACAGTTAGACATAACCGAAAAGGAATGCCGAAAAATTTTGACCGTAAGACTTTGAAATTGAAAAAAGGAGACGTTATTTCGCGAGTTAGGGGATATACGACGGCTATAGTATGGAAAGACAAATGAGAGGTGAATATGTTAACAAACGCACACAGTCCACCAAAAGAAGGAAACGCCGGGGAAAAAAGGGGGTGCGCATCTTACACGAGGATTTCTGAACAGGTTATATAAATTGTATCGACAGTAAATTCTCTGCAATATGCTTGCATCTACATTTATATTCGTAAAAGACATCGAATTCTACGAAGTATATGCGTATTTATGCGACCAAGCAAATGTGTAAGTTACGCCCGCGCTCCAGGCAAAAACTCGCAGAAGTAGGCAGAAAGAATACGCCGGCTAACTGGTAACTATAGTTCAATGACTACTGAGGGTTTGCTGGCTTGAAAATAGGTAGGTTCAAGTTCGGTCCTTTTCCCTCATTCAAGGAATTTGGAGTGGTGAAATATTTTTGTGAACGAAAGATTTCATCGTTCGAAAGGAGGACGGAAATCCACATCTCAAGTGTTTGGACTCGTTTGTTCCTAACCTTTCAATATTTACTCACGAGACAATACGCGAAAAAACTTCCCATCCGTGTAGGGAAGTTCCCAGTTCATAGATGAACAAATAGTTCGTGAAGCTCAACATCCGTTCGTAATATTATGTCAGAAACAGAATCGGGGGCGAAGTTGCATAATAATACAACAAAAACAGTTAAGGGATTAACAAAAGAGGACTGTCGGTGAGGAGATTTCTGCTAGTATCGTCATAAAGAGATCAATAAATTGCGTCACGTAGAAGGGAGAAGATGCTTAACTTGAGCGGAACTTGTTTCAGGGAGTGGGAATAGGTGACTTAAAAAAAAACTTATTATGGTTCAAATTAATTTTTTCCCTCCGAACCGGCCCAAAAATAGGAGTTCGTTGGTTACATGAGTATATAGGGTATTAAACAAAACACCGCAAATATGTCATTGGAAATGATTACGTGAAAACAGCTTTCCTTTATTTTTTTAAGCAAACGAACGCCAGCCATACATAACAGTATTTATTTTATTAAAAAATTAATAAAATGTATACCACGGGTTTCCAATTGCGCTATATCGAAATTGCGCTAATCAAACATGCGCTAAACGAGGCATGACTGTACTATGTGGAAATTTTGTTTTTCAATTGCTGTTAACCCTTTTGCTGCTACGCCGGTATGCTACCTGCAGTGCTCCCAGTGCTGGGCTAGTTCCGGCTAACCAGTTACCACTTTCTTTCACAGTGTTTATTCATATTTACATGTTAATACTTGTATTTAATTTACTGATGTAATGTTTTGAGCGGTGAAACCAGGATTCTGTGGAAGAAACACATGAACAAACAGCTGAAATGAATGGTCAAACCATGAAAAAATAGGTTCCAAAATTTTCATTTTCTTCTGTTTGGGCAGGTTTTTCTTTTCTCTATCACATTCTGATATTTCACTATAACATTCATTTTCACTAAAACTGAAGTTATCATCAGAACCTATTTCATCTATAACCTTCAAAATGTTGTTTGTACTAACACCGGCCATTTTGGTAGAAACCGATATTAAAACAGACATGAAAAACGATAATTTTTAGTCAAAATATCTGAAAAATAAGAAAATATTTACTTCAGTATAAAAGAAAGCATTTAAATTGATTTAGAGGAAATTAAAGGAAGTATTGATAGTGAAATGACAATAGAAGGTGGACGAAGCAAGGAGGCACCACTTCAGGCTGCTCGAGTTGACTCGAATGCAGCAGCAGCGTTAACAATTGATGCAATTATGTCAGTTGCACTATAAAAGACATACTTTGTATACTATTCTGAGATAATATTTATTGCCATACTAGATTTATTCTGATAAATTAAGCAAGTACAGACTTTGTATAAATGAAGTAGCAATATAAATGAATAATAGAGGTTTAAAGTGATGTTGTCACTCCAATTCTGCAGTCTAATGTTTCTAATCACATTTACATCAATTGCTGTATGCAAGTGAAAAAGTTAATACAAGTGCTTAATAGGCTTATTAACCCTTCAAGTGCGCAGGACGTTTACTTAAATCCCGTGTTTGAGGTCAGATGAGGTATTTAAAAATTTGCGAAAATGCGTGATTTCGATTCCTGAAAATTGAAAAATTCGTAACTTTCTTCATTTTTATTGGATATGTATAAAATTTTTTGAATATTTTAGTAGATCATAACATTTATAAGCAATTTATTTTACATTATCTTACATTAAGCACAATCTTTACAGGAGAGAAGAGAAATACGAAATACGTAAATCACCCCAATTGCCGACCAGTTAGCGTGCACCCATGCTTTCATATATCATTCAGTATTATGAAAACTATAAACGGCATTGATACGCAGTCTTTTTCAAAATAATCACTGGATGTACCTACCTAAACCAAATAGAAAAAAAGTTTCTCGCAGGTCAACTTTTTCATGTCTTGACTAAAAATTTGAAATAAATTTGGTTTCATATATTTTAAAAAGACATTTCATAAAGCTTATGATGTTTTGAGTTATACAGTAGGCATTCATAGTCAATATAGAATTAACATGGTGAAATTTGTCCTATTTCGTTCAGTAGAAACGGAGCTATGATGTTGTATGTATCAGAATACGCATAATAAGGTAATTAGAAAAGTTAAAAGTTTTTTAAAGGCATTTGCTTTATCCCATTTACCATGAAATGTACAAGAAAATATAACTTCAGTGAATCATCTATATTGAATTTTTTTTACTAGCATTCACTTCAGACTAACTTCATGAGAGCGACACGAGAATATTTCTCCTGTGAAGACGCGAGCGTAAGGGCATGACGCAAGCGCTCGCTCCGAAACTTTCACATACTACGCATCATCAATGATTTATTTTTGTAAACAGAACTTGGACCCAAGAAGAGACGTTTCTTCATCTCTATCTCATACTATAATGGTCTCAAGAAATGCTGAAGCAAGCACATAGCCCGAAGAGAGCCGAACAATGGTTTTCGTTGTTCGGCTCTCCTCGTCTTATACCTCTCAACCTCTGAGTCATAAGAAAAACCAAATTGAAAGCGAATTTTGTAAGCAGATGAGTAGTATAGATCTTGTTTCACTTTGTAGTAACATTCGTGTCAAGATACGGTTCGTCTCAGCATTGGATAGGAGATTTTTAGAAGACGTGATTCCCCAATTTGCGAAAAATCAATCACAAAATTTAATGCACATTAAGTGTAATAAAAAAGACAAAAAGATAAATAGGTAGGCCAAAGGTTCCTCTTTTAAAATATATAAAGGTTATCCATATTTAAGAAAATTTACTGTGTCAAAAAAATAGAGAAAGCTAGCGACCTCCGCGACGTTCCCAGTATGCATGACGACGCTGACGGTTTAAGTAGTGTTGGAGCAGATGTTGCAGGTAGTGATTAATGTTTTTTTGATATTAGGTATACAAAATGCATAATAAATAATATTTTGGAAGTTTGTATTCATTAGTTGTGTGAGAGTACACTGAGAAATGTTTTTGACCTTGTATTGGAAGGAAAATTTCCCATTTTCAAGCCCTGTGAGACATTTCGTATGATACCATGAATATACTCAACGATAATGTTTTAACATGCTTAGTGTGAAATTATATGAAATATATTTCTGTCAAATTTAAATGCACATATGTAGGGTCCCACTGCAGGATTTAATTTGGGGTATTGAAATACTTTTTGTCCATATTCTGAAAATATTGCATATACCATATCTGCCCGAATACAAGCCATTGTTTTTTGTCAAAATCTTTCATGAAAAAATCACCCCTCGGCTGAAATGTGAGTCCGAGGAAAATTTGGGTTATGGTTAAATCTCATAGTCACCCATAGATGGCAGCACGTCTCTCATTTCCGTCTCGTTCATATGATAGTACTATATTTTTCGTAAAGTAAATATTTGACCTACGATGAATATTAACCCTCTCAGGACCACCCGCCCAAAACCACCCGTAATTTTTCTGCCTCAAACTGACCAGCTGCCCGAAACCACCTGAAAAATATGCTTTCAAATTTACCTCCAAAAACTTTTCCTCACGGAAATGACGTCGTATACCATAGAAACATGCACTGGTGGTGTAGTGGTTAGCGTGTCGGCTTTCCGTTACAAAGTTCCGGGGTTCGATCCCCGCGAATGGAGGTTTTTCACAAAAAAGAAACTATCATCGGTGCCTGACAGTGGCATAACTATCCTTTCATGGGCCCGGGTACAAAATTGAGAAAGTGGGCTCCTAGCACATTAGTTTCTAACTGAATTTAAAAACAAAACAATTTAATAAAAATGAACACATTTGCCTTTATAAATGTTTTATAACATTACATAAATACAAAATTACATCAAAATATACTATTTTTTGTGAATATGAAATTTAACAAAATTTCTAATATTTATTAGCAAAAATCTCTTTATTAAAAATTTTAAAATAAAACCTTTCCATGAAGATGAAAAATTTTGCTTAACATAAATATTGTATGATTTTTTAGAAATACAGCGTTACATTGAAATGTTTTACTTAAATCCTTTTAAATATTTTTTCTCCTGACCTTTTCCTTAGCAAAAACCTCTATAATTTTGTAAGTATCCAATTTTCTTGCCGTTTCTTTCTCGATTGAAAGAACTGCTAAGCCATATAGTGGTTCTTCGGATATGGTACTTCGTAAATAACTTTTTGTTATTTTCAGTTTCATTACTGGCAATGTTAGGAAAAGCATGAATATGGTGCATACAGCTGGAAAACTAGGAGCTAGTTCACTTATCAATCAGAAGAATGTCTGCCATTTCTTTACTACTTGTAATATTTTTAACACATTTAAGGATTTCATTACATCAACAAATCTGTATCATAAACCCTCCAAACTGTCTTTTTTAGAAGAAAAACGTGTATCACATACACGTTTAAGTGATTTTAGAGGTTCCTCAGAATTTGTTTCGTTAATTAAATTCCATCTTATCATACTGTCACTAAAAATACATAAACTAAATCAACTACATCAAAAAAGTCGTTTACTTCTTCAATATCTGATGTAGCGTGTTTTAAAACCAGATTTAAATCATGATTTACGCAATGTATGTATGGAGCGTTTGGCTGAATAACCTGTACTATTTTTTGTACTCCATTGTAAACACCACTCATTACAGATGTCCCATCATCAGATTGCCCACGAAGCTTCTCCAATCCACCTAATTGTAATATCTCCTATAATTTTGAAACAATTATGTTCATCAGTCCTTCTGCAAAATGATTTTCAATTGCAACAAACCCATAAGGTGTTCGTTAATTTTCAGCACCGAGGCTTTATGGTATTCATTGTACTCAATTGTTACTTAATGGACAATGATGCTCAACTGATCGATTTTTTATACATCTTGCGTTGTATGAACCAATATAGAGAAAACTGCTGATATGCATTCAGAAATGTTTTTTTTTCTGAAATGGCATTTGCTAATATTTTAATTATTTCATTTTGAATTTTTTGCGTTAAATACTTTATTTTTCCTTGGTGTGAGTTTAAGAGTTGATCCAACACGTCGTCATACTTTGCTAATAGCTTTATAATTTATAAAAAAATTTCCTGTTTCCTGACTTTATATCATCTCGATGACCACGGAATGGCAAGTTCCTCAAAGCTGTGAGCGTAACATTGATTAATCTATCAAGGATTCTTCTCCAGTATGAGACTTCTTGTCTTATTTTGAGATCGATTTAATCAGAGATTGTTTTTCCTCCACGCCACTGACTCAGCACTGCACAGAACTGTTTGTGATCAGAAGATTCTTCGTGACGTTGAATTTTTCAAGTTAAATGTTGCCAATCTCTGCTTCCATTTGCCATACTGTTTGGAACTTTCTTATAGAATAACCAGCATTGTTGACAGTAAACGTAATCCTTTATTTTAGAATAACATAGTCAATCTCGTCTAATATGAAACCCAGCTTGCATGATTTGAAAATAATAACATTCATTGAATGATCTGTTATTTGGTTTAGGATCTTTAGGAAACGGTCCTTTTGGTTGATTTGGTCCACATAAAATAATCGTTCATCTTTCATTTTCACTTATATCTTTGCTTTGCCTTTGGGACATGCAGATTGTAAATGAGTATCATCAGGTAATTCAACGCAATTTCTTAACTCATCTAATGTATCCAGTTCCATAGAACCTTCGAATTCATTCCCTACTGGTTGTGGAGTTTCTGATTCAGATAACATTCTTTCATCGCTGTCCAATCCCTGTCCTTGGTGATTTGGAGATGGTTTTACAAAAGATGTTATTTTCTGACATTTCTTAATTTCGTCTTCTTGTTTTTTGCGCAATTTTCATTTCTTGGGATTAGTTCCGTTTCCTAGGATATTGGTTACTCTGGATGACTTTTATGTTTACTAAAACAGCGGCCCTAAAAACCTAAACCGGTCCCCAAATCCGGACTAGACCACTGAGTGGGCCCCCTCTGCGAAGTGGGCCCGGGTGAATTGCACCCCCTGCACCCCAGTAGTTACGCCACTGGTGCCTGACAGTAGGCAGCAGTGCTGTCAGTATGGTATAGAGCCAAAAACAAATTATGTTGGCTGGGTCTATATCCAATAGAGCTGTAGGCGTGATCTGGATGATTTGAACGGATACAGTACTGCGATGTGGAAAGCAAGAGGGAAACTACCACATTAAAATTCCCTAGTAATGATTATATGGTTGGACAATATGAGTTCTCTCGATGTAAAATGGTCCCCCAATCAGATCTGCCTTGAGGAAAGTATTTGTTGAAGGTAACATCCGCATAGGTACTTGAAATGTAAAAACCATGAGGAAGGCAGGAAAGCTAGAGAACCAGAAAGAAGAAATGAAAAGAAATAGGATTGATATCATAGGGCTGAGCGAAGCTAGATGGGAAGGAGAAGGACAGTTCGACTCGGAAGAATTCACGGTAGTTTACTCAGGAGGAAACAGTGGGGCAAGGGGAGTAGCTCTGGTACTTAGGAAAGATATGATGAAGAGCGTGACAAAAATAACAGCAACGAACGATAGGTTGATGGCAATAAAGCTAAAAGCAGTCCCAGTGGACATGTTGATAATCCAGGTATACATATATGCCAATGTCCACTCATGAAGAAGAAGAAATTGAGGAGATGTATGAACAAATTAACGAGATTTACGAAGAAGATGGAAGAGGAAAGGTAAACTGCATAATAATGGGAGATTGGAACAGCATAGTTGGTGAAGGACAAGAAGAAAATGTTGTCGGTCAATACGGACTTGGGAAAAGAAACCGAGGAAAAACTGGTAGAATTCTGTGTTAATAACGACCTAGTAGTGACTAATACATGGTTCAGAAACCATAAATGTAGACTGTACACATGGAAAAGCTCAGGAGATAGAATGAGATGCCAAATAGATTACATCCTAGTAAAACAAAGATTCAGGAACAGCATAAAAAATGCTAAGACATTACCAGGAGCAGAGATTGATTCAGATCACATCCTTCTAATAGTCGATGTAACTACAAAGCTTAAACAAATAAGGAAAACAAGACGAGATAGACAGACTTTGGACCTAGAAACACTGAATGAAAAGAAAGATGCATTCAGCACGAAGTTGGAAGATCGCCTTAGAAATTTGGAAAGGAAACCGAAGACCTTGGATACAGAATGGGAGGTAGTGAAAGGCAGCATCAAAGATACCTTGAATAAAGAGATTGGGAAACAAGAGAAGAAAATCAGAAAACGATGGATCACTAAGGAAATGCTGGAGAAAATGGATGAGGGAAGGAAATGGAAAAATGTTAACAGTGAAGAAGGTAGAGCGAATTATAAATGCATAAACAATGAGTTGAGAAGGGTAACAGATAAGGCTAGGGAAATTTGGATAAAAGAAAATTGTGAGGAAATACAAGAGATGGAGAAGTTAGGATGGTACGATATGATGTATGCTAGGGCACTGGAGTTAGAAGATAAGAAGCCTAATGGGATTCGTGGTAAAGGAATTATTAATACAGATGGAAAAATAGTCGCAGAACCAAAGGATGTAGCACAGGTATGGGAAGAATACATTAAGGAACTATACAAAAAGCAGGCAGGATCAGTACAGATGGAACTGGAAGAAGAGAAGTGCATTGAAGAAGACAACTTGGGACCAAGTATTATGAAAAGCAAATTAGAAAAGGCGAGACTGGAACTAAAGAAAGGAAAAGCTACAGGCAGCGATGGAATACCGGCAGAGGTACTTAAAGTCATGGGATCGGAAGGACTAAAAGTGATTGGGAAACTAATTAACAAGATTTACGACTCGAGAGAGTGGCCTCAGGATTTCTTAGATGTAACAATGATCCCTCTAAAGAAGAAGCCAAAGGCAATGCAGTGTAAGGACTACAGAACGATATCCCTACTGTCACACACTTCCAAGATCATCACGAGGATTCTTAATAAAAGACTAGAGAAAAAGCCGAAGAAATACTCAATTCGGCTTCAGAAAAGGACAAGCAACCAGAGATGCTATCGGTATAGTGAGAATCGTATCAGAAAGGGCAATAGGGTACAGCCAAGATTGCTGCGTATGTTTCGTCGACTGGCAGAAGACCTTTGATAGAGTAAATTGGGTACTGCTGATGAGGATAATAAAGGATATAGGTGTAGACTGGAAAGACAGGAGACTGATCAGGAATCTATATATGAATCAAGTGGTAAAGGTCAGGTTGGAGAATGTGGACACCAGCGGAGTACATATCGGTAGAGGAATAAGACAGGGCTGCTGTCTATCGCCGATTCTATTCAATATATATGGAGAGAGGCTAATGCAGGAAGCGTTAGAAGGCACGGGAGATTTCAAAATCGGTGGAAGGATTATAAGAACTGTGAAATACGAGGATGATCAAGTACTTCTAGCAAGAAAGGAAAAGGAGCTCCAGAAAATGATAAATAGACTAGTGATAACAGGTAGAAAATACGGTATGGAAATTAATACAGAAAAATCCAAGGTTACGATATCAAGTAAAGAAGAAGAAAATTTGAACATAAGTATTGGAGGAAAGCCATTAGAACAAGTTTCAGATTATAAATACCTTGGAAGCATCATAATGAGAGAAGGAAAATGTACCAAGGAAATCAGGACTAGAATGACAAAAACAAAAGCTGCTTTCAGAAGAAAGAAACTCCTAATAACGGGAAATATAAAGCAGGAAATCCACAAGAGGTTGATAAAATGCTATGTATGGAGTATAGCTTTGTATGGGGCAGAAACATGGAAGCTAACGAAAAATAATATTAAATACTTGGAAAGCTTCGAAATGTGGACACGGAGAAGAATGCTGAAGATAAAATGGACAGATAGGATGGAAAATGAAGTACTACGAAGAATAGGAGAGAAGCAGACGATTATACAGACTATCAGAAAGAGGAAGGCGAACTGGATTGGGCATTACCTGAGGAGAGAGTGCATGATTAAAGAAGAGCTAGAAGGAAAACTGGATGGAAAAAGAGAAAGAGGTAGGAAAAGGTTTCAGCTGGTAGACGACTTGAAAGGGAAAGAGAGCTATCAAGACATGAAGAAAACTGAGGAAAATAGGAGTATATGGAGAACCAAGTTTAACCATGAATAATCACGGACCTGTCTACGGACAGACTACCTGTGATGATGACCATAGAAACACGAGACGTAGCGTGTGTTTGGCATACCTTAAAGACCCGGGTATAGGATGCACCTGTGTATAGGACGCAGGGAGGTTTTCCATGGCAAATTTTGAGAATTTTCTATTTTCCCGTGTATAGGATGCAAGGTGGTTTTCCACGTCAAATTCTGAGAATTTTTTATGTTCTTGTGTACCTATAGGATGCAAGAAGGTTTTATCTTGAAATTCTAGGAATAAACAATAAGTCGCAATAAAAGATTCATATCCATTCTATTAAATGAGTTCCTTCGAATAAGTATGCTTTCTGCTGAGTATGATCTGAAAAGTGAATTTACCGAAGTATTTGTAATACTAGATTTACCTATATCGAAACTACATATTACGGGATATTGTAAAACACTTTGGAAAGCAATGTAGAAGATATAATGTAGCAGATTTTCGTGACTCCTATCCAATTGAAATAAAAAAAACTCGGTAAAAATTTTTTCGATCGTCTGTGAAACTTGCAGTAAAAATAAAATATCATGAGTTTAAAGAAGTTATTTATTTCAATTATTGATAAAGATTTCTCCAAAGTTTCATCCCTTAATATTTACTATAATTTTTATGGTGCTTCCAAACGACACTTCAGCCGAAATAGAAGGTTGAGAGCCATCTAGAAACAAAATGTGCAACTGTGGGCAGGTATGGTTATTCTTCTGTTGAGTTCCCGCAGTTACCTATTTTACGTTTTAAAGATTAAAAATCACATTGAACTACTTTGCGAAACCCAGCTGATTCTCAGGTAAGTTTGTTCATGTATTACTACGTACGTAAAACGAGCTTACATTCCTACTTTACAAATGACAGCACAGATTATAAATCACCTACTAATGGATATTATTTTTACCCTTATCTATGATAGAAAAAATGAAAGTCAAGAGACAAAGTTATGATGCTAAATATAAATTGAGAGTGTGTCAGTATGCTAAAGAACATGGTAATAGAGCGGCTGAACGTGAATTTGGGCCCAGTGAATGTCTTATAAGAAAATGGAGAAAGGCTGAAGAAATGATAAAAAATATGGGGAAGACCAAAAAGGCAAACCGAGGTAGTAAAGCAAACCATCCTGAAATGGAAGAATGCCTGCTGAAATGGATAAGAGATACGAGAAGGGACTGCTTGGGTGTTAGCACATCAGCTGCACAAACTTTGAGATTATCCAAAGAATTAAACATTAAAAACTTCAAAGTGTCTATGCATTGGTGTCGTCGTTTCTACAAAAGATGCAATTTATCAATCCGTCGATGCACTACAATAAGTCAACGTTTACCCGAAGATTATGAGGAGAAATTAATTGCATACCAGTCCTATATAATAGAATTAAGAAAGAAATTCAACTTTCCACTTAGTCAAATAGGCAACGCCGACCAAACACCATTGACATTTGATATGCCGTCTGATACAACGATTAATGAGAGAGGTGCAAGAACCGTCACGATGAGAAGCACGGGAAATGAAAAGAATCGTTTCACTGTCATGGTTGCCTGTATGGTTGATGGGACGAAACTGCCTCCATATGAAGTATTCAAAAGAAAAACAATGCCGAAATGCGAATTTCCCTGTGGCATCATAGTCCGAGTGAAAACATCACCAATGACTGGATCGAGACTGTCTGGAAGAGAAGGTCTGGTGGAATGCGTCAAAGATCTCTCTTGGTCTTAGACGCATTCCGATGTCATACACGTCCCGAAGTAAAAAAGAAACTCCTTGAAATGAAGACAAAATTGGTGATTATCCCAGGGGGAATGACATCGATCCTGCAGCCTATAGACGTTGCAGTTAATAAGCCGTTTAAATCAGCACTGAAGAAGAAGTGGGCCGATTGGATGGTGAATGGCACACACACATTCACCAAAGGTGGACTCATTCGTAAAGTGGATATAAAAACAATCTGTCAGTGGATCGTGGAAGCATGGAATGAATTCCCCTTAGAAAAAATAATTAAGGGATTCAAAAAATGCTGCATAAGTAATGCTTTAGATGGAAGTGAAGACGACGTATTATGGGAAGATGATAACAACAACGGCACGATGACCACAGAATTAGAAGCAGACGAATCTGAGGCTTCAAAAATAAATGAAGTCTACAACGAGTTCCAGATTACAGATGACGACTCAGATGATGGTGAGTTTCTAGGGTTTTAGGGAAATTGTTTGAAAAGTTTGATTTATTTTCTTGATTGAAGATTTTCTTTCAGTGGACAGACATTCAATTTTTAAATTTTAGAAATTTTATTTTATATTTGTATTTTATTTTAACTGAAGACTTTGTACAGAAAAAACGAAAATTATTTAAAATCTATATCTGAGTATAAGTGGCTAATAAAGCCGAAATATTTTGTACTTACATTACTTATTTGTAAAAGTGAAATCTTTTTTTCATATTAAAAAGTTTTATTTTAATTAAAACACTTTGATGTTTAATAAATATTAGTTTTCACCAGTTTATTTTTCATTTTTCATCGAACATTCGTAGAGAGAAAAACATGAAATATTATGTACCCGTGTATAAGATGCATCCTACATTTTAGCTTCGAAAATTTGGAAAAAAGTGCGTCCTATACGCGGGTTTTTACGGTACTTTTTCGAAGTGTGTACGAATTTTCTTTCTGAAATTTCAATCAGTTTTTTATTTTTTTTCGGTATAAAAACCACCCCAAATGCTGATAGTAATTCTTCTACTTCTGACTATGATGTAAATTATAGTTCAGGTAGTGAATTTTTCGGATTTGATGTAGAAGACAAAGTTTTTCCGAGAACAAATTCTTCTGCAGAACCTCGCAGTGGTTTACAATACAAGTCAGATATTGATATTATCAACATTTCGGAGGACAAAGTTAGTATATGTGGGGTTGATGCTGAAAATTTTTTTGGATGAAGAAACGGAAGAAAATATCCAGTAGAGTGATTCATTGGAGTCCGTAAAAACAAGATTATTTCTCAATAAGTATCTTTAAATTGTGAATGTATAACTATTTTATTTAATGTTTCCCAAAATTGGAAGCCATCTTGGATTATTTCGGACTTTTCGGGTCAGTAGTGCGTGGCATCTTTGGTCGTGAGAGGGTTAATGAATAAATAATAAAGGCTAGAATATTGAATTTAGCACTACCTGTGCTTTGTTACCGTTTAAGGCTTGGTTTTTCACATTATCTGAGTGGTCACATTATTTGCATAGATTGACTATGCAGACAATTACGCAAAATGCGTTGACAGCTTCGTATGCTCAGCTGTTTGAATTTCGGTAAAACTTTACATGGAATGTGTATAATTATAAAAATGCAATTTCTTAAGGCTAATTTCATTGGAAATAGACATGGATGAAAAATTATCTTGGCGAGATCGCTATTACTATATTTGACCTTTTGTGAAAATGAAGATGAATGAAATTATTGTCACTGAATGTGGACATTATTCAACAATGCAAAATTATTAATTCGAGCAATATTTCCATGTCAATGACTAAACCATTTCCCACTCATTTCTTCGATCTCGAATAATGTATTCTAAGCCGTGCATGAATGGCCGACAAACTTCAGCATAAAATCTACAAAATTTACGTTTTTGTCGAAAAACTGGAAATTTTTGGGGGGTCGGCTTAAATTCGGGGTCGGCTTCTATTCGGGCAGATACAATATCATGAACTATTGGTGATAAAATGTTCAAATAAAAAGTATTTTCTAGAGGAAGGAATCATGCTGAAAAAATATATTGACATACAAAGGTGGTACACCTAGTTCTCGTAGTTACTCAATAGGTGATTCCTGGAACTGTCCACATAAATGGAGAACGTGCAAAAAGAGAGCTATTTAACATATATTTCAATGTAGGGCATTCCAGAAAAGTTCCATACTCATCTAGGCCATGAAAAATCTTCATCATATAAATAAAATAGAATGTGTATGTGTGTGTGTTAATGCTGTAACTCCAAAACCAATAAACCTAGAAAGCTGAAACTTAGCATACATACTAAGAGCACCCTGAGGGTGTGCACCTCTGGCTTATTTTTTTTTATTTTTGGCTTGGAACAGCACCAGGAGACAATTATATTTTTCCATAAGTTTACACGGGATTTTTGATTTTTCAGAGTGCAAGGTTTCTTTCCTTCATTCATCAAAATACGTAAATAAGGACTGATTTTCTTTATTTTTGCTTTATTCGATGGCTAAAACTGTATACTGTCTTATTCTTGCAATGTTTTCATGTTACTCGGTCGAAGTTTTCAGAAATACATATTCTTTTTCAAAATTTATAATAACAACATAAATATTTAAAGATAATTATACTGTTGACTGCATCTGGGAAGCATTTCTAATGGTTTAATCAAGGCATTTCATCATTTGCATGCTGGACTTACCTTTTTGTAAGTAAAACTATTATATTATCCATCTGTAATGCTTACTAACGGAAATAGGCTCACGCATTAATTTAAAATTAGATGAGAATAGGGACGTACATTTTTTTTAATCTTGAAAGTTGCGTAGTTCTTTTCTCTTCGTAGCTACATTTACGTAGATAAAGTTGTAAATCTTAATTTATCATACAAATAAAAGAAAATGTGTGTTAGTTTGTTTGTGTGTTAATGCTGTAACTCCAAAACCAATAAACCTTGAAAGCTGAAACTTGGCATGTGTATTTTGGGAAACATGAGGGTGTGCAACTCGGACTTATTTTTTAATTTTTGACTTGGAAGGGGGAGGGGGGGATTAAAAAATTAAATAAATGGTTATAAAAACTAAAGAACTGAAACTTCGCATTGGGAATGAGTGCAGCATATTTTTCATTTGTATTTTAAAATTACTTAGAATGATCGTACAATATTGAGACTTGGACGAAAGAACGCTTAAAAGGTTAAAAATTCATCTTCTTGCTGTCGTTTTTTAAACTCTCTCCATGAATTAGTTTTGACCCCAATGAAAAGACGAGCAATATTGTATATCCTGAAGCTCTATATCAGTGGTCTTCAACCTTTTTCGTGTCACCGCCCACTTTTACCATATGTTGTCCTTTGAAATAAGTTCACCACCCACCCAGTGGCTTAGTGAGGGTTTCTGGCGCCAGGGCAAAGAATAATTTTGCGCTCCCAGTAGCAAAGCGATTTATGGAGGTAAGGTAACCCTAATACTAGCGGGATTGTCGTTAGATGAGATTACCGAATACGGTCTCAGTGGTAATAACAGTGTTTAAAAATTTATGATTTTATATACCGTATTCACCTGAATCTAAGACGACCTTTTTTTCCAAATTTTCAGCTGTAAATATCAAGAGTCGTCTTACATTCGAATACGAAGTATATTTAAGGATTTAATCAATGGTTTTTACAACAAATGGTATATTAGAGTAAACAATTCACAACAGCAAATTCAAGTACGTACATAAAGAAGTGAAATAAACAAATAGTAATAACAATAAGAAAAACATGACGGGAATAATAATTATTTAGACTAATAATCATCGTCGACGATCATAACACAGACGACGTACTTTCATCTTGCATGTAATGCCAACCGCAATGTCAAAACAAATGAGAGCGGAAATCATTGGGATTCCCCTTTCAAACGACGCACCGTGATTCACTAAGTGTGACAGTAATTTTGAGTTGTGCATTCTTGATTTAAATGCACAACCCTTAAGTTAAAATGACAGATCATGTTGAAGTACGTGGCACGAGTGCAAAGGGAAAGTTAACAAAGGAATTATCCGGAGCTAAGATACAAATTTTAAGCTGATCGTGATAAATTACGCCGAAAAAACTAATAACTGTGATGCGAGAAGAAAGTTCGGTGTATCTGAGGCAAATGTGCGTCGATGGAAACTCTCAAAACAGGAACTAGAAAAAGCCAAAGCCACAAGGAAGTCGCTCAGTGGTCCAAAATTAGGCCGATTTCATGGCATTGAAGAAGAAGTAGTCAAGTTTGTGCGCACCATGAGGAAGAACGGTATGCCTGTTTCGACTGAAAGTATTATACTTCAAGCTAATGAAATTACTAGAGGACTTAATATATCATTGCAAGAATTCAAGGCCAGCAAAAGTTGGTGCGTGAGAATGATGCGACGAAATAATTTTTCTTTACGGCGACGAACTTCGCTGTGTCAGAAATTGTCAGAAGACTATGTAGAAAAACTTCTCGCTTACCAGAAATACGTAATTGGACTTAGAAAAACAAATAATTACCTTTTGAGCCAAATAGGAAATGCCGATGAAACTCCGGTTTTCTTCTACATGCCATCTAATTATACTGTGAACGAAAAAGGTGCGAAGTCCGTCCTAATTAAAACTACAGGCAACGAAAAAATGCGAGTCACGGTAATGTTGGCGGTTTTAGCAGATGGGACTAAATTACCACCATATGTGATTCTAAAGCGGAAAACAATGCCAAAGAAACATTTGCCAAGTGGAATAATAGGTGTCAAGAAAAGGGGTGGAGAATAAAGAACTAATGAGAGATTGGTTACATGTGGTGTGGAATAGACGGCCAGGAGCTTTACGGAAACAAAGAGGATGCATTCAAGGACACTTATCTCCTGAAATTAAAAACATAATGAGTGCGATGAATATTGATCTTATTGTAATACCTGGAGGAATGACATCGCAACTTCAAGTTTTAGATGTTGCTGTCAATAAGTGTTTTAAAAATAATTTAAAGGTTTTGTATTCTGAGTGGTTACAGAGTGGAACTCACACTTTACCACCAAAAGGAAATCTTAAGAAACCTGAAGTTGCAATGCTCTGCCAATGGGCATCGTGGCAACAAATAAATGCAAAAGTAATAGTGAAAGGATTTAAGAAATGCTGCTTATCTAATGCCATGGATGGGAGTGAGGATGATGTTTTGTGGGAGACTGATGATGAAGTTGAGAGTGATAAAGATAGTGAGCGTGAGGAAAATAGTGAAGGTTGCATAGACAGTGATGATGACTAACACAATAAAATGATTTTATGCAGCACTTGGATTGAAATGTTTTTTTGTTGTCCTGAAATGAGTATATTCTGTCAATGTATTTACTTTATTTTTAATGTTATCTTAAAATGAATGCTACCATTTAATTTGTTTGAAAACCTGAATGGTTCTATTTGTGATGTGATCTTATGATTTTAAAATGTTAAAAGACAATAATGACATTCAAGAAAAGTATAAGAGAAAATAAATATTTCACAAGATTTATAATTTTTGTAGTCATGAAGGTCAATTTGAGCTTTTTTCTCTTTTGGAATCATCAAAATGGGGGGTCGTCTTAGATTCAGGGTCGTCTTGGATTCGGGTGAGTACGGTATTTGATAAAATTAAACTTAAACGCTTCGCTGCTTCTGCGATAGACTCCGACCACCCTCATGGGCCTTTCGATTTTACCGCAGCATGGATACATTTTCGCTAGTATAGTATGATATGATACTATAGTTAACGACAAACGAACTGTAATAGTTGTACATAAAATAGTAGTACAGAATGTGTACTTTTTTATAGAATTTTATTTTTCAGTGTAAAAATTAGAATAGCATTTGGTGAGTTCTTTAACGCCCACCAAAAATCCAAAAACGCCCACTGGTGGGCGCTATCGCCCACCTTGAAGACCACTGCTCTATATGAATAAAAAATATAGATGTTTAAAAAATTAATTACTGTAAACATAATAAAAATAAATTAATATAGATTTTCGTGTTTTTTTAATTAGGTCATTTTTACACTGTTCTGGGTTCCAGGCAACGCTGGGTAAACTATCGATAGTAAGAAATAAATTAAAACATGTAACAGCGTGCATTATATAACATCTTAAGACAATAAATGATTATTTTCATCATACTGATACTGTACCATATTTTAATATAAAATCATTTGACACTGCATGCAAGAATTGTCTAGAAAGTTATCAAAGTTGCCTACCTCGCAGGGGCTACTTACACAAATGGGAAAAAAGTTTTAAAGGATTATCTTTAGAAGCAGTCATTTGCATTTTGGGAGAGTAATATTGCACACGGAAGATTAAACTTTAGTAACTAAAGTTCACCATCTAGTCTTGCATCATATGTTATTAGCAGTACATGTTTGTTGTGATTTTCATATTACTCAGTCAAAGGACCGGCTCAAGGTGTATTGGCGCCCCGAGCACCAAATTTGTTTGAGTTCCCCTCACCACCAACATTTTCATTGCTAATTAGAAAACGTATACTAAATTCATTATATCTAATATAATTGTATTTAATTTTTCAATTGTTTTAGAATAACTACACCATATTAATTATTTTATTAATAATTGTATTATTGTGTTGTCTATACTAATATAATTACTAATAATACTATACATTCACAAGAAATCACATTTTTTCTCAGGCACAAGCTCCATAGTGTTGTGTTAGGTTCGGCATTTTGGATTTATCATTGATTAATTACTTCAAAATAAATGCATATAAAGTATTCAGAACAATTCTAGTTTAAAATCGGTATTAACTTATTGATAAAATGATAAAAAATCAAATATTTCACCTGAAAATAAAAAAGTAAATTTGTAGAAAAAATATATATGTATTTACAAAATATTTACATACAATGTTTTATTCAAAATTCATTTTCCTAGCCTTTATTGAAGTGAATCGTTTAATCAGATTCTCCATCTCCAACTTTTCAGTAATATTTTTTTCAATTGATATAGTTGCCAGCCCAACTAATCTCTCTTGGGACATTGACGATCAGAGGTACGTCTTGATTAGTTTTAATTTTGAAATGTAGAAATGCTTATTGGCAATGTCAGGAATATTCTTAATGCTATAAATACATTTGGACTGTCTGCCGAATTACCCAGCGGACATAGGGGAAAAATACAATTGTCGCCTGCCATATATTATTTCCTTTACAAACATTTACCCACCCAATCTTGGGGATTGCAAGGGGCACGTGAACTACCCGAGTGGTTTACAGTTCGCAGTCACATGGTGGAAGAAAAACTTTTCCATGATTTTTTACTGCGAAAGAGTAAAACATGATATTGCGAAATGAGAAACTGGTCACAAATGGGGAATCGCGAAACCGTAAATAGAGAAGCAATAAAAGACAAGGTTCACCTGTTTGTGGTTGTGACTGATGGATTTCTGATGAGAAGATATGAAAGTTCGTGGAGCTATTGTCTCTATAGTAGGGTTATTCCTTTCTTCACCACCATCATACGTTTGGGAAAACATTATGGTGGAATAGAGAAAAATATCTTTTCTAATGATGCACACCGGAGGGAGACGACTAATGGAACAGAACTTCTAAACGATCGGCGGCACTTATATGTAGAAACTCCTTTACCAATCACTATCGAAATTCCTTTCTCCTTCTCGACATCTAAAGGGTTCAAAGAGTTCTCCATCGGGGAAGCCTATAGATTCCCGGACGCACAGCATGAGACAAATGTGAGGATGGGTGGGAACGTGAAAATGGAGGATAACTGAGCAGTGGTCATGTCCCGTGTTTCACTTTCGCTATTTACAAGTTCCAAAAAAAGTTTTCAGTTCGGAATTCCTTAAAGGCTTGAAAAATATCCAACTCCTCTGAGACAGTGTTTCTCAAACTGTGGGCTGCAAAATTATTTTAGATGTTAAGTGAAATACCAAAACTATAAAATATTCACCAATAATAAAATTTTAGGAAATACAATGTGATAAAAATTATTAACAATTATATAAATAAATGAATTAGTATTAAAGTTTATTATTTTTACCATTTTCAATTGAAAGGAGGCAGTTGAAAGTTTGACAACCACTGCTCTAAGATATGGCTTCTACAATTATATCCATTGCTTGCTTGATGTTAAATAACTTCCATAACTCAGTCACTGTTGGCTTGTATTTCCCATCTGTTGCTTGAATAAGTTTGGCAAACGTTCTTCTAAGGTAACTTGCCCTAAATGAGTAGATGACTCCCTGGTGCATCAGCTGGAGTAAAGCGGTCATCCTAGGTGGCAAGAATACAACTTTTGTATTTTCATTCAGATCACAGACTGTCATGGGATGTCCAGGAGCATTGTCCAATATGATTTGGATTTTGAATATGACATTTTCTTTCCTGCAATGCTTCTCAAGTTCAATGGGGAGCTGCCTGGAGAACCATTCCACGAATATCAAAGCTGTCATCCATGCAGTGTACTGGGAGCTTGGCCTTGAGAAGTCCCTTAAATGCCCTTGGTGTGATAAATTTGATGCATTGCGGTAGCATTTAGTGTTCCTGTGTTTTAACAGGGACACAACACGTCAAAATTGAGCAATAAGTATAGTATCCAATATAGAAAATGGGTATAGAGTACTACACCAGCTGAATTAGAGAAAACTGCCTCTTTCCTGGCATGTTGGGTAGATTTTACTATTTGCTTGGTAGATGAATAATTTCCGAGATTTTTTTCCAAATCACCTATCTGTGAAAATCTTTGAAAGGTGGGATATTTTCTTCAATCACGTATTTCCAAGAACGTGTAAATGGAGAGTGCATAAAAAGAGAACTGGTTCTATATGCAAAACAATGCAGATACAACAATATTTACTTTGTGGTGGCATGGTTCGTACTTACTCTCATAGCTGATGTGACCTCAGATGTATAGAGCTCTCTTACAAGGATCTGTTTACTTATTCTTCTTGAGATATGAGGTGGATACCAAGGGCAGAGCCCTAACACTTGAGAGAGACAAGCTTTCTCAAGTATTTATTTAGGTCTTCCCTTCTTTGACACTTTGACCTTCAACATTTTTGCCCAGCCTGCAATGGCATCATGCTTCTGGGGTGTTCTCTTACCAAGCCCATGATTCCAGGTCAAATATGGGATCAGTAAGTAGTCTTGGAACTAAGCATGCCATATATAGTAGAGTCTCATTTAGCCGAGACCCGATTAACCGAGGTTCTGCATTATCCGAGGTGAATTGCAGAGTGCTTTGTACTTTTCACATAGTGCATAAATAACTTTTGTCACAGCTGCACCAATCCTAAAGGTCAACACAGGCAAGCGAACGTAATACAGAGCTAGCAGTTCGATGATATTGTCAGCTTTCGGTTTCAGCTGCATCTGGAACATGTTGGCACTGACGTTTTGCGACCGTTTCAGGTAGCTTCTTCAGGGCGAAGTGAATTTGCAAGAAATTGGCCACATATATATATATATATATATAGCCAAAAAAAGTGTCGTCCCCTTCTCCTCAGCCATTGGTTACTGGAGAGTCCTCCCCCAATGGCTGAGGAGGTGGGGACGACTCTTTTTTGGCTATATATACGTGGCCAATTTCTTGCAAATTCACTTCGCCCTGAAGAAGCTACCTGAAACGGTCGCAAAACGTCATTGCCATCATGTTCCAGATGCAGCTGAAACCGAAAGCTGACAATATCATCGAACAACCACGCTGCGAAAACCTTCGATCAGAGTTAGCAGTAGTGGGAGGGCAGTGATGACTCATGCGGCAGTGACTGGTCGGAATGCAGTGATGACTAATGCCCTACCCTCCACTCCCCACCGAAGCGCTAGTTGTCAGTCGTCAGCTGTAGACTGTGTTGGTAACCGAACCACGCTTCAACGTTTGTTTATTTTGTGTGACTTTTTATTTTATCCAAGTTTTAAAGTTTTTAGGTCTGTATAATTTGTTAAGGTTCTTTTTTCTTGTGTTTCATCTACGTTATTAAGTCTGCAAAGCGTACGGTATCATGAGCGGGAAACGGAAGCGTGTTGTTGTGTCTTTAGAGATTAAGTTGGATGATATTAAACGCTTGGATAAAGGAGAAACAATAAAAAAAGTGGCTAGTGACTTAGGTGTTGGTGAAGTGACTGTGGGGGACTGAAAGACGAAGGAAATTGAGAAGTGGTGTTCACAAAGAGCTTCGGTAAGGGGTGGTGAAAATGCGAAAAGGAAAACAATGAATGAGGAAAGGAGAATTTGAAAAAACCTCAGAAGCTCTGTTTTTGTGGTTTACTCAGAGGAGAGAAAAAGGTAGCCCAATTTCTGGACTGATTTTACAAGCTAAGGCTTTAGAATTTCATAAGCATTTTAATAAAGGGGAAGAAGAATTCACGGCTAGTGTTGGTTGGTTGGACCGGTGGAAAAAAAGGTTTGGAGTTAGACAGTTGAACATCACTGGGGAGAAATTATCAGCTTGTACGGAGGAAACAGCGGTGTTTACCACTAAAGTAGCAAAAATTATAGAGGAAGAAGATTTAAGTTTGGATCAAATTTACAACTGTGATGAAACGGGCTTAAATTATAAAATGCTTCGAACCAAAACACTTGCAGCCAGAGAAGAAAAATCAGCTCCTGGGTACAAGCGAAGCAAGGAGAGAGTGACGGTATTGGCCTGTTCAAATGCATCAGGTGAGCATAAGCTTAAATTAACTCTCATTGGAAAGTCAAAGAACTCCAGAGCCTTTAAAAATGTACATTTAAAAAATCTGCCTGTTAACTATGGAAACCAAAAAAATGCATGAATGGATTCAAGTATGTTTAAAAATGGTTCACGAAGACTTTGTCCCCAGCACAATAAAATTTTTGAACGAAAAAAAAAGCTTCCACATAAAGCACTTCTATTTCTCCAACCCACCCAGACGAAGGTGAACTAGTCTTTGGTGACATCAGGACTTTTTTTTGCCTCCTAATGTGACATCCCTTATTCAGCCCCTAGATCAAGGTGTACTGGAGACTTTGAAACGAAACTACAGACAACAACTTTTAAAACATCTGCTTGAAGATCTTGAAAACGGCAAAAGTGTTGTTGAGAGCCTTAAAAAAATAAACATAAAAGATGTCATTTACTGGTTGGCAGAAGCATGGGACGATGTTAAACCATCTACTCTGATTAAATGCTGGAAAAATATTTTGTGCCCCCAAAATGAAACCAGCAAGAATGAGATGACGAACGAAGGTGAAACAGCTGAAGGAACTCTTTTAGAATTAGCCAAAACCCTTCCCGTTTCGGAGGCTCTTACTACAGAGGATATTGAAGAATGGATGAATGATGATGAACAACAGGAAATGACTGATGATATGATCATAAATCATGTGAGCGAACAAAAAGAAGAAGGTGAAGAAGAGGAGGATGAAGTGTGCACAGAAGCTGTAGAAAATATGTCACACATGGAAGGTCTACATGCTATCGAGACAGCTCTGCGGTATGTTGAACAGCAGGAGGATACCACGCCTGCTGATCTTTTGTTGCTGAGGCACCTACGGAACATAGCAGCAAAGAAGCGAGAAACTGCAACTAAACAAAAGACTGTCAAAGATTTTTTACGAAAGTTTAAAATAAACAGTTTAAAAGTAATATCAACACATTGTTAAGCCAGTTACATACTGTAATTGAATTTTTGGTTGTTTTATCAGCATTTTATTTTTAATTTTTACCTAACTATACGTCGTACAGCGGCAAGGCATCGAAATGGCGGGTTTATTTCATAATTTATGAGCGCCAAACGACCCTTCCGTAATATCCGAGTTTTCGATTATCCGAGGAGGCCTCAGTCCACATTACCTCAAATAATCAAGACTCTACTGTATATGTTCCATTTGACATTTAAAGGTTAATACATAATATGTTTATCTCACAATTTTTAGAGCAAAAATTTATAATGTAACACTTGAGAAATTTAAAGTATTTAAACGTATATGACTTTACAGGTTGAAGATGCTCCACGGAGAGACCTTGGTGATTATAGTCAGCGAAATTCGATTTTGTGGTCAAAAATACAGAATGCCTTGGAATCCTCTCCAATCGGAAATATGCCCAAAAGGAACAATATGGTAAGTTAATTTAGTGTTTGATGCTGTAAATATCAATTAGACTAATATTTTAACAAAGAAACTGACAGCAAATTACCAGCCTTGGTGGATGGATGGTTAGAGTATATGCCAACGAATACTAAGGTTACTGGTTCAAATCCTACCTAGGACATGGATGTATGTGTTTGTCATGTTTGTATGTAAGAATAGACATGAATATCTAAATATTGACCTAAGTAAAGATGGCTTATTATTATATTTGGTTAAATAATGTTGGTACTTAGGGGGTATTTAGTTGGCACTGTCTAGTTCAACGTCTAGCTGCTAGATGGCACTTTTTATGCACACTGTTCTGCCTCCCAAGAACTTCCAATTTTGGCCACGATGTGGCACTGTGTGCATTAATCGCTTAGATGTGGTTTTTTATGTTCTCATTCCAGGCGGAATAGGATTTACCCAAGTCCAGAGATTGCCACAACCCAACCTTTATTTTGAGACCATGACATGGGAGAATAGCGCCATAACAATTACATTATGCGTGCAAGTTATAACAGGTGTCTTAAATGGAACTTATCCCTCTGTCCTGGTTTGCAAGCTTAATACACTTCATTTGCGGTGCAACAGTCAGGAGAGGATATACAGTAAAACCCAGTTATTTCAATCCAAGATAATTCAAAGTATGGCATAATTCGAAGCTAAGATCAGTCCCTGGCCAACACCTTAGGATTTTGTGTACTTTTTGGTACAGATTATTTGAAATACGCCTACAATGAAATTCGAAGTCATGATCTGGTCTGGTGACTCACGAAAAGTTTGTTTAATTCGAAATCTCGATCCTGTAAGCGGAAGGTTCATGTGCATGCCATCATTTTATGTTTTTGTTCCTCATTTCTCACACACGAAATACATATAGCACACCAAACTTACTTATTTAATAATAGGATGACCAAACATCCCATTTTTGCCGGGACAGTCCCATTTTTTTTATCAAAAAAGCCATCTTGTACTGTTTTGAAGCATATTTATATTATCTGATAGTATAGCTGATATTCCTAGTAGAAATGTAGGATTTTCAGAAGTATGGAGCTTATCAAACGAATAACAAATGTTAATTATAGTCGCAGTTGTCAGATTAGGAAATCTCAGGGTCATTGATAAATTTGAGGTGAGGTGCATATAATATCCTGCCCGGGTTTAACCTAATTTATTCCCTTTGAGTTTCAACAACGACGATGCTAGTCGGATTCTCTTTTGATTGTGAGCTTTGTCCTAGTTTGGCATGCTCCAGGCTGTAAAGAAAGTTCATATTTGCCTTTTTCGCTATAGATTCTGGTAGTGACAGATCCACCATTAAAATATCATGCAAAAATTTTGTCCCATTTTTCTTACAACGATGGGAAATGCCTCGTTTTCACCTCGGAATAAGGTCACCCTATTCAATAATCAACATGAAATAAAAATCGTAGCTGATTCAAATAAATGAATTGCCATATCCTTGCATCACTGTGAATGCTCACATTCTCAATCGCATAGCAAAATTCGAGAACCAAGCTGAAATGAAAAGAAGTTGCAAGAACCCCTATTATCTCAATCCTAATGATTTCCCAAACCTGGGCAGGGTTTTTCTTGTGAGAAAGTGATATGCTTCAGAAAAGACTGTGTAATATTGATTTCTGTTACTGAACCAATCTTTCAATGACGTTGTACGAAGTTACACCGAATGTCGTCTCTAAAAAGATCATGGCTTTGTTTTACCCGAGAATAAGTGATAAGCCAAAAACAAAAACCTAGTGGTTTTACCCAGTGATGAGCTGGAAAAAATATTAAGAACTGGCTCTCTAAAAAAAAGTCGTAAGGAAATTTGGATAAGGGTGGCAGAATGCCTACATGTCAGGGGCACCAGATTACTCTAGTTTAGTAGTACCGTTCCACTAGCTTAACACAAGCGTTCGGTTCATAATATATTCCATTTCATACACTGTCGGTAATTGGCTATCAGATAGGGCAAAATGTACTTGAAAGAACAAAATCAATAAATTTTCATATTTTCTAAAAATTTAACAACCAGCTCGTGCGAGCCAGCAGGAGCCAGCTTCAGTTCATCACTGGTTTTACCATAATGTCAACAAGAAGAGCACAATGTAATACAGGGTGTCCATTTAATCTCTCCTGTATTTTAAGAAGCTATATTTTTTTAACAATTAGAAATATTGAAAAAAACCAAATTGCGAATTGAAGCCTATCTCAAACAGTTTTAGGTAGGGAGTTAGCAACATGGTTGTACGCATTGTTGTCTGCACAGCACACCACTGCCTGACCTATGTGTCATTGTGCTTGAGTGCAATGGAAACTCCACAAGTGAAAGCACAGTGCGTTCTGTGGTTTACTGAATTTAAATCAGTTATTCATGTGCAAAGAGAATTCAGACAGACGTACAACAGAGATCCTCCCATGGTTAAAACGATCAGGCAATGGTATCAAAAGTTTAAAGAAACGGGTAGTGTCTTGCCAACAAAGCGGCCTTGCCGAAATTGATTATCGACTAGAAATCTGCCATGCAACAAAAGGAGCATACCTAGAAATTTATTATCTTCAGGTTTTAAACTTTTTTAGTTCTACATTTTTATTGTTTTTCATTTTCTGTTATATCTGTATTGGTTTAAAAATATAGCTTCTTCAAATACCGGAGAGATTAAATGGGCACTCTGTATATATGCAGCAGTATGGTGCATAAATGAGTGATAATCTTTCGGCATGCGGTTGAACGTCTTTTCTTCGCAGCGTAAAGGAGTAACTTGAAATGTACTTGAAAATTTGGGATAGTCACTGGAGCCTTTTTTCACACGTGGTGGTCTTTGTGAATCGCAAACTAAGTGTTCACTTCAGCTCTGTTCAAATTCGCCGTGTTTACTAACTTGTAAGTCCAATTCATTTGTAGAAAGGATAGATAACATTCGGTATTGCGGTTTTACTTCCCAAGTAGCTGATCGTAATAAAGTTCGGTTTTTATGAAAGTTTGTTTATTTTGAACCCGAAAACTTTGAAGTCGTAATTTTTTTGTCCCTTGAACTTTGAAATACCGAGGTTTTACTGTATAACACTTAGCCACCAATTTTCCTTCACATATAACAAAAGAGTAGCAAAAAACCTATTGTGTGCATGCACTCGGGAAAATCCCATTCTGCCTGTAATGAGAATGTAAAACGCATCTAAGTGTCTAATGCACACAGTGCCACGTAGTGGCTAAAATTGCAAGTTCTTAGGAGGCAAAATGGCATGCATAAGAAGTGCCATCTAGCAGCTAAACATTGAACTAGAGAGTGCGAGCTAAATATTCCCTAAGCACCATAATTATTATTAATATGTAAGTTTTACCATTGATGTAATGGTGTTCAGAGTAACTTGGTAGAAGTGCTTCATGATAAAGAAATGAAAAAAAAAACACCTTGTAACTTCCACATATATGTATTTTTTAGACGACCATGGTTTTGTTGCAGAGCAATATAGTCAGGTGTAAAACCGACTTTACATCGGTTACACCCCTAGTGGGAGGACCTAAAAATTAAAAAAAGGAGAGGTGAGTGAGGGAAGGGGAACGTTATTGGTTGTATAATAGAGTTGCCAGAAGTCCGTTTTCCAGGGACAGTCCTTGATTTATTTGCCGTGTCCCCAGACAAAATCTGACCCCGGAATGTCCCCGTTCTTGAAATTTTACATAACTTGAAGAAATCAGGACTTTATTGCAAACCGCTCAAGGTTGATGAGACGGTGCGAGTAGTGTTGCTATCGATCTAGGCACCTATCAACAGTAATCGAAATGGGTGATAGGTTCGGGTGCCTGCGCTGACACAAACAAATCTGATTGACAGGATTTGCTACTGCGCACACTAAGCCTGGCTACTCACCTTTTTAACAGTTGCGACTTCCGATTCCAATGGTTCGTCTGTTTTGGTGAAGTGGGGACGTTCCGCAGTGACTACAGTGGATTCCAAACGTGTTTGCCATGACGTAGGCAAGCCTGTTCACATGTTTCTGGCCATGTGCTCACATGCCTAGGGCGATCTGTGCACGTGATCTTACTACTCTCTCTCTCTCTGTGCTATGACTTTCCACGCATCCTTCTTCTTCTTCCCCTTCATTCCCCCACCCCTTTAAATGCTCATTTGTCTTTTGACAGCGCTCTTGTGTGGGTCGTGATCTTTCCGATACCTAAGCCTATTGCTATTGCTTGTTATAGTTATTTTTGGTTCCGTTTAGTTTTTGTTTACATAGTTATTGTTTTTGTTGCACTTGCTTTTGTTATTGTTCTGTTGAAATTGATTCTGGTGTTACTCTTCAGCGAAGGAAGTTTTTGTTGTTTTCATTGTATTTGTAACCCATGCGGTTCCGTTTAGTTTTTGTTTACATAGTTATTGTTTTTGTTGCACTTGCTTTTGTTATTGTTCTGTTGAAATTGATTCTGGTGTTACTCTTCAGCGAAGGAAGTTTTTGTTGTTTTCATTGTATTTGTAACCCATGCGGTTCCGTTTAGTTTTTGTTTACATAGTTATTGTTTTTGTTGCACTTGCTTTTGTTATTGTTCTGTTGAAATTGATTCTGGTGTTACTCTTCAGCGAAGGAAGTTTTTGTTGTTTTCATTGTATTTGTAACCCATGCGGTTCCGTTTAGTTTTTGTTTACATAGTTATTGTTTTTGTTGCACTTGCTTTTGTTATTGTTCTGTTGAAATTGATTCTGGTGTTACTCTTCAGCGAAGGAAGTTTTTGTTGTTTTCATTGTATTTGTAACCCATGCGGTTCCGTTTAGTTTTTGTTTACATAGTTATTGTTTTTGTTGCACTTGCTTTTGTTATTGTTCTGTTGAAATTGATTCTGGTGTTACTCTTCAGCGAAGGAAGTTTTTGTTGTTTTCATTGTATTTGTAAACCATGCGGTTCCGTTTAGTTTTTGTTTACATAGTTATTGTTTTTGTTGCACTTGCTTTTGTTATTGTTCTGTTGAAATTGATTCTGGTGTTACTCTTCAGCGAAGGAAGTTTTTGTTGTTTTCATTGTATTTGTAACCCATGCGGTTCCGTTTAGTTTTTGTTTACATAGTTATTGTTTTTGTTGCACTTGCTTTTGTTATTGGTCTGTTGAAATTGATTGTGTTTTTACTGTCTTCAGCGAAGGAAGTTTTCGTTTTAATTGTATTTGTAACCCACACGGTCAGCATGGATACACCAAGCACGAGTCTTCTTTCGCCTGTGAAGAAGAACAAAAGAGGGCAGGTGATTCATTGCCCACAGAGAACAGTGGTTGTGAATTTGTTTAAAAGCATTTCCCAAAAAGTGCCGGACATGGCTAGAATTGACATTGCAACCGAAATTGCGGAGACGACGGGGTTTTCAGTGAAGAGTGTTTTAGGTATTATAAAAGAATACTTGTGTAGCGGTCAGGGCCAGCTCAAGACATTTTGGCGCCCAAAGCAGATTTCAATTATGGGACCCCATCGATACATAAATTTTACATTAAAATTCGGTAGTTTAGTAGTATAATAGGATATAATTATTTTGAATTTTTGTGCATTTTTATGATTAAACGGTTTGATAAAAAAAACAAGGTTTTATTCACAGAAAAATAAATTTGAAATGTCACAAAGAAATTACAAATTGTGCGATACTTATTTCAATGACAATGAGATTGATTGGAACTATTGCATCGATGTATGCACAGATGGGGCTCAATCAATGGTTGTCAACCTTGCTAGTGCAGTAAGTTTCATAAAGAAGGCATCGAAAATTCAACATCGACACGTTGCCTTATTCATACACAAGCACGCGTTGCAAAACGCATGAATAAAGCAGTGACGAACTTATCTAAAGCTATTGGTACAAACATCGTCTATTACCTGGAATCATTACAACAAAGGACAAATTTCATTACAGAAACAGCTCACGAATTTGTTACCAATTTAAAAGTGAAAATTTAAAACGACCTTCAGGATGAATTTCTTAAAAGGAAATAAAATTTCCCAATAATAGAGTTAATTACCTCAAATTTTAAAGAGAAAAAGAGAAAAACATTTACTTATGAAAGGTTGATTAAAGAAAGTATAATAGCAACAAACTTAATTGAATTAAATTAAAAAATAATTTAACCATACAACGTGAAAGATATAGGTATAGAAGAAGATCGAATAAAAATATGTATATACTAAATTCCTGGTTTAGAAATTCTTCGTTGATCGTAAACTAGGTATAGCTCAAACTTCAGGGTGAAACACCCGCTTTTATCAATGGGTACTTTTCCCATTTACACTAAATATTGACGTCTCTTCTTGAGCAAAGACAAAAACATCAATTATGCCCAAGGAAAACTAACCTGTTATAGAAAGAACCTGCTATAACCTGATAACAGATTCTTCAAACACTAAAAGATGCACACCACTCGACTGCCTTTTCCGCGGCGATGGGCGTATTGGAACTAATGTGGACAAATTTCGATGTCACCAAAGCAAAATGCGAGGGAGGAGGAAATGTTGAAGGAGAAGGGGCTGAAAATAGTGGTGTGATAATGTGTACCCCATCCTCACACACCCTAACACAGCGTAGCAATTACTAAGAAGCAGTAAAAGAAACCAAAAAGATATATTTCGTCCTCAAACAAGAGTCGCAACCAATCACCGAGAATTTTGAATGTTCCTGAATGAATGCACGTGGAAACAAAGAGGAAGCGCAGGAGGGAGAGTCTTGGGATATCCCGCATCCTCCTCGGACTTTTTAAGGTTTTCCTTGGCTCTTGGGCACCCTTGCAAATGTCTCCCGCTGGCCAACTTCTGATGAGACTGCAGAGGCATGACCTTTCTCCCCCCCCCCCCCCCCCCCACTCCAACCTAAAGGGACTGCTTCTCTCTTCAGGCCTTTGGCGCAAGGGGTGCATTGCACCCGGAGAGAAACCCTCGGGGGCGGCTAATCACAGAGGGATTCAGCTAAAAATATTAGGGGTGGTGAGAACTGCATTCACCTGGTCGGCAAAGATCCTCAGAATGTAAAGGTATGTACACATATGCGCATTTCCCTGCAACAGAACAACGAACCTAGCAAAGTAGCGCAACATTTTGGCAAACAGGTTCTTTGGGATGCAAAAAACAAGAACCATTTTAATAAATTAATAAAAAATGATGCTCGGGAGGAGATCGCAACTGAAGTCGGCTCCTCAGCTGATGAATGTCAGAAAAAGATGTCAAGATGGTTATCATCATTCCGGTGGGAAAGAGCAAAAATTTGTAAAAGCCGTGGAACAGGAAAAGCTATGTATTTTTGCGATTTGCACGAGAACAAAGTGGACTGTAATCTAATTTTAATTCTATGCGAGAGACATAGACTGGAACCCAAACCCGCGAGAATAATCCACCACTCACCTCTTCTCTTGGGTCCTTTGCCTTCAGTATTAGGGAACTTTCGACTCCTCCTTGTCGATCCACACTCCTCCGGTATCCAACGACGACAACCTTCGACAGACTTCTCCAACAGCTCTCAATCCACGACGACAACCTTCGACAGACTTCTCCAACAACTCTCCGTCCATTTCCTCAGTGAAAAAACACCTAATGACAACAACTTTACTAACTCATCTCTAACCTTTACCGCCTCCTCCGCTGGAGGACTCGACAACACGATGTCATCCAAGTAAGTTGCTCTGCAAAGAGCTTGCGCTGCGGCCGGGTAAGATTCCCCTTCATCCTCGACTAATTGTTGCAACGTTCTTATTGCCAAGTATGGGGCCGATGCCACTCCATAGGTTACTGTTGTAAGACTATACTCGACGAGCGGCTGTTCCGAACTTGCACGCAAAAACACTCTCTGGAAATCATAATGCCTCTTACTAATATAGGTATTCCGGTACATTTGGCGAATGTCCGCGATAAGAACTACCTTGTGCATTCTAAATAACAACAAAATATCAACGATGTTCAATTGCAGCTTTGGGCCGCTATGTAAGATCTGATTCAACGAAGGGCCGTTTTCAGTCTTCATGGAGGCGTCAAAGACCACTCGAAACCTTTCAAATTTATCACCGTCGCGATAAATGCAATGATGCGGAATATAAAAGGGCGTGGAGACTATCGGTGGCTCCACGGCCTTAATCATATGGTCTTGCGCCTCGTAATCCGCCATAAAGGCATTATAGCATTGCCTAAGTTTCTGCTGTTTATCAAGATGCCGTTCAAGTTGGTGAAACCGGTGAAATGCACTGTTTCGACTGTTTCCTAACAGCGCCTCATCACTTCGAAAAGGAAGCTCAACTACGTAACGACCAGTTTCTAATCTAGATACGGTTGACTGAAAGTGAGATTCACATTGTTTATCATCCTCACTTAGGTAATGAGTGACCGGAGGTTCCTCCACCTCCCAAAATTTCCGAATAATGTAATCCAATTGAGATTCCATCGTCAAGCAAAACGAATCAATGCAGTTGGCCTCTTGAGGCACCTTTCCCACTAAACAATAGCCCCAAACTGTCTATATTGCACACGGAGCGCCCTTAGGACCTATTACTGCATTACCAATCATTACTGTGCCCAACCATTCGGCACCCAGCAAAATATCAATAGCCTCAGGACAATAATACGATGGATCCGCCAGCGTAAGATTACGTATGTGTGGCCACTGCTGCCTTGCTACCTCCATCGTAGGGCAACGCGCAATATTTTCTATAACTAAGGCTTCAAGCTCTAATGCCCCCATCTTCGGAGTCGGTTCTAATACACAAATTAATTTCCCTTGAGCGACGCCCACTGATGTTTGAGCTAAACCGAAAATGGACGTGATCATCCTTTGAATAGGGAAACCCAAGCGCAGAGCGCACGCCTTCATAATTAATGTTCCTAGACTTGCGCCGTCAATCAAAATTTTTACACTCTGATAATTTCCATGTCGGTCCCACACCCGACCTTGTGCGGTGGATAACAAAACAACGTACTTTGTAACTTCCACCTGGGTCTTTGATGAATCAACAACTGCTTCCACAGGAGTGGCCGACGTTATAGACGCACCTTCAATTTTTCCTTCAGCAACGGAGATGCTTTCTGTATTCACTCCCTTTTACACACTCTTGACTACCCTTTCACTACCCGAGGCTTGATTCCGTGGAGTGAAATGCAGCAATGAATGATGACTAAACGAACAGTACCGACAGGGGTTTCGACTGCGACAAGTTTTAATCAAATGCCCAGACTGCAAACAACTTAGGCAAAGGCGGTATTCCTTCGCCACACGAAATCTATCATCAACAGATAAACCCTTAAATTTTCCACACAAGTATAGTGGATGCTTAGCTCCGCATTACACGCATTTCAGAGACGCTGGAGAAGGACATGTATCCGTGCTTGCCACCTGAGTACTAGTCTGGGCCCCATACAATATATATTTTTTCTCCATTTGTATTCCCGATGATCTAATAACGGGCGAACTTCCTTTCGAAGGCCCACCTTTGGCTGCTTCCAGCACCCGAGCCTCCTTTTCCAAGAAGGAAATAAAACTCACCGTCGACAACCCTTCCTCCGAAACATTTTTCTCCCACCTCTCTCTCAGATCTGCGCTGAGCTTCTTTCGTAAAATAAACAAAAGAAGTATGGCCCAATCTTCGACGCGATGCCCTAACACCGTTAGAGCGCCCGTATATTCCGTCAACAAGGTAACGAAAGTTCGCAATTGTTCGGGTGCTCGCTCCACTAATTTCAAACCCAGTAGCCCTTCCAAATAGGCGTTCGTTAACAATGATGGTTCACTGTAGCGTGACATCTACAACTCTCACGCCACCGAATAATTCCCACTAGTAATGGGCAAAGATGACACCAACCTTTTAGACAAGACCGCAAATACATAAATTTCTGTATATCAGACAATTCGGTACTATGATGAATCGTAGCCTCAAACATGTCATGAAAACCTTGCCATGCCTTAAGTTCTCCATTAAATTCAGTTAAGTTCAATCTGGGTAGCGCTATGCCCGATATCCCTGGCCTGGTCATAATGTTAGGAGAAACTGACGCATCTTTATTTGACCCCGATCCCTCCAAAAGAAGCATAAATGCCCATACCGCCTTAATGTTATAGTAACTAGATTCAAACTGGACAATCTTAGACTGAAAAACTTCGGCTTGGTCATCATTTTGTTTCTTATAATTCAACACGATTTTCGCCAGAATTTCATGATAGCGATCAAACATTTGATCCAATCCTTCCGACATTACCCGCAATAACGCCGCATCTGCAAAATTAACTCCTCCTTTACTAATATTTCTTCGATCGTAGGCATGCTTACCAAACGAAAAATGCAACAAATGCCACTTTACTATACAAAGTAACAAATTCTCAGCGAAAAGATATGGAGGAAAGCCGACAAACTTTAACGAAGACGAAATTCATTTAACGACAAATTTTCATAAAACCCATAGGCCATCCGGCCCGAAGGACCAAATTGTTTGCGATTTGCACGAGAACGAAGTGGACTGTAATCTAATTTTAATTCTATGCGAGAGACACTGAGACGGGAACCCAAACCCGCGACAATAATCCACCACTCACCTCTTCTCTTGGGTCCTTTGCCTTCAGTATTAGGGAACTTTCGGCTCCTCCTTGTCGATCCCCACTCCTCCGGTATCCACGACGACAACCTTCGACAGACTTCTCCAACAACTCTCCGTCCACGACGACAACCTTCGACCCACTTCCACCGAGACACAGTGCTTTCATAAAACCTCGACAGCGACCAACCCGTGAGCCATGAACTCATGCCCCAGGTGGCTCCCTCTCGTGCATATATTACGACAGTCCAAGGAAATAGTATACCGCGCGTATTCAATCCTTTAAATGGCGCGAACAGATACATAATTTATTTATTTAACGAAACCAATTTTCCTTCTTTTCTTCTTGGAAGCGTATTTATGCACAAAAATATAAGCTGCAGCAGCTACTTGAAGAGAAATCATGTCTACTCGGAGACTGAAAGGATACTGGCGGAAAACAGGCGAACAACGATTTGCAACACCGTGCCGAGCGCCCTCTTGTTGCAAGGTTTGATTCACTGCTCGATCCGCTGCGCGGTTCGCTGTTCTGTTGCTGGGAAATGCGCATATGTGTACATACCTTAACAGTAATAAAATGTTGGAAAAACCACATCCAGCCATCTGTATTCGGTAGTTTTCTCGGAAGCCGCTTTCGGAAATACTATTTTACCATTCGGAGTAGAGCTGCCCCTGAACATTCATTTGAAGTCAAATTTTCACATTCATTCGCAACCTGCAAACACTAAACATATCAATGGAAAATTTTTGCCAGGAAAATTTGGCGCCCCTAGAAATTCGGCGCCCCAAGCGGTCGCTTGGTCTCTAGAGTTTCATCATGCATCTTAACCTGTTCCCAGAAGGATGTGATCTTCTCCTCTGTTGGAGGTCCGTTGGTGAATGAATGTCTTTGTTGTTTATTTTCCTATAAAATTTCCTTTCGTTGTGGAACTCCTCGTTCTGCTGTGTTCGCTTTAAGGATGTGTTGTACCTTCGGAGTCTCTGGGAGTAAACACTGACCAATGTGTGTGTTTATCTATAATTTCAAGTACGACTTCTGTTGATAGTCTTTCTAGTGTGTGCAGTTTAATAATATGTGTATAATTTGTACCTCATTCTGTTTCCATGCATCTCTAATATCATCAGCCAGCTTCCTGTACTTTGAGACCTTCTCTGCCCATGTATTCCTTAAATTATGGGTATTTGGGATTGCAGTGTCTATTAGGAAAGTTACTTTCTCAGCTTTGTTTATCAGTGTGATGTCCGGCCTATTATGTGAAACTGTCTTATCTGTTATTATAGTCCTGTTCCAGTGAAGCTTAAGTCTGCTATTTTCTAAAACATTGGACGGATATATTTGTAGTATGGGGAATTATCTTGGGTCAACTGAAGCTGCAGGGCTAACTTCTGGTATACTATTTTTGCAACTTGATAGTGCCTATGCATGTATTCTGATGGGGCCAATGCCTGCATCCTGCCGTGATGTGCTGTATTGTTTCTATTGTTTCATTACACCTTCTACAGCGATCGTCTACTCCTGATTCTTTAAGAATGTATTTTCGATAGTTCCTGGTTGCAACAACCTGATCTTGTATTGCTATAAGGAATCCCTCTGTCTCCAAGAAGAGGTCCGTATGGCTTAACCAACTGTTCAACGCTTCAATGTCGACATGTCCTTGGTTAAGATCCTTTGGGTGCCTTCTATGTAGAGACTTTTGGGACCATACCAGGGTCTTCGCCTCTGTGTAGGTGGTGTTAGGGGTTAATTCTGTTTGTGTGACGTGCGCTAACTCCAATGGTGTGTATCTTGTGTCGGCTTTCACTATTGCTTTGTGGAGTGGTGAGGTCTTGTTGAGAAAGTAACTCTGTAAGTTATAAATTTGTTTTTTATGTAGCCTTACTATGTCAATCAGCCTTCTTCCTCCCCTGCTCCGGGGTAAAGTCATTCTCTCAACAGCTGCCTTAGGATGGTGGGCTTTATATTTTGTGTGAGTAGTGTGGGTTTTGATCTGAATATCCTCCAGATCAGTCTTCGTCCATTTAACAATCCCAAAGGTATAAGTTAGAACAGGGACTGCATACATGTTTATGGCATGGAAAGAATTCTTCCCATTTAGTTTTGACTTAAGGATGCTGGTGAGTCTTTTGATGTATATGTCTGTGACCTTCTGCTTCATAATCTTATGTTCCAATTGTCTGGCTTGTAGTAGTCCCAGGTACTTATAGTCATCTTTCTCACTCATTGGTTTTGTGCTGCCACCATCCTTTGTGTCAAATCCTTTAGCTTCGATTTTCCCTTTATTAACATTTAATGTTTTACATTTATCTAGTCCGAATGACATATTTATGTCAGATGAGAATGTTTCTGTTAAGTGTAAAAGTTGTCTTAATTGCCTTTCCGTGGAGCTATATAGTTTTATATCATCCATGTATATCAAATGATTTATCCTATGTCTGTTGTTTTCTTTTTATCGGGAAACCATACCCTGTTGCATTCAGGAGTGATGACAAAGGATTCATTGCCATTTTTATCGGGAAACCATACCCTGTTGCATTCAGGAGTGATGACAAAGGATTCATTGCCATTTTTATCGGGAAACCATACCCTGTTGCATTCAGGAGTGATGACAAAGGATTCATTGCCATACAGAACCAGAGTGGGCTAAGGCTGTCACCTTGGAATATTCCTCTTTTGATACTGAGTGGTTGTGACTTTATCTTCTCATTTTTATAGGTGTTGTTTTCCAGGTTGAAGTTAAGTGTTGCAATGTCCTGATTATTACTGAGTCCACTTTGTAAAGTCACATAATATGGATAAGCCATTAATGAGGGATGGAGTCAAAGGCTTTGCGATAATCAATGTAAGCAGTGTATATGTTGCGTTTCTTGTCTGCAGCTAGCTCAATAATGACTGAATCTATAACTAGCTGTTCTTTACAACCTTGTGATCTTTTTATACAACCTTTCTGTTCCTCTGCCATAATATCATTTTGTTCAAGGTGCTTATAGATTTTTTCGGCAATGCATAAAGTAAATACTTTGTTCATGGTGCATAAGCATGTTATAGGTCTGTAGTTAGATGAGTCCATAGTATTTTCCCCTTTGGGTAGAAGGTGTGTTATGCCTTGTGTAAGAAATGCTGGTATGGTGCATGGGTCCATAATAAATCTGCAGAAATGTTTGGCTAGATATTTGTGAACTGATGTAAATCGTTTGAGCCAGAAATTATGAATATGATCTGGGCCTGGTGCTTTCCAATTCTGAGTAGCGGCTATTATTCGAGTGACCTGCTCTGTGGTCACTGCGTGGTCTTTCATTTCAGGTAAGTTGGCCATGGCCTCCTCTTCCCGTTTTATCCATGGCGCATTTCCATTATGCATTGTCTCTAATGACCACAGAGATGACCAAAACTGTTCTACATCTTGTTTTTTGGGCAACTACAGTGGGCTCCCCCTGTATTATTTAAACCACGGTAGTATAATTTCTGGTTGGTGTTAAATAAGTTATTTTTCTGTTTTTGTTGTTGAGCTGCTTTGTAACGTCGCAGCCTTTTGGATTTGGCACTTAGCTTCTGCTTCAATGTGTCCAATATTTCAGGTATTTGTAAGTTGTCTGGGTTGTAACTTGCATGTTTCAAATTGTTTCTTTTCAGCCTGATAATATGTTCCTCAATTTTCTTACTGCCATTACCATTCATATACTGCTGGAGGCGGCCTATGTCTTTCCTTAGCTTTTTGATTGCTTTTGAGAGACGTGTCTCCCAAGATGGTGTATTCTGTTTTTGTTTGGGCCAGTCCCCTAGTGGCACTACCTTGCCTCCAGCTACTCGAACCACAGTGACAGCTGCTGCATATAGTGCTGTGTACATCATCAAAGGTGTTTGCACTGTGAGATAGATAAAGTGGTAAAATTGAGGTATTCAAAACTCTGATAGTTTGCGCTCTCTTCTTTCCACTGTTTTGCTTTTGGATGTAAGGTCTTTGTGAGGGGCACATACCCTCAAATTCCCGGACTGCATGGTGAAACTCGATTTCAATTTCTTGTTGTTGTATGAGAGGTGCATTGTGTTGTGGTGGTTCCTGTGTTATCTCCTGTGTGGCTACAAAATGGAGTCCTGAATTGGTTGGTTGACATTGTATGGGTGTTTGCAGTAGTATAACCTCATCATTGGTTCCTTTAAGCAGTTCTGCAGCTTCTTTTCTGATCTCATCCAGTCTAGGTTTTGGTAAGAGGTTCATGACTATTATGGAACGTCGCTGGTCTCCTCTTCTCTGTTCCGTAACTTTAAGTTGGGGATATTGTTGACAAAAGTGTGTGTGGAGTTTTGCTCGGTAGTTACTTAAGTCCGTCTCAATGTTTGTAACAATGTAGTATTGGCACATAATGAAAGTATTCATGACTTCTGTCCACTGAGTGTGCACTCGTGGTTTGCCAGCTTTATTAGTTGGCACTTGAGGAGTGGTTAACTGATATCCAGTCAAAACACTTTCCTCTTGTGTCGGAACATGAGCAGGAGGTGTTGTTTGCTCTTGGTTTTCTTGTGTGACATTAGTAGATTCGGTTATCCTGATGGGTGGCCATCTTGCATCCAACCCATCACCACCGGCTCGCCGGCTGTCACCTCCAGCGGTGGCTCCAGAGGCACCCTGGCGATCCCCAGGCAGCGGCAGTTTTCCGAGGCAACTTCTCAATCGTGTCTCCATTTCAATGGGTGCATTTTATACCTGCTGGCAGGTTTCGTAAGCAGCTGCCCCTAACCTGGGGAACAGACGCTGACCAGAACACCGCCCACTCTGGGTCAGACGCGCCTGGATTTGTTTCTGTTTTGGTCCGTGGGTGGTATTTTATTTCCCACCTACCCTGCATATCTGCAGAGCATTCCCCAATCTGCCACCTGGGGATGCGTTCGATGGGGGACAGAATACCCCACACGGGTTATTATTATTATTAGCACAGTTATTGAATATCTGGATGTCTGGTCAGTGCATTTTGATGCTATTCATGAAGCAGAGTGTGTTTTGCTGAAGAGGATTCCAGACATAGAGACAATAGAATGTGCTGCTACATTCATCATGCAGAAAGCTGAAGTCACCTTCAACGAAGACCTGCTCTTCGATGAGATTACCAATCTGAAGAAGTATGTAACACTGGAAAAGATGAAAGACTGGGACACAAGAAGGTGTTCTACTTCTGAGAAGTGGAGCAAAATTTTCTCTCATTTTGCAGAGAACTACTGCTCATTTGTTGAGCTACGAAAGCTTGTGGAAATGACTTTATGTCTGCCTGGCAGTAATGCTTCCGTAAAAACAAGTTTTCTCATCTATGAACACATCATGGAGACCACAGAGATCAAGACTGTCAGCTGATACAGTGAAGTCTATGTTGTTTGTGCTTATAAACTTTCGTATGTCTTGCCAAGACTTTTCAAAAAAACTGAAGAATCGAGGTGACATCTTGAGCAAGTCCATAGTTCAGAAAAATATTTAAGTAATTAAGTGCAAATAGGACTGTGTCCCAGCTGTAAAAATTAAAGGGAACATGCAGCATTTAAAATATTAATGCATTGTTGGATACTGAGTGTATTTTTTCCATTTTCAGGAGTGTTAAACATAATAACAGTAATCTTCTTTGCTAGGAAACATTTTTTCAAGTGTCCCCGGATTGTATTTCCAAAATCTGGCAACCATATTGTTTAAGGAATGGTAACATTGGAAAAATTGGAGATGGAGAGGATGGAGGAGAGAGACGAGGGAACGGAGTTTAAGGAATATGGATACAAAGTTCTTTACTCCCTGGGGAAGGGAAGGGAATAAGACTTTGTTGATTATATGGCAATCAGGGGAAGCAACACATTATAATATTTTAATTTGTTCTAAAATATCAAACCTGGGACCCTTATTTTCAAGATGGAGGATGGTTGGAATAAAATTACTATTGTGTTTACAGTTGAACAAATGATTGGCAAAATTAGAAGTGGTTTTATTTTTGATGAATCACAGTTCGTTAATTCTAATTTTAAAATTTCTGCCTGTCTGCTTCACATAATCTGCGTTACAATTCTTAGATTGAAGTTTATAAATACAGCTTTTTTCAAATGTTTCAATTTTGTCTTTCGTTAGGCTTAATAAGTTCTGTAAATTACACCGGTTATAAAAGGCTTCTTTAATTCTGTCTTTAGGTAATAGTTTGTTGACTTTAAGAAGAAATGAGAATCTACGCCATTGAAGTTTTAATTCCAAAATAGGAGGGGAATAAAAAATACATTTAAGGGCCAGTTTTATTCATTTTTTATTGTGCAGATTATCAATTATTTTACTAGAATAGCCATTATTGATGGCAATTTGTTTTATCGCTTTTAATTCAAGGTTTATATTTGACTCGGACATAGGAATCTTAAGCAACCTGTGTAGCATTGAATGGAAAATGGCTAATTTTTAAATTCTTGAACTAGAATGGATGATTTGATCCATAGAGGAGCGTTTTCAAAAAATAGAAAAATCAAATTTCTGGTTATTAAAGGAAATTGTGATATCTAAGAAGTTAAGGGACCCATTCACTTATTTCTCACAGGCAAAAATAACATCATTATGTAAGGAGTTCAACAAATTTAAGAAATTTTCTAGTTGTCTTTGACCCCATCCAGAGACACAAAACATTATCTACATATCATAACCAGCAAAAGACATTATTAAAAGAGGATGATTAGAATTGACCATTATCTTTTCAAAATTACCCATAAAATTTTCTGTAAGAAAAGGGGATAAAGATGTAAAGTCAGTTTTTCACCTGATAATCTTGCTCTGCAATGAAACCATGGTCATCTAAAAAAATATATGTGTAAGTTACAAGGTGTTTTTTAATTTCTTAATCCATATATTGAATTTCTAATAAAAAATCTAGCAAACATATTAATTCCTAATAAATTATTTAATTTATTGAAGTATTATACAAAGCAATTTATCTAATAAGGGAGCATTTCTCTGTATGGCCATTTTTCTTTGCTACTGTCAGCGGTCAGCAATGAGAATTTGACTTTATATTTCCAATAAAAATCGTATCCTCCAGGATTCTACTCACTGCACATTATGGTTGCATATTGGTAAAAATCCATAGAGATAAAAATAAATTTGAACTTTTTTTCTAGGAATTAAATGATGATGATCTAGCTGTTTTGAAGATGACAATGTCACAAAATGCACTTAAAGGAAAGGTTAAGTGTGGAAGGAAACTTAAATCATTTTCAAGGGCTGATAAATTGTTAGATGAATTTGGTCGTGTTAGTTACCTATTGAATTCAGGCCGAAGAAAAGGTAAGAAATACCAATTCAATTTTTATATCGTATATAATTATTTTAAATATTTTTTTCATTATTTAAATCACTATCAGTTATTCAACAGAAAATTATTGATCATGTCTTATGACTGAAAAATATTCAATAAGCACTTTTAAAGTCATTAAAAAGTACATACTTATCTCAGGTATCGCCAATAGCCACAACAGTGTTATGAAAAACCAGATGCACATTTTGGCTCCAAAGCAGTGGTCATTTACCGAAAGTAGATTCTAAAGGAACGTGTGTTGATATTTTTGTTTTGATGTATCTATGCGGTTATGAAGGGGAAATTAATGGGTGGTGTCCATTGAGTGTGTGCCTGGAGAGTGGGTTATAGATTTACCAATTGGGAAACCTGTTCACTTTACACGAAGAAGCTCCTGTTTTAACACGAGTTGCAACACGATCCATTACATGAAAACATTTAAATAATATTGACATTAATGGAACGTATACATTAACTTATATTTATTCGTAAAATATTAGATAATTTATAATATAAAATCTCAAAGACCTGCAGAACTAGCACACATCGCCGGGTTTAGACTTTATATATAAGTCTTATGTGTATTGTTTATGCATTGTATTGTATTTACACTGTATTGGTCATTACATTTTATTTATAAAAACGTAAGTAAAATGCACATTAACCATTTGAGTGGGTACTTCTTTTTTCAAAGAATGCATACCATTTGGGTATTTAATTTATTAGAAATAGATTTTTTCAAATAATTCAATTTCTCCCTCAGATTCACAGTCACTTATATCAGTGTTTATATAAACGTCCTCCAAATCTTCACTGGAATGACTTTCATCCATAATGTCACAATATCCTCCTCAACCTTCTAAGAATATTTTGCACGTCTGCTAGATGATGCCATTACTGATTCCAATATTTCAAGAGATGAAAGACGAAATTTGTACAAATTAAATGTAAATAAAATTTTGTGTGTGTTATTCGTACTACACTCCAAAAAATGCCTTACTTCACAACTGTGGTGACCCAATTAAAATGCCACATCAATTTATAACTAATTGCTATATTTAATACCAAATTATAACAAACAAGGGAAACAGACTTGAGACGCAAACTTGTCTCGTAACTTGAACCATATCAAAGTATAATATATAATTACCGTATATTCCGGCATATAATCGACCCCGGCTTTTTTGGGTGAAAATACATGATTAGGCATATGTTCACCATATAAGTCGACCCCAACTTTTTCACGCCAAAATACTTCTCATGAAACCGTTTTCAGACAAAATCAAAGTCATGTACAATCCAAGTTTTAACAAATCAGAAATAAACAATAATAAAAATATATATAAATATTGTTTAGAGTTCATGGTATTCTTCTTGAACATTCCAGGTGACAAATGTTTTAATTTCAACCATTAACAAACTTATTTTTGGAGAGCTTGACCCACTAAATAAAGTTTCTATAATTCGATTGATTTCAGCTGCTAATGATACTATCAAAATGAACTATACCTAGTGATCGCGATCGATATCTACGATGTTGAAATTCAATAAAATATCGCTATGTGTACCCCGCGCACAGTTTTTCCCAAAATGTTGGTCATACATGAAGATTTCTGACCAAGTTTTAAACATTACGAGTTTCGATAGTAAAATTACTGCAACATGCTTGTGTCTACGTTTATACTCGCAAAAGACAAAGAATTCTATGAAGTTTACACATATCTACACGACCAAGAAACGTTTAGGGTGTAAATGCGCTGTTTATACTGCCGTTGGTGCATCGTCAACATTGAGATGATGTAATGTTTTTATAATATTAAAGCAGTATCTTTTAATTGAGTTATAAGTTTATTATTGTTACTCAAGAAAAGCAGTTCTGTCATTAAAGCTTTACTATCACTTTCTACCTACACTTTTTGCCAGAATAAGTTGGTATCTGTATTCGCAGAATTCATCGTGAGACGCTGGCACTCCTTTAACCCGGAAGAGAACCATAGTTCCTTCTAAATTTTTTCATCCATGGGCGGAATGAATATAGCTATGCGCGCCTACATGACGATAGTGCACGGATATACACCGGGGTTGACGCGGTCCTGTTCCGATATATTCTAAAATACCTACAATCGTGTGCGCTTGAAAAATTTAGTGAGCGGCACTTCAAATACTGCTGTGCGGCCGCGCAGTCGTGCAGCTTAGAGGGAACCATGGAGAGAACACGCCTACGGGGAATCCCCACATTTTTTTTGATTTTTTATAATTTTCCGCCGCCGTAGACATCAACTTATTAAAGTACGAATTTATTTTTTCCTCCCCAAACTGGACCAAAAATAGGGGTGTGCGTGTGGTACGTGAGTAAATACAGTATTAAAATTAATTATTATAAATCTTCTAAAATACCATATTTACTCATATAACCTGCGCTATTTTTGGGCCGGTTCGGAGAGAAAAAATTAATTTGAGCCAGAATAAGTTGTTTTTTAAGTCACCGATTCCCACTCCATGAAACAAGTTCCGCTCAAGTTAAGCATTTTCTCCCTTCAACGTGACGCAATTTATTGGATGATCTCTTTATGACAATACTAGCAGAAATCTCCTCACCGATAGTCCTCTTTTGTTAATCCCCTAACTGTTTTTGTTATAATATTATGCAACTTCGTCCCCACTTCACTGTTTTTGACGTAATATTACGCATCGATGCGGAGCTAGTAGGGGAGTAGCTATGGGGCTGAGCCTTTGTGATTCTCTTCGGCGATTACAAATGGCGGCGATATACGATGGGCGGGCATTATTCATCGCAGCTTTTCATTAAGTACTTCGTAAAGTGCGAAGTTGCAGGGAAAATTGCTGCACAACACACCATCTACTATGCCACCCAAAAGCCAACTGTCTGATTTTCTTCACATATATATTGCATGTGAAACATTTACTCCAATGGAGAGGAAGATTTTATTGCTCCAGTTGCCTAGAAGTATCCTATACAGTTAGAGGAAAGTGGTCCTACTGGTTAAATTTCACACTACTTTGTAAACTACAGATTTCTTATAAGATATTGTGTCACATGTTTTGCAAAGAAATACAGCAGAGAGTATGGAATATCATAGTTCTTAGATCACTGTTAACTCTAATCATACAGCATTGTAATGCCACCATAGTGTCTCATGGCTGGATTAATTTGGGATATTTAAATACAATATGTTCATGTATATATAAATTCTCATATCTTAGGAACTATTAATGATAAAACCTTGAAATAAAAAGCATTTTATAGGTAAGATATTGAAAAGGTTCTTGGGCATAGTGAATTGGATATAAAATTGGTTGTTTATGGCTATTTATGTTGGTTGAGTAATCACCACCACATTCTTATCACAACTTAAATCCATTTCCCCAGCAACAACACATGTCCCACTGCTTCCAGGTGAATTGTCATTATCTATGCTTTCTTCCACATCCTGCTTTCTCTTTTTTAGAAACTTATCCATGGACAAGTTCTAATTAAAAAACTAAACCTCTCAAGCAACACCTATTCCTTCTGACCAGAAAGCAACAACTGCACTTTGAAATTGAAAAAACATTTTTTGGAATACACTTAATTACGAGACTTATATACCAAAAAGCAAATTTCTATACTTAACATAGATGTAATAGAAAAATGCAGCAAAAACATTTATATAGAAATTGCAGGATACTGATTTCACCATAAAAGTGGGTAAAAGTTTTTTGAACTAGACATACATTTAGTTATTGAATTCTTCAAGGTCAAAACTTTTTGTCATCATATCACATCCACTGCAATGAATTATGCCAGGGCTGCCACCAATTTTTTTTCTAAATCCTGTAACGGTATCCAAAAAATCCTGCAAAATCCTGTAATATGAAATATCATGTTTTTGATGCATAATATATGAATTTATGCCTATAAATACCGTATTTACCCGAAAGGAAGACGACCTCGAATCTAAGATGACCCCTAAAAAAAACAAGGTCTATTTACGAAAAAATTTTAAATAACAATCAACACACTAAGAGCATGAAAAAGAATTGGGTACAGCATACATTGTACAAACTATCTCATATAACAATGCGTCGTTTAGTTATCTTTAGAAAATGAAAATCGTATGAGCCTGTTTTTAGAAAATCCAATTTTTGTTAAAGTTGCCCAAGAATAAACTAGCCTTATACTCATTCATTGAGAAAAATGAAATATGTAATATTATTGCAGAAGTATACTCAAGTAATTGTACAAAATTTGATCAAAATCGTTCGAGCCGTTTTTGAGAAAATCAAATTATTCTTCAAGTTGCATAGAATAAACTAGCCTTATATTCATTTTTTTGAGAAATATGAACTATACAGTATTACTGAAGACGTAAACTCAAATAACTGAACGAATTTTGATCAATATCGTTACAGACGTTTTTGAGAAAATCAAATTATTCTTAAAGTTGCTTAGAATAAACTAGCCTTATATTCATTTTTTGAGAAATATGAACTATACAGTATTACTGAAGATGTAAATTCAAATAACTGAACGAAGTTTGATCAAAATCGTTAGAGACGTTTTTGAGAAAATCAAATTCTTGTTAAAAATGCGTAGAATAAACTTCCCTTAATTATTGAGCAATGTCAACCATTTCTTCATAGACTCTGCTCAGTATGATACAAGTGTACAACGTATCACAAATGGGCACGTTTCGTGCAATGGAGAATTAGAAAGAAATTATATACCTGTACGTAAAGGAAATACCGTTTTAAAGTCCTTTTCTTCATCATAAATAATCCATTTTCTTCCTATTTAATAGTATTACATGCACACGTAAGGAAATTAAACGTTTGTTTAGGAGATTGTTTATGTTAGCAACAATGAAGTAACCATGCAAGAAATTTTCTAAGTTCAACTCGATATGAGACTCTTGTTTGATTTTCTCGATAACGGCTACTCCTACAATAAAAATGTATAGGAAAGGAAATACTCTATCAATTCTACAACTTTTATTTGAAAAATATTTTGATATGAGCAATACTTTACGAGATATGACGAAAATTTAATTTTTTGTCACCAGTAAAGTGATACCCCTGATTAGCATACGTGATTCATTTTTACGATTTTTTTCTTATATTTGATTGAAAGTCCTTAATATCAAATTTCATAAAAATCCGTTCAGTAGAAGCCGAGAACGAACGTGCGGATGGACGGACGGACAGAGGGACGGATGGACCAACCGACGATAATAGGCACTCACGCTGTAAGCGAAACGCGCCTTAAAATGCCTAAGTACGAGATTTCATTCATTTTCGCTCTACCGTTTGAGCTCTAGACGGCATTGGGAAAACCACTTTTTCGGATTCAGCGACACCTAAAACGTATATTTCCGTAAAAATCTTGGTCGAATTTTTTCACGATAACAATACTTTCTCAATACTTCGTATGAGAAAGTAAAAAGGCATTGGCTTTGACATCTAACAATTATTCCTTTACGTAGCAGTTCCCTAAGCATTGTTTTGCGTTTTAAAATAACATACGGCGGCAATTTCGTGCCAACCGCTAACGCAGCCAGCATTACCGTAACGCGTAATTTTTCATTCCCGGAAGTTTTTATAGTGACACTATATTTTTGGGGTAACTCATTTAAAACTTAAAAATAATGACTAGTCTTCCCTTCACATTAAAACTTGGCGAAGTGAGTACTAATGGAGTGCTTTCATAAATGTTATACTCTTTAAAATTCAGGTGTACTTTCGTCTGCTGCTGGAGCACCAATCGAAATTGTAATACATAGACATGTTTAAAATGTAACAATATACCTCAAATATGGCCGCCAATCCTTGCTTAACCGTCTACATTGTCGCACATATCAGATTTCCTACCCAGCCATAAACACACCCCTTCCATCGGTACCCCGGAGGTAATATTTCATACTATGTGCAACTTTAAGAACTATGATACGAATTTTTAATGTATTATAATAATTAATTAAATGTAATGTATTGTTGTATGCATTTATAAATGTGTTTTCATGGACATATACTCGAAATCCGGGTGTTCCGTGTGGTGTTTAACCACTCATCTGGGTATGCCGTGTATAGACGTCATGGCCGGAAGCGCCAGTACTGGGTGTGACGGATTTAGATGTCATGGCAAATTTCAGGCTGATTGCTATGGGTACGCCGCGATTTTCCATCCCGTAGCTTCTCGTACTTATAGCTTTGTTCTTCTAGTTCGTCCTGACTGCCATAGATGGCGTTGTCTTCCTTTTTCTTTGAGACGCAGGTCTTCATAAGGGAGGTCTGCATATGCGTTGCGGGTTGCATTTCCGTGATCGCCACATCTGGAATGACCGTTTATGACACTCGGGGTTTTTTCACACTCCCTTGCGAAAACTCACACTTTTCTCTGCATGCACTTTTGTCTCAAGGGTAAACCTGCTATTTATGAATGTTTTTCCTGCTAGTAATTCTAACGGTACATATGAAAAACAGATGTTTATGGAAAGTTCAGTTTGCTTCTGAGATATTGAGAATGTGTTAATGTTTTTCCCATTTCATTATGTAACAATATATATATAACAATCCTTTGTGTTTGAACCGAGTATAATATATATATATAATATAGTAATATATATATAATATTTGGCAAAAATAGTCTTATAAATATTTTTCAATAATATGCTAATTGTTATTACTTATAGCCATATTATGACAAAATTTATATATTTTTGAGAAATAAAATTATTTTAAACATACATAAGCATTTCAATTTAATGCTAACAGCCAAAAATACAATATCTGATTGCTAAAATGAAGATTTTATAAATTATTTAAATAATATTTATACTTAAAAGAAATTATTTATCGAAGTATTATATCATATATTATATTTGTAATGATAATTCTGGAATTTTTAAAGCAAATTTCATTTAATTTGAAAATGAAAAGAAAAAGTCTCACTTCAAATTTAAATACCCACTGTAGAAGCAACTTGGGAAAAAAAACTACCCAGTTGAGTGGTTATAATGCATGCATTTTTCCCACCTAAAACTTCGTACTCGATTTTAGGACGATCCCTAATTTTTTTGCAGACATTATTTGTAAAAAACCTCTTCCTTTCGGGTAAATACGGTATATTCAGCTTATACATCTCACATAACGAGTAAAATTATTAGCAACCGTTTATGGATGGCCCTGTAAATTAAATTTAATAATTTTTTCTTGATGAATTTAATATTTATCCTTCATTACAAATCATATATATGTCATAGAAAGTTTTAAAACATTTATTCAAGTTTTGAATGCACATTAATAGCAAAAAAGAATGAAAATATGTAAGCCATGGCTTTAATTACAGAACAGGTCTTGATTAGGAAAACAAAGACTACAAAAAATCAATATAATGGCTCAAAAAGTAAGAAAATAAACAAATTTCTACTTCTGTAATTTTCTAGCCTTTTTCCTCATGTCATCACTTGACTCAAAATCTGCAAAATGTTTTCTAAATGAACACTGCATCAAATCATTCAGCATTGGTTGTTTGAGTGCTGACCTGTGTGTGCTTTTAATAAGACTCAACTTACTAAAAACTCTCTCGAGTTCAGCATTGATATGAGGAAGTATGAGCATTGCCTTTGCAAGTTTACAAAGTAACGGAAATTGTGGTTTTCCATCTTCTATAAATTGTGACACCTTGTACCAATAGGTATCAATATAGTCTGAACAGACAATTGGTTGGGGCAGATTCCATAGTGTGTAGGCGATGAACTCAGAATTAAGGTCACCATCATTGGTGATACTGGAAAATCTTTTAGCCAACGTTTTAACTCTTTCCCAATCTCCATATGATTTCTTTGTTGGGTCAAAAATATCAACATTTTTCAAAACTACGTCATTTAAAGGTAAGAGACGGTATAGCTCTTTTGTTGCCATCTCATAAAAATCTCTCACATTGTTGAAAAAATCTTTTTTGTCTTCTAAGCTAATATCTATTTCTTCTAAGAGTGTCTGTGTTTTATGACCTATGAAAAGGGCAGAATCTTGAAGTTGGTTTTCTCGTTTGAAGTCAACAGCTGTTATGTCACATTTTTGAATAATGTGGAAATGAACAAAGCTTGCAATAAATTGGTGAAGCAGAGAGGACATTTCTGAATGGAGTTTATGAATAAATGGTCTCTCTTTCTGAAACATTAAGTTGAATTTTGTAAAACGAGGCAAAACTGCTTGAAGGAAACTGGAATACAATTTTGCATATTTTGAGTCTAAGGTTTTTTTTATGTTCAACCATCTCTAAGCTCCCTTCTTTTACATCAATTTTTGTGCTAAAATATACTGTCGATGCTGACCACAGTTCCAGAAGGCATTCTACACACTGCAGCATGGCTAGCCACCTTGTAAAACATGGTCTTAAAATTTTATGACACTCAACTTCCAGACACTCTTGGACTTCCTTAAATTGGTCTTGTCGTTTACCTGATGTTTTACAAAATGCATAAACATCTCTAGGCAGCTGTTCACATATATCTGGCAGTTTTCTGCAGGCGTGCGATGCTGCTAAGTGAGCTACATGGCAAGTGCAGTGAAGGAACCACAATTCTTTTTGTTGTTTCCTGACTCTTGATAACACAGAATTGAATTCCCTCACCATTGCTCTTGCTCCATCTGAAGACATGCATAAACAATTCTCCCAAGGAATATTAACTTCTTTAAATGCATCGTGGACAACATTAAAAAGATTTTCTCCACTTGCCTTCCCATTAAGTGCAACCACTTTATACAGATGAGTTTCAACTTTTTCTGTTATAAAAATACGAGTCATTATAACCATTTGTCTGGTCACACTGATGTCGATAGATTCATCTGTCATTAAGCAGAAAATTGATTCCCACATAGCTGAAACAGTGTTTTCTTGAACAGACCGACCGAGGGATTGCACAATCAGTGGCTCATTTTAGTACGAGAACATCGAAAATTCTTAGCAATTTCACTATCAGGAAACATTTTTGGCACTAATTTTATAAAATTGTCACTCAGTTTCACAGGCAAGTTATTTTCACAAATAAAATTTGCCTATCTTAGTTCAGCGTCAACAACATCCTTGTTTTCTTTAGTCATAAAACTGGGAATTAGGGAATTACTTTCGGACGACTTTAGGTTCCTCTTGTGACATTCTGCTGTCTCGTGGCGTTTGAGATCTTTTCTTCCTCCTTTTGTTATGTTTAAATCGGAAGTACAAACCGTACATGTTGCCAAGAAATCAGTTTTCCCTTTTTTTAACCACTTTAGTTCCTTTTCCCATTCAGCCTTGTGCTTCTATCTATGCAAAGACCTATCAATCAAAGAATTGTATTTTTTATTCATATTTCACTTATTTAAGGGTTAATATTCTTAGTAAAAGTGTCAGGACTATTCTAATATAAGTATTAGTGAGAGACCATACGAAATCTTTCGTCACCAGGCTGAATAATATGAACTCGTAGGAAAAACGCGCACATCAAGAAGCATTGACAGGTGACTCACGAGTCTTCCGAATCGTGTAGGAATTCCCTCCACAGCTGCAAATGAAGCAAATTTGTAGCTAGATCTAGCGACTATATGTTCAAACTAGCTCCTGTATAAAGTGCCCGTGGCTACTTACAAATCTACAGAATCGATTTATTAATCTTGCTAATTTTAGCGTCTCGCTATAAGTGCAGCTTTACATTTATGAGATTAAAAAGAAGTTTAAAGAAAAAATGTAAATATGCCTTCGGTTGCCGACCCAGTTCTACAGCTTGGTTTTGGATTCAGTCTTACAATCAGTAACAAGTTTAATATTTAACAAAGTATATCAACATATGTATGTACTTCCGGAATAATTTTACCAGATCCTATTTTATTCACACTTCATATTATAGCTATAAATATATCAACAGTCTTTGAATTTCATTGTAGTTTATGTACGTTTTTTATGAAAACGTCTCAGATAACAAAATTTTGCCTCTAAATATCCATAAATCACGAAAATGTCTTACTTTTTCGATATAAAAATCCGTAAAAATGGATAAAATCCGTGAAAACTGCAGCCCTGAATTATGCCATTCTAAATAAACATAATTGAGAATATATAAAACGACACTTACCTGTTATACACCGAATGGTTGTAGTTTCTTTCAATGACAGGAATACTACAATCTTTTTTTTGCAATAAAAAGATATATTTATTAATTCCTAATTCTTTCTTTCATTAAACTTTCCAAAAAAATGTGAATACATGATGTATATAAAATACAAATAGCTACAATAAATATAGCTTTCGAACCTATAATAATAACTTTCAGCAATTTACTTCCGAAACAACATCCCAAATTCGAGATTGCATTATATTCGGGAGATAAGATACGTAATTTTATGAAAAAAGCATACCTGTGCAATAATAAATGCAGAGTCCAAAAAACGAGAACCTGATGATCTATCTCCAACAACTAGCAATGAAATACTGACCAAAGAAGATGGAAATCACATGGGGAAGAAATGGGGATCATGGGTAACCTCATTTACGAAACAAATGCTATGGAAAAACCCTTTTCGGAAGTTAGAAGAAGAGATATCTTTCTTAAAGATAAAGAGCTCCATGGGACATCAGCCCTCGAGAAGAATAGCTCATTAGCTATTCTTCTCGAGGGCTCGATCATTAACTAATAGCATATTTATTATTGAATGATTGCAACATACTTAATGAAACGTTTTTTTTTGAGTTGTCCTGTGTTTTCAACGTTCTACTAAATTTCCATGAGAAAAATGGTGTTTTTAAACTTACAAGCTTATCCAAAAACAATAATAATTTTGTATTAGTGTATTTATTACTCAATGATTGCAACTTCCTTAAAGAAATGTATTTCTTAGTTATTGGGACTGAAATTTCTGAATGATATTACTGGGACCAAAATTACCATACTGAAATTACTGTTACTGAAATTACCGGGACTTAAATTACCAGCCACGATCCGTTATAGTAATTATAAAATTAAACAAACTACATAACGTTAGATTATCTCACTCTTTCATTGATTTCAATATTTATTTATGATTATCTGTGTTGTTGACCATGTGGATTGTTGTATATAAATTAAATTTTATTCTGATTATGAAACTAGCTGTACAACGTTAGATGAAGCTCTAAGAAAAAGACCAAAACGTTCAATTAAAACCAATAAACAGCAAAGTAAAGGACTGTCAGATCAAGTCGTGAGGCTAAGAAATTACTGGGTAAACAAAGTAAAAAGAACAACTGTGAAAGAGACTGGCAGATCATATCATAAGAAAAACAACAAGGTACATATACATACATAGATGCCATAATTTATCATCACAGAAAATTACAATGACCTTATAGAATACTTATTTAGAGTATTCGGATGTATTATACTTGAAACGTTTCATTATCTGAATTATTTGAATGATCATAATTCACCTGTTAAATTATAATGGCAATTTCTACTAGTCTATAATATTATCTATTATATATAGATGCTTCTGACATAGGATATGTGAAGAAGAAAGAATGTATTAATTTGTATTAATTTTTATTACATTATATTATAATTATTATTATTACCTACATTATATGTTAAAATAAAGTCCAATTATGATCATAATTATCATTATTCTGATATGACACATGAAGCTTTTTTTGTAAAGTTGCATTATGCAATGTGACCCTCTCTTTGAAAAAGGTTCGCCATCCATGGTATACCCTGATGGAAGGTGTTCACTTTGTGTACTTTGTGCAAAGAATGCATAAAAACAAGAGCTTAAGAATGGAATGGAGTATTAAGTAATCATGCCTTCAATATCAACATATAGCATTTCAATGTTTTAAAAAACAAAGATACGTTTTAGGCAAATTTATTGTATTAGTTTCTGATTTTTTAAAAGTAAAGGTACCTGGCAAACTTCAAATTAAGTATGAAACATTTTATGTAATACTTTTGAATCAAATTAATTACATTATTGAGTTGCAAATGGTAATTATCTAATAAACTCCTAAATTAAGTAAGAAACATTTCACGTAATTTGAATATAACTGCTCCAAGGACTGATAATTAGATTACTTTAAAAGATTCAATTAAGAAAACTGATGGTATACAAATAATATTATCGTCCTGTTGGTATAACGTCCTGGCGGCGAATCGTCCCTTGGCAAAACGTCTGTTGGCGAAATGTCCGGATACCGGAGAATAGGATGAAGCTTAATTTGGTAGAATTTTTCTCGTAAACCATATACAGTAGAAGCTCAGTTATCCGGCATGTACAGGGATTGAAGGGTGCTGGTTGCTTGAATTTGCTGGTTGCATGAGCAAACGTACATTTTTTTAACCCTGTGGTACTCACATGAATTTTTCGAACATCATTACTCGTGCGGGGTGTTCCTGACAACCCACACATATTTTTGTTAAAAAAGAAATTTATCGTCAATATTTCATAAATTTTTATTAGGTGTTTTTTGTTTGTGATTATTTATAAGTTAACTTTAGCAAAATGCAAAATGATTTAGGATTATAAATATATTTTGTATGAAAAAGTGTTAGAGAATATTCTTATGAATTTTTTTAGACGTCAATAGGTGAAGGAACAGTGATGGATGTTTGGAATATATTCATACTAACGTCAGTGATGTAAATAAAACAAGGAATTACCAAAAAGTCTTTAGCTTTTGCAGTTAACAGTACTCCTAAAATAGAAACACCTTCTGACCATTTTAACGTAAACCACTCATACAACACACAATCTAATTCCTCAACTTTCGGACTATGAAGAGTCTGCCATTTTTCAATGTTTTCATACTTTCTGATTCTACATTAAATTTTTTCAACTTTGCTGTTAATGCTTTTATATCATACATCGTTGGCGAGTCAATATTATACACCTTCATAAGTTCATTATGATTTTCACTTATTTCCAGTTTCTGTTTTAACGTTAGTACAACACGTTTATGTTTCTTACCAAGTTTCTTATAGTTCTTTGGTGGCATAATGAATGGATAGGGTAACAATATAATGATATAAATACACCAGCACAAATAACTGATACCTTCCAAAGAAGGACAGATATTAGACCATCTGGTGGTCGCTTTTGGAACTAAATAAATTACAGTCATGCCTCGTTTAGCGCATATTTGTTTAGCGCAATTTCGATATAGCGCAATTGGAACCCCAAGGTATACATTTGTATTTATTTTTTAATAAAATAAATACTGTTATGTATGGCTGGCTTTTGTTTGCTTAAAAAAAGAAACGAAAGCTGTTTTCACGTAATCAGTTCCAATGACATATTTGTGGTGTTTTGTTTAATACCGTATTTACTCATGTAACCTGCGAACTCCTATTTTTGGACCGGTTCGGAGGGAAAAAATTAATTTGAGCCAGATAAGTTTTTTTTTTAAGTCACCGATTCCCACTCCCTGAAACAAGTTCCGCTCAAGTTAAGCATTTTCTCCCTTCTACGTGACGAAATTTATTGGATGATCTCTTTATGATGACACTAGCAGAAATCTCCTCACCGATAGTCCTCTTTTGTTAATCCCTAAACTGTTTTTGTTGTATTATTACGCAACTTTGCCCCCACCTCTGTTTTTGACATAATATTATGAACAGATGTTGAGCTTCATGAACTATTTGTTCATCTATGAATGGGAACTTCCTTAGGTGGATGGGGAGTTTTTTCACCTATCATCTCGTGAGTAAATATTGGAAGGTTACGTACAAACGAATCCAAACACTTGAGATGTGGATTTCCATCTTCCTTTCGAACGATGAAATCTTTCATTCACAAAAATATTTCACCACTCTGAATTCCTTGAAGTATATGAGGGAAAAGGACCAAACTTGAACCTATTTTCAAGCCAGCAAACCCTCGGTAGTCATAGAACTATAGTTGCCAGTTAGTCGGCGTATTCTTTCTGCCTACTTTTGCGAGTTTTTCCCTGCAGCGTGGGCATAACTTACAGGTTTGCTGTATACTTCGTAGAATTCGACGTCTTTTAGGAATATAAACGTAGATGCAAGCATATTGCAGAGAATTTACTATCGATACAATTAATATAACTTATTCAGAAATCTTCGTGTAAGATGCGTACCCCCTTTTTTCCCCGGCATTTCGGGAAAAAATGTGCGTGGGGTACACCAGTAAATATGGTATCTATGGCAAAATAACATTTCAACAGTAAATAGTGGAAAATAATTCAGTAAATCATGACGATCATGGCAGAAAGGAAAAAATTTGGTAAAGGCAATCAAAGTGTTGAAAATAATCCTAAATTATCAAGGAAAACATAAATGTTGAAGAAAAACTTAAAGTGATTCAGTGTTTTGAACAAGGTGATCGTCAGAGCAATATTGCACGTAAGTTTAACTTCACAACTTCTACAATTCATACAATTTTGTTAACTAAAGATAAAATAAAAAGTTCCATTGAAGCAGCCAGTGCAGTAACTGCAAAGAAACTCACACCTGTTAGTAATATGCTTGAAAAAATGGAGAAACTGCTAGTGTTGTGGATTTTCTAAGCGTTATAATGAACACATGCCCCTTAGTGAAGCAGTCATTTGCAGTAAAGTACTTTCTCTGTTTGAATGTGTAAAGCAAGATGAGGTTCTACAGAAACATTTCATTCCAGTTCCTGTTGGTTTCAAAATTTTCTACGCCGCACAGTGGGACGGATTAGAAAAAAGATGGTCATAAATAGGGAAGGTATATATTCTCACCTAAAGTCAAATAATGAGGCACTATTGAGAGGAAATAATGTAAATAACAAAATTTGGCAAAATTTTAATGCTTTGAAGCGCATTTCATACGTCAAATTTCAAGAAACGCAATATACTTAAATTTATCCAATCGCATTGATATGAAATTGAAAGCTAAAATGCAATTGTATTCAGTCGGTACATGTAGCAATATTTTAACTTCTTACTATTTACCAGTAGATAATGATCTAAAATATATTAAAAACAAAATGCATAACAATTACGAATGTGAATTTTGCTAATAGTGAAAAAGAAAGTAGAGTTAACAAAACAGGTAATATCTACAATACAGAGCCATCTGTTTAAAAGGTTGTAATGAAAAAATTAATCTAATTTACTTGGTATATCCAAATTGTATTTGCAACATTTTAAAAAATCAAGAGGTTTACAAACCACAAAAGATTACTTAAGAGGATGTGAAGAATATATATTCATCAAATTTCTGTTTATATTGGCTGTGGCCGGAACTACCATCACAGCCCCACTTTGAGATCAAATATACATCGTTTAGTGGTTCGTTGGACATAGTGGCTATAACTTTATTTTGAACCTGTATAATTCGTTCGACCGTATGATCTAATAAGTCCTGCAATTTTATTTCCGCACTTTTATCTGTAATTGTAAAATATTGCTTTCAAATGTTACACACTTAAGATATAAGAGACTTCACGTATTTTATTCGGCATTCCTTTGTAAATTTACCACTAAAAGTTATCATTGCAATTTCTCAATAATAAAGTAGTTTTAAACATTAATTTCTCCTTGCTAAAATGAATTTTGAACATTGCTAAAGCGTTAAAAGCATTGTTACTGTCGCAGCGGAAATATATTAGTGCTTTTTATTGTACCGTAAAAATCATTTGTCAATAATAGAAAATAAAGATTTTACCGTAGAATTGTATTAATTTCAGCATGTTTGCAGTATGCCGCATTACATACAAGTTTATTTATTATGAATATAGTTTATAGTTTTAATTTGTTAATTATCATACTGTCAACTAATATTGTATGATAAATATCAGCTCAAATTTATAGTGTCGCACCAACGAATATAAACAAATAAAATTTTTACTGGCGCAAGTATCCGCAAAATGTTTTTACATTTTCAGAAAATAGAATGCCTAAGCTTTATTACCCAGTATAAAAGTTTCTTTAATAAAGCTTAATACTATACTAAAAGTCCTTATGAACAAAATATTTATATACGTATTTTAAATATTATGCTTAGTCAGAGAAAAAACCTTAAAAAAATACAAATGAACGGGATTAAAGTTTTAAAATGTATAATGAAGTTTTAACATACCTCCAGCAACAGAATCCATATTAAAGTTATGTCACAATATAAGTGTTAAAAGGAATTAACGAAGGCAAACCACAACGATGTGACTCACACGCTACTAGACGCCAAGAAAACGTTACTGTAGGCCACCAACTTTGAAATGATACAATGTCAAGAGATTGCACAAAAGGTGTGTGTTATTACCGATACTTTGAGCGTAGGTCGTTTTAGACTACAATTAGAATAATAAACAGGAAATATCTGACATTTTGATTTTTTTATTTATGACCAGCTTTTCCGTAATTTGTCCCACTGTGCGCCGCGCAAATATACCGTATCTGCATGAATACAAGCCGATGTTTTTTGTCAAAATCTATCATGAAAAAATCACCCCTCGGCTTAAATGCGAAGCCAAGGAAAATTTGGGTTATGGTTAAATCTCAAAGTCTCTCATTGCCTTCCCGTTCAAATGATAGTACAATATTTTTCGTAAAGTAAATATTTGACCTACGATGAATATATATAAAAATATCTTGGCGAGATCGCTTGCGTAAATTGACCATTACGCAAAATGCATTGACGGCTTTGAATGCTCAACTGTTTGAATTTCGGTAAAACTTTACATGGAACGTGTATAATTATAAAAATGCAATTTTTTAAGGCAATGTATATGCTAATTTCATTGGAAATTTACTTGGATGAAAAAATATCTTGGCGAGATCGCTTGCGTAAATTGACGATTACGCAAAATGCGTTGACGGCTTTGAACGCTCAACTTTTAGAATTTCGGTAAAACTTTACATGGAACGTGTATAATTATAAAAATGCAATTTTTTAAGGCAATGTATATGCTAATTTCATTGGAAATAATCTAGGATGAAAGAATATATAGGCGAGATCGCTTGCGTGAATTGACGATTATGCAAAATGCATTGACGGTTTTGAACGCTCAGCTGTTTGAATTTCGGTAAAACTTTACATGGAACGTGTATAATTATAAAAATGCAATTTTTTAAGGCAATGTATATGCTAATTTAATTGGAAATAATCTAGGATGAAAGAATATACAGGCGAGATCGCTTGCGTGAATTGACGATTATGCAAAATGCGTTGACGGCTTTGAACGCTCAACTTTTAGAATTTCGGTAAAACTTTACATGGAACGTGTATAATTATAAAAATGCAATTTTTTAAGGCAATGTATATGCTAATTTCATTGGAAATAATCTAGGATGAAAGAATATATAGGCGAGATCGCTGTTACTATATTTGGACCTTTTGTGAAAATGAAGATGAGTGAAATTATTGCCACTGAATGTGGAACATTATACAACAACGCAGAATTATTAATTGGAGTAATATTTCAAAATGTCAACAACTACCATTTCCTCCACATTTCTTCGATCTCGAATAATGTAATCTAAGATGTGCATGAATGCCCGGCACACTTCAGCATAAAATCTATGAAATTTACGTTTTTGCCAAAAAATTGTGGAAATTTTTGGGGGGTCGGCTTAAATCCGTGGTCGGCTTCTATTCGGGCAGATACGGTACATAGCGTTTTACAGGTGATTCAGCAAGCGCTGATAAAGATGCAGCTATAAAGTTTCCTGATGAATTTCAAGCAATTATTGAAAATGGTGAATACCTCCACATATACATACAATAAGTAATTTACGTGTAGATTTGAGCGCTACAGTGACGAAAATGATAACTTGCAGAACCTAGTGATCTATGTATGCATAAAAGCGAGCACTGCTGCGAAAGATTTAAAATTGTATTAATATTGATTTTTAATGGTAATTAATATTAAATAAATAAAAAATTAACCTTGCAATTTTGCAAACTAATAACTACTAAGTACATGTTATAATCGGTTTGTTTAGCCCAAATTTGGTTAGCGCAAAGACCGTTCGGAACGTATCCTTTGCGCTAAACAAGGCATGACTATATTTTTTGAATTTTCCAGTTGCATGGGCTTTCCAGATGGATGAATGCTGGATAACTGAGCTTATACTGTAATAATAATTCTATGGTTTAGGAGCAACATTCTACCATAGTAGATTGGTCTGATTGCCTTTGGGATAAACACATATGATGTGGTGGTTTCCCATTGCTTTCTACACCAGACATGCACACACAGCCGGCATTAGCCTACTCTTTACGAAGAGCACTAAGGGAGCCAACTCTTTAACGTCCCTTCTGAGGGACTGGTGCTGATTTGTGCGTTCTCCTCATTTTTTGTTTCTTCATTGTCTTGTTCTCTTAGTTCATACAGACTCAATTAGGGGGCCAGGGAACCTCAGAAAAAAATCCTACTTGCGCAGGATTGGTTCCCGGTGCCTTGTAGAACAGCGGGCGAATAATAATCCAGTGCCTTACCCACTACATCACCGACATCCCCACATAGTGGTAGATAGAATTGTAAACCCTATCTCCATCATCTCCCTAGCATCGCCTAATCTGATTAAGATTGTATTGTTTAAATCTTTCTAGTTATATATGCTGAAGAAGATAAGCAACAAAGATTTAAGATAACAATGAAGATTCTCCAAGCTCTGCAGGTGTATTTAGCTTTCCCATTTGATGAATCTGTCATTGAGGAAGATGATAGCTGGAATGATGCAGATGTGTTTATTTTGCAAGAGTTAAAGAAAAAGTATGACAAAATTCATTCAGAAGAATTCAGAGCAACAGAAATAGCTATGCTGGATAATTCATCAAAAGAATGTTCACAGAATGTCAAAAGTGATGGAAGTGATTTTGGCAGAAATTTTAAGATCCAAAATTTCCAGCCATTGTATTCATCTGGAGTAAAAATTTATCTTCCTTTTCCTGAAGTTTTTCCTTGTAATTTGGGAAATATTGTTGGCTTTCGCACTATGTTGTTATCTAGAAATAATCTAAAGACATGGAAAACAACACCCAAAAAAGATGTGATAGCAATAACACCTGAGAGGCCTCCCAGTCTGAAGCCTGGTGAAAAAATTGTGAAACGTTTTGCCAAGGAAGAGAGCGGGAGGCTGTTTGCGGAGAGGCTTTTTGCTCTTTTCATGTGGCCCACTAACCTGGCAAGAATACTGTAAGTCAATTTCCTCTCATTTAACTTCATGGTTTACTTGAACATATTTTTAACAAAACCAAGAATGCAAGTTTGCATAAATATATTTTTATCATTTTCTAGTAGTGAGAGTTTCTAGAAGTTTTTTGAAATCTCTATGCATTTAGTAAAATGTGTGATTACCCTAATTTTATCTTCTAAAATCTAAATGTATTTTCAACAAAAGTTAAAGAGTTTTGTTTAATTTCTTCTAAATGTATAAAAACTGTTTCAGTGAACATTAACTCTGCACTTTCTTAGTTTCTTCTCTTATTTTTCTATATTTTCCTCTTCTATACTTTTATTCTGAGCTTTTTTTTACCGTCTTTAATTTTGTTATCATTTGGCCTCAATTTCAATCTAATATTAACTTTTTTCCTCTTCTCTGGTATGTTAATTTTCACTCAGCACTCTAACTCTTCTGCACTTTTGCGCAGTATTTAACCCGAATTATAATGCTTATTTTATAGTTTCTGTAATGGTTTCATGTACAGGTATACCTCGCGATACACTTTCACGATATGCCTTTTTCAGTTTTACACTCATTACACTTTATGACTCTACCTCTCGAACCACTTTCTTGATTCAGACATACGCTCTTAGAAATTCCAGAGAATGAAGAGCGCTTCTCTGTCCACTGAAAGCAACTTTTTTTCAATATGTACGAACTACTTTTAACTTTAAAAAGACAGTGTATAAATAAGCAGGCCTTCTCCTAGGAAATTGGCCGCTGTTATTCAATTAAACTTTTATATGCCAAATGCATGCTTTATACAATATAAAAAAACATCAACATTGAAACAAAATATTTCTTTATAATACAATATGCATTAACATTAATTATCACTACTAAAAAGTACGAACTGAAAACACAAAATTGGACGAAAGGAAAAAATTTCTTCTTTAGTAATTTTATGGCAATGAAAGATAAAGAACTTAAAATTCCACCCTTTGAGCTTTAATTGAAGCAGAAGTGTTTATGACATCAGTAAAATCAATTGATTCGGCAGTTTCATTTTCTATTGATATTATTGCCAAATCAGATAATCTTGGTTGTAACATTGAAGATTGTAAATAATTTTTAATAATTTTAAGCTTAGAAAATGAACGCTGTCCTTATGCTACAGGTACCGGAAGAATTAATAAGATTCTGAGAGCTATTGATAAATTTGGGAAAATTGATAAATTGTTTTCATGGATGTACTGCAATATATTCATGGCCGACATATTTGTTTTTATATATACATTTAATGATTTTATTTCCCCTGCCAATTGTAATCCAGCTATATCTACTTCATTTCTGCTTTCATCCTTCAGAGCAATATGTAAATTTTCACAAATTTTTAAAAGATGATCGTTGTAGATATTTTCCAAATTGTAAAGAAAGCCAAATGCAGGCGACTCCCGAGTTTCGACGGGGATGCATTCCTGAAAACGTGTTCGAATCTCGAATAGTCAAATATCAAACGCTGTTTTTCCATATACTTGCATGTTATAATTGGGGGATACATTCCCGCATCTCGGAAAAAGTCTCCCCTCACGTTCTATAAAGATAAAATAACATTACTAATATGTTAATACAACAATATTAAATTATGAATAAATTATATAATAAATATTTTAAATGTATAACTTATTTTTTGCACAAAAGGAAAAAATAAATTTCTGTTTGAACTTCAAAGACAGATGTATGCAATATGTTGTGCAGACGGCCCGGTCCGGATCATGCGAGTTGTTTGTTACAAACGACTCGTGCGAGCTGGATAACATACCTGCATTCATCTATCTGTACATACAACTATTTATCACAGCGAAATTAATATAAAAGTTATTAAAAAAGCACAAATTAACTTAAGAATAAAGAAAGAATAAAATTAAAAATATTTTCATAGCTTAAATCTTTTTCAACTGTCCTTACTGGACTTGGTTTATTAATTGAGAAGTTGGAAGATTTTAGTTGGAAGAAGAGGAGTTATTGGGTGGGGAACTGTTTATTGTTGTTATCAAATTACCTGAATTTATCACTTCTAGAATTTTCTCCTTCTGTTTCACATAAGTGCTATCCCGAGCGTATTGTGAGGTATACCGGTATAGAAAATTTATAGATACAGCAATTTTTCAAGCAAATATATTAGAAAGTTTTTGGCTTTGTATCAAAAGCCAAGTAAGGTAGATTTTGTTATTCTATAGTAGAATATGGCTGTTCTGCTAGTAAGAGAGCCTTATTATTATTAATTACTATATTTTCTGCTTGAAATTTCCCACTATTTTCTTAAATAGCGCAGTTTTAATATAAAGAAAGTAAATATTCCTGTTACTAGTATTATTTATTTTAAGAAAAAATATATACTGTATTTACTCATGTAACCTGTGCCCTCATGTACCACGCACATCTCTATTTTTGGGCCAGTTTGGAGTGAAAAAAGAAATCCATGCTGGAATAAGTTGATGTCTACAGCAGCAGAAAATTAGAAAACAAATCAAAAGAGTGCAGGAATTCCCCGTAGGTGTGTTCTCTCCCGGGTTAAAGGAGTGTCAGCAGCTCACAATGAATTCAGCGAACACATATACTAGATGCCCAGTTATTCTGGCAAAAGTATAGATAGAAATTGATATTAAAGTTTGATTGAAAGAACTGCTTATTTTGAGTAACTCATTTAAAAGGTACAGCTTTGATATTATAAAAATATTATATCACGCAGTTGTCAAAATGTCCACCATGATCTTGAAGATGCACCAATGACAGTATAAAATGCGCATTTAAACCTTAAATGTTTGCTTGGTCGTATAGATACATGTATACTTTGTAGAATTCTCCATATTCTACGAGTATAAACGTAGATGCAATCATGTTGCGGTGAATTTACTATTGAAACTTGCAATCTTTAAAACTTGGTTAGAAATCTTCATGTATGGCTTGCAGTTCCTTTTTTTTAACCAACATTTTGGGAAAAAAGGTGCACGGGGTACATGAGTAAATATGGTATATGCCTATATTATTGATGATCATCTAAAATTTAATGTCTTCATATAAATATGGTATTGTATGGCTATTAAAACTTTTCTGTGAAATTTGGGCTATCTTGATTTTTAAATAATAATAAGTAATAAAATGTTCTTACATTATTTTAACACTATTTAACATTATATAGGCCATCTATCAATAGAGACATGGATGAGATGGAAGAAAGTGAGTCAAATGTTGAGCAGATCAATAAGAAAGGACCAAAGAGGACAATTCAGTATGTATTTAAAAATATAATTTTAAAATCAATTTTGTGCATTAGTTTTGTAAAAAATAATAAAATGTCTTATACAAGCATCATGACCATTCAGTGTGTATTCAAAATATAATATTCAGTCAGACCCCACTTTACGGGGATTCGATTTTATGACGATTTGCTTTTTTCCCCCATAGAATCAATAATCCAGTTTTAAGTTGTCGAATCTAGTTTTACGTTGCTATGAAATATTGAGTACATTATGTAATTGTTATTATTAGTTATTATGTAACTGATACTTAACCTGTCGTAAAACCAGGGGATGACTGTATAACAAAAATGGCAAGACAAAAATGTGATGAACTATGTCCACCATGTGACCACATATGTATATACACCATTTTATTCTGCCTGCCTAATTTTGAGCTGAATAAAAATAACCACTTTAAAAAAACAATACCACATTGCAAGAGATCGAAGTAAGGCAAAAATATTTTCTGATAGATATCAAAATGCCTCATCAGGATAAATTTTTGTTGAACCTGGATACAAGAGAGAGAGAGAGAGAGTAAATGTGAGAAGCTGTTCCTCAAGTCATGGTGTGAAATTGATGCAATATCATATTTATATGTATGTATGAATGTATGTATGCCATCATCATAGGTAGTCTATCCGCAGACAGGTCCGTGATTATTCTAGGTTAAACTTGGTTCTCCATGTACTCCTATTTTCCGCAGTTTTCTTCATGTCTTGATAGCTCTCTTTCCCTTTCATGTCGTCTACTAGCTGAAACCTTTTCCTACCTCTTTCTCTTTTTCCATCCAGTTTTCCTTCTAGCACTTCTTTAATCATGCACTCTCTCCTCAGGTAATGCCCAATCCAGTTCGCCTTCCTCTTTCTGATAGTCTGTATAATCGTTCACTTCTCTCTTATTCTTCGTAGTACTTCCTCATTTTTCACCCTATCCGTCCATTTTATTTACATCATTCTTCTCCATGCACACATTTTGAAGCTTTCCAATTTTATATAATTTTCCCTTAGCATTCAGGAGTCTATATTTTTGCCTGAGGCTCTGCTACAAAACCTTGGTCATTTGAAATATATTTACAGTAAAACTCCGTTATTTTGATCCCAGATAATTCAAATTATGGTGTAATTCGAAGCTAAGATCAATCCCAGCCAACACCATAGGATTTTGCATACTTTTTGGTACGGATTATTCGAAACATGCTTAATGAAATTCGAAGTCATGATATAGTCCGGCGACTCACAAACAGTCTGTTTATTTGGAAACCTTGATCCTTTGTAAGCGGAAAGTTCACACAAGCTGTCACATCAAGTTTTTGTTCCCTACTTCTCACACATGAAATACATATAGTTCCACAAACAGGTGACTCCTTAACAAGAGTGAAATGATGGAAATTTAACTTATATGAGGGGTGATCAAAAAGTAAGGTTCCCTGGGTTGTAACATTGTATATGTTATTCAGATTTCATTTTCCGCTTGTGGTTACAGTGATACTAGTGAATACTCTAATCTGAAAAGGTTCATCTTAGTCTGCGATACTTTGTCCTCATTTTGTTGGCGTACAAAATGGCGATGCGGCTAGAAACATGGTCTCGCAAAGAAGTGCATGGCATCATTCATTTCCTATGGGCGAAAAACATTTCACCAACAGAATTCCACAGACAGTTGTTAGAGGTTTACGGTGATGGTGTAATGGCTGTGCAACATGTCAGGAAGTGGTGCAGAGAGTTCAGCAATGGAAGATGGAATATTCAGGACGAATGCCAAGCACATCCACAACTGATCTGAACACTGCACATGTTGAGGAGTTGATTTTGGAAAACCAAAGACGGTCGGTAAGGGATCTTTCCTCTGCATTGAACATTTCTTATGGAACAGTCCATAATATTGAGTATGGAGAACTGGGATACCATAAAGTTTGTGCTCGCTGGGTCCCAAGACATTTCACTGGCAACCACAAAACTCTGTGTTTCACAGCTTGTCTCTCAGATCTTCAGCGGTACGCAGAGGAAGGAAACGAGTTTGTGGAACGCATAGTGACAGGTGATGAAACGTGGGTCCATCAATTCACTAACGAAATGTAGCAAGCCACAATGGAATGGAAACACACATCTTCGTCAAAACAAAAAAAATTCAGTGTGTGCATCGGCTGGAAAGGTAATGGCATCAGTGTTTTGGGACAGTGATGGAGTGATTCTCTTGGAGTTCATGCAGTATGGAATGACAGTTAACGCCAAGCTTACTGCCAGACGTTACAATGATTGCGGGAAGCCGTCAGAAGAAAATGACCTGGACTTCTTTCTTGTGGAGTGATTCTTCATCATGACAATGCAACACTGCACAGTGTGCATCAAACCCAAGAATTGTTGCAGTCATTCAGTTGGGAAGTTCTGGAACACCCACCGTAGAGTTCAGATTTTCCCCTCTGACTACCACTTGTTTGGGCCACTGAAGAAATACCTGGGAGGACAACGGTTTCAATCAAATGCTGAAGTGGAAAACACAGTTCATTTATGGCTCCCCTAACAAGAGCCCGAATTTTACAGACGGAATATATAAACTTATATCACGTTGTGATAAGTGCCTCAACAGATATGGTTCTTATGTAGAGAAATAGTTCCCAAAATGTAATATATACTGCATATATTCAAAATGCCAGTACAGGTGAGCCCCGCTTAATGCGGCCCCGGCCAACACGGATTCGTTATAACGCAGTTTTTATTTCAAATAAAATTTTTTAAAAGTTCTTTATACATTTTTACATCGTTTAAGCTATCGAATTCAAAAGTTTCATGGACCATCCTAAATACCAAAGGAAGAACTTGGTCTAGTTTTGCAGACCGTGGGGTCTCTTATACCCCATGGGATCAACAAAATACTATTTCCATAAGAAGTCATGGGAAATGGTGTGGAGAAACCTCAAAATGCCATGCAACTCTTCACTGATGTGGATATAAATATACCTAAATATTAACTTACGATCACGGGAAATGGATTATTTTACGCACGAAAGACTGAATATTTTAATTCTGTTCATGTTTCGTGGTATTACATGCTAAACCGCTCGAAATTTTCCTTTAAGCGCAAAATTTATCGGTTTAGATGTCCATTTTCCAGGCGGCAACAAAGCTAAATTTCTTAATTGTTGTCCTCTTCAAAGGGAGATATACACATTAAGATTAATGCAAGGAAAATCCATGTCATAGAGGAAGAATAGCTAACGCCAAGATATGCCTAAATATAGTCTATGAATACTTTTAAAGTGAGTCAAATGATTTTTAAGGAATATTAGAACATTGTTATCTTTTACCATTAACATTGAAAGATTTATTTCAACATAAATCGATACATCTACTTAAATTTGTTCAGTTACCAAGATGTTGTTTATTGTTTACGTTTTGGCTAATAGTATTAAAATAATCCACATAATTTTATTGCCGCTTTAAAGAATTCGGTGCATCTATCCATGTGAATATTAAGTAAAGACGTTAATGCGTACAGTACAATACATAAAATAGTAAATGTTAATGTAAGCATCGCTTGCTTAATTAAGGAATGGGGAACGTTTGTCCCGAACTATAAAAATCGTTTGTCACTCTTTCCCGAGCGAAGCCGGGCGTTTCGCACTAATCAAATATCCTAAAGTATTCTAAATATTGTGATATTTCAACAGTGTTGCATAATATTGCATCGTCTTGTGGCCAATTCCACTTTTCCTCATAAATTTCACGGGTCTAACACAAAAAATATATCTCCTAAGGAGGAAAACATTTGAAAAACGGAAATAGAAATATGATTCATGCATCATGTTTCTTTGGCATCATTGGATCGTAAAGAATGTTTTTGATGATTTATATTTTTAAATCTATAGTTATTGACAATTACTTTATTACAATGTTAATTTACCGTATTAACATGTAATTATAAATAATAATAAAACAATAACGCTACACAAAAAATTATATAATTTCGATCTACATATGAAAAAGATGTGGGACGCACGGAGGGATCTTAATTTTTGTATGCATATAATGTATAATAATATATAATCAGTTATGAGCTGGAAAAAAATTAAGAACCGGCTCTCTAAAAAAAAAATAAGGAAATTTGGATAACGGTGGCAGGAGGCCTATATGCCAGGGGCACCATATCGCTCTAGTTTAGTAATACTGCTCCGCTAGCTTAACAATTGTTCGGTTTGTAATATTTTCCATTTCAAACACTGTCAGTAATTAACTATCAGATAGGGCAAAATGTACTTGAAAGGACAAAATCAATAAATTTTCATGTTTTCTAAAAATTTAACAACCGGCTCGCAAATTCTGAGAATAATTAACAACAGGCTCAAGTGAGTCGGTGGGAGTTGGCTTCAGCTCATCACTGTATATAACATACAAATTGCAGAAAACTCAGTATGCACTACTATGGGTTTGATCTACAAGCGGAGCTGCAAGAGCATCGTCGATCGGTGCATGACTTTGTTGGAGGAGCACAGTGACTTTACATTAGGGAGTGCCGTGAAGCGGGGTTGCGACGGACTATCTGAATGCTACCGACAAGTTTTATGTAATAAGCAAAAAAAAGCTATGCAGTCTACCCTGGACTCTTTTTTAAATAAAACTTCATAGGTGTTTTGAGAAATATTTTGAAATTATGTACGTTTAATACTAAAAACCTTTTTTGTCTTACTGTTTACTAGGTAATTTTATAGTTAGTTTAATAAATTACTTTCTAAAAGTCCAGTATAAATATGTTTTACATTAAATGTGGGTCCAAAAATACCATTTGGGAAGTTATTTCCCTCTGGGCACCTAAAGATTATGGTGCCCCGGCAAACGCGGATTTTTGCTTAATGCAGAGACCTCAGGAACGCATCTCCTGCATTAAGCAGGGCTCACCTGTACTTGCTTGTGACAAATTGTGTGACCATGGGAACCTTACTTTTTGATCGCCCCTCGTATATGCATGTGTGCATAATACTGATCACAAATGTGCAGATTGAGAAGGAGAAAAATTCTGAACTTGACCGTGACTCGAACCCAGGTCTCCCACTTGCCGGGTAAGTGCTTGAACCAACTAAGCTACCAAGCCAGACTAATTCTCCATTCTCGAATTGGGATATTTATGGTGAAGAAAGGGCTAACTCAGTAGTAAACCTTTCCACTGTGCCTCAGTGAGGACATCTAGTGTCGTAAGGTTTACTACTGAGTTAGCCCTTTCTTCACCATAAATATCCCAATTCGAGAATGGAGAATTAGTCTGGCTTGTGCAGCGATTTTCCCCACAACTCCGCACTTAACGAAGCACTTGTCGAAATAACGCGACGAAAACGCAGAAAATCGCCGAATATCGCCGCGGCGAATTTCGCTGTCGGCGTCATTTCCGCAGTCGGCGAACAGAACACGGATGGCCTCACCGAATGGCTGCTCCCACAGCAACGCGCTTTATATAGGGCGAATATTACCCCTATTTCCCATTCCCTCCTTTTCGCATGAATATATCACATAATCAGGAAATTAACCAATACGAAGGCGAGGAGTCACCCATTTAAGCTACCCGCCGTACCCCCCCCCTCGAGCGGCGACGTCAGGCGAGAGCGGCAGTCAAGAGAACGAAGGGAGACCACTGGGGATATACCGAGAGCGAGGGGAAGAGGAAGAGAGACGGGAGTGACAGAGAAAAAGACGAGAAGAGTTGTTCCTCGCAAGGGAGAGTGTGAAAAGTTTCCTGTCAGACAGACGGTAACGATAAGTCCACAGTTTCTGAAGTGGTTAAGTGTTGTTAATACTTTATTTTATTTTATTATGTGTACGATATAGCATTTAGTTGGAGCTGTATGTGGCTTTGATTTTTGGTCGCCACACTTGGTAGCTTAGTTGGTTCAAGCACCTACCCGGCAAGTGGGAGACCTGGGTTCGAGTCACGGTCAAGTTCAGAATTTTTCTCCTTCTCAATCTTCACATAGGTGACTCCTTTTTACTTATTTAATAGTAGGGTGACCACATCCCATTTGCTCATGAGAAAGCGATATGCTCCAGAAAAGACTGTGGAATATTGAATTCTGTTACTAAACCAATCTTTAAATAACGTTGTATGAAGTTATATTGAATGTCATTTCTGAAATCATCATGCCTTTGTTATTCCCAACAGTAAGTGATGAGCCAAAAACAAAAACCTAGTGATTTTACCCAGTGATGAGCTAGAAAAAAAGGTAAGGAAATTTGGATAAGGGTGGAAGGAATCTTACATGCCAGGGGCACCAGATCGCTCTAGTTTAATAGTACCATTCCTCTAGCTTAACACAAGTGTTCGGTTCGTAATATATTCCATTTCGTACACTGTCGGTAATTGACTATCAAATAGGGCAAAATGTACTTGAAAGGACAAAATCAATAAATTTTCATATTTTCTAAAAATTTAACAACCGACTTGCAAATTCAGAGAAAAATTAACAACCGGCTCACACTAGCCGGATTCAGCTCATCACTGGTTTTACCATAATGTCATACAAGAAGAGCACAATGTAATATTCCTACTGCTGGTTGTCACATGACTTGCAAGTTCTCATGACATTTCTTACCACCTTGAAATCAGCAGTCTGTCTCATAGCAGAGTGTCATGTGATCATTTGAGCAAGATTTCGAGGCAACAGATCATAAAGAAGCTTAAAGATCGCCTTTTGATAGCATAAGAATTATGAAGATATTTAATCTCTATTTCATTTACCATAAATTTCCGATTATAATACGCATTTTTTTTCACAAAAAATTAACAAAAAGTTAGGGTGCATATTATATATGGTAACAAGCACATACAACTTTTTTTAGTAAGGAAATAATTTATATTTTCAGACTTATCTTTACCAATAAATTGTACACTTCATTGCATTTCGTTAACATTCCTTTAAATATCATTTTTCAAAACAAAAATAAGATATGTCATTTATTTACTCTTAGCTGTCTGAATCACTAAACCCTCTGAATTCATTATTACTGCCCTCACTGTCCTCAAATAGTTCGTCGGTGATTTTGTGTTCTCTCTCATTGTCAATGTATGTACAGTACTTTCAGAAGCTTATGGCACCTTCCTGCATGGACTGTGACGTAGTGTAGGGGAAAGCAGTTGTGGAGAGGGAAGTTGAGGGGGATTGGAACCCGCGGGTTGGCCAAACTACCGGATCCAGTTTTAAAAGAGGCAGAAATGTTCTGAACTGTAGCTTATCATGTATATAGTTTGATTTTGCACTAATTTAACTTTGAAAGATATTTCAAAAAAGAAAAACTCCTTAACCATACAAGGTGAATATCTAGAGACACAACAAATATTCTATTCATTTCAAACGCATATTTTCACGTTTGCAGAGAACGGCCTTATTATTGGATGTTTTCCTCCTCCTGTGAAGAAGTTATATCAGTAGAACCTTTTAAATGAGCATAAATTCATCATTTGTATCATTATACGTAGTTGAATCCAATTTTCTTAAGGAGAAGTCTAACAATAAGTGAACCAAACTCTCCTTTGAAACCTGTGCTCTCTTTTATCTTAGGAAGCAGAGCACCTAGAGTGGGGTGTTTCTTTTCCGTAATGTGGAAATCATGAACAATTCTTCTTATAATTTGGACATCAAAATCATCCACAGAAGATTTCGGGCTTTTCTGGAGTTTGATCTTCCGTGGACTTTTGAAATCTGTTCCGGAGTTTTGCCAATTCAGCTCCTTCCTTCTATATTCGTAATGAAGTGCATTTTGACACACCTGTTGCCTCCATAACTTGCTCGTGCATACTTTTGATTGGGATTGTGATTCCTTCTGCTGCTTCTTTCTTCATAAAACTCAGCACATAAATTATTTCTCGTGCCTGACTATGAATCACCTTTTTATTACCAAGTTTAAGTGGATGGGGTAGTATCCATGTTAAAAAAATTACACACAAACGGAAGAAAGAGTAACAAATATAAATAAGCAACAAATATTAATTAAAACAATGAAAAATAGCAAATACATGCAAACAAAGTAAAACCTTAAGACGGTAACTAATAACAATAATAACAGCTAATAACGGAAAATGGAAGAGCAACAAGAAAAACTCAATAAAAGATCAACAAAATGAACAATAATGAAAAATAACAAAAAAACGATAACCAAACAACAAACAGAATAGCAATAATAAAAAGGTGAATCTAATAACACAGCGGCATGGTTGGCAACGAAGGCACAATGACTGCTCTCTCACAATTGTAAACACGCTCACACCTACAGAATTCGTGTTTCTAAAGTGGACTCTTGAATACTGAAAATCGTCTTCTGTGCATGTGCCATAAGCTTTTGAAAGAGCTGTAAATGGCGTCGCTGAGAATGTTGTCTTCATCCTCACGATCCTCACTATCCACTTCAGCGAAATCATCATCCCATATGATGTCATCTTCAGAACCTTCCATGGCATTGCGAGCAACAAATATTATTTTACATACCTCAACCGGCTTGTATGAAGGCAGAGTCAGAACTAGTAGATGAGATATTCATGTAAACTACCTGTATCTCGCTTGGCGACAAGGTGAGAATTGTTATTCTAACTGACCAGATTATTACACAATGTGACATTGAGCCATGTTTTTATACATTATATTTTTCTTTAAAGTGAGAGTCAAAACTATATAGATGTGAAGTTTTCGTAAACACTCTCACGTATCTCACTTGATGGCAAGGCGAGAACTGTCTCAATATTGCTAATAACCAAGAGAAAAATTACAGTGATCTTTTTACAAAGTATGAGTTGCGTATTATACATGGTGATAAGACAATTTTCACATTTCACTCGTAAAACATGTATGTGTTTTATATAGGGTGTGTTATAATCGGAAAATTACGGTAAGTAATATTTGTTATTTACGACTATTTATTAGTTAATGCATATTAAGTGTTCTTATTGCATTTTAACTTAAATGCACTAAGTTCATCAGCTTATTTAAGCATCGAATTGTTGTGCTGTTGCAGTATTCTATTTTACAAAGTAAATTCACTCTACTCCTGGTAATTAATGTGTGATAATGTTACGGTCATTTTTCATTTAAGTTTTCATAATGCAGTTCTACAATAAATAACTTATGAGTTTGATCTCTCAGAGAAAGTTAATTTGCGGTTCTATAGATGAGTAGTAATCTTTTGGCATGCGGTTGAATGTCTTTTCTTCTGAAATGTACTGAGAAATTCGGTATATTCACTGGGGAGTATTTTTCATATGTGGTGGTGTTTGTGAATCGCAAACTACCATATCTGCCCAAATAGAAGCCGATCCCGGATTTAAGTCACCCCCCCAAAAATTTCCACAATTATTTGGCAAAAACGTTAATTTCGTAGATTTTATGCTGAAGTGTGCCATGCATTCATGCACATCTTAGAATACATTATTTGAGAAGAAATGTGTGGGAAATGGTTTAGTTGTTGACATTTTGAAATATAAATTCAAATAATAATTTTGTGTTGCTGAATAATGTTCAACATTCAGCGACAATAATTTCATTTTCACAAACGGTCAAATATAGTAACAGCGATCTCGCCAAGATATTTTTTCATCCAAGTCTATTTCCAATGAAATTAGCATATACATTGCCTTAAGAAACTGCATTTTTATAATTATACTCTTTCCATGTAAAGTTTTACCGAAATTCAAACAGTTGAGCATTCAAAGTCGTCAATGCATTTTACGTAATCATCAATTTACGCAATCTATCTCAACAAAATATTTTTTCATCCAAGTCTATTTCCAATGAAATTAGCATATACATTGCCTTAAAAAATTGCATTTTTATAATTATACACGTTCCATGTAAAGTTTTACCGAAATTCTAAAAGTTGAGCGTTCAAAGCCGTCAACGCATTTTGCGTAATCGTCAATTTACACAAGCGATCTCGCCAAGATATTTTTTCATCCAAGTCTATTTCCAATGAAATTGTCATTTACATTGCCTTAAGAAACTGCAGTTTTATAATTATACACGTTCCATTTAAAGTTTTACTGAAATTCAGACAGTTGAGCATTCAAAGCCATCAACGCATTTTGCGTAATCGTCAAATTACACAAGCGATCTCGTCAAGATATTTTTATATATATTCATCGTAGGTCAAATATTTACTTTTCAAAAAATATAGTACTATCATTTGAACAGGAAGGCAATGAGAGACTTCGAGATTTAACCATAACCCAAATTTTCCTCAGACTCGCATTTAAGCCGAGGGGTGATTTTTTCATCATAGATTCTGACAAAAAACATCGATTGTATTCGGGCAGATACGGTAAGTGTTCACTTCAGCTCTGTTAGAATTTACCGTTTATACTAACTTGTAAGGCCTCTTCGTTTGTAGAATGGATTAAGATTCTGTATTGAGATTTTGCTACCAAGTAGTGGGTCATATGAAAGTTCACTTTCTATGAAAGTTTATATATTTCAAACGCGGGTACTTCAAAGTCATAATTTTTTGGTCTCTGAACTTTTAAATAACAAGGTTTTACTGTATATGGAAGTAACAAAGTTATTTTATTTTCATAGTCATGAAGCAGTTCCACCAAGTTGCACTGGAAACTATTACATTCAAACAATGACGTGGAAGTCCATTCAAATTCAATTACTGTATTTACCCGAAAGAAAGACGAGGTTTTTTACAAAAAATGTCCGCAAAAAAATTAGGGGTCGTCTTAAAATCGAGTACGAAGTTTTGGGTGGGAAAAATGCATGCATTTTAAACACCACACAGAACACCCGGATTTCGAGTATATGCCCATGAAAACGCATTTATAAATGCATACAACAATGCATTACATTTAATTAATTATTATAATACATTAAAAATTCGTATCATAGTTCTTAAAGTTGCACATAGTACGAAAGGTTACTTCCGGGGTACTGATGGAAGGGGTGTGTTTACGGCTGGGTAGGAAATCTGATATGTGCGACAAGCAAGAATTGGCGGCTGTATTTGAGGTATATTGTTACATTTGAAACATGTCTATGTATTACAATTTCGATTGGTGCTCCAGCAGCAGACGAAAGTACACCTGAATTTTAAAGAGTATAACATTTATGAAAGCACTCCATTAGTACTCACTTCGCCAAGTTTTAATGTGAAGGGAAGACTAGTCATTATTTTTAAGTTTTAAATGAGTTACCCCAAAAATATAGTGTCACTATAAAAACTTCCGGGAATGAAAAATTACGCGTTACGGTAATGCTGGCTGCGTTAGCGGTTGGCACGAAATTGCCGCCGTATGTTATTTTAAAACGCAAAACAATGCTTAGGGAACTGCTACGTAAAGGAATAATTGTTAGATGTCAAAGCCAATGCCTTTTTACTTTCTTATACGAAGTATTTAGAAAGTATTGTTGTCGCGAAAAAACTCGACCTCGAGATTTTTACGGAAATATAAGTTTTAGGTGTCGCTGAATACGAAAAAGTGGTTTACCCAATGCCATCTAGAGCCCAAACAGTAGAGCGAAAATGAATGAAATCTCGTACTTACGCATTTTATCATACTGAGCAGAGTCTATGAAGAAATGGTTGACATTGATCAGTAATTAAGGGAAGTTTATTCTACGCATTTTTAACAAGAATTTGATTTTCTCAAAAACGTCTGTAACGATATTGATCAAATTTCGTTCAGTTATTTGAGTTTACGTCTTCAGTAATACTGTATAGTTCATATTTCTCAAAAAATGAATATAAGGCTAGTTTATTCTAAGCAACTTTAAGAATAATTTGATTTTCTCAAAAACGGCTCGAACGATTTTGATCAAATTTTGTACAATTACTTGAGTATACTTCTGCAATAATATTACATATTTCATTTTTCTCATTGAATGAATATAAGGCTAGTTTATTCTTGGGCAACTTTAACAAAAATTGAATTTTCTAAAAACCGGCTGATACGATTTTCTAATGATAACTAAACAACCTATTCTTATATGAGAAAGTTTGTACAATGTATGTTGTACCGATTTTTTATTCATGCTTTTAGTGTGTTATTATTTAAAAGTTTTTCGTAAATAGACGTTGATTTTTTTAGGGGTCGTCTTAAATTCGAGGTCGTCTTCCTTTCGGGTAAATACGGTAATTGAGGCATTCAGTCAGTAAAAAACCTCATTTTCTGTTTCCTTAAACTATCAAATACTCCGCTCCCCAGTTATAATGCCATCAGTTATACCGCGGAATCGGATATACTGCGGGTCTTCCTCCCTATTTCTTGGAAAGAAAATGCTGTCGTTTTTTAGTATGTCCTAAAGTAAAAACAAAATATACTGGCGTTTCAAGGAATCAATTAAATAAATTTCTTCTACTCACTGTATTGTTTTTTATTTGAATTTTGTTGTTTGTAGAAATTAAAAAAATGAAAAGTCATGTCCTCGGTTATACTGCAGTTGTCTTATAACGTGGGTCGCAGCTCCTCCCCCGAAACCCCACGTTATAACCGGGGAGCGGTGTACTCAAATAAGTCACAAAATCTTCTTCTGGATTATTCATCATGATCTTCTCATTTTTCAGCAAATACTTGATTTTTTTTGTTAAAATTGTTGATTTCTAACAAAATTTGATTTTTTGAAATTTGGCAAAAATATGTATTGATCAAATTTTGATATCTTCGCAGTATTCTTGTCGTAAATCTATTATATCTTTGGGATCATTCTTTTCACTGTCCTATTTCTATAAGAAATTTCAAAAAATATTCTATGTGATTTATATTAGAAATGGGCCTTTGAATGATAATGAATTTTCTTATCGCCATTCTTCTATTTATAAGATTTGTGAATTGAATTGCTTACAATTTTGAAATGTAATGCTTATAGTATTAATGGTATCCGGACGTTTCCCCAAAGAACTTTCACCCTTCAGACGTTTCACCCATAGTTGTTTCACTCAGAAGCCACTTCACCCGCTTAAAGTTTTATTCAAAGAACTTTCATCCACAGGTGTCTCACACATGATTCAGAAAACGCATTAAATGTGTTAAAATTTAAATAAATATAATATGGGGGAAATAAGTATTAAATAATATCTTTTATTTTTACTTTCTCATATATGAAGTACATTGAGAAAGTATTTTAATCACGAAAAAAATCCGGCCTCAAGATTTTGATGGAAATATACGTTTTAGGTGTAGCTGATTCTGAAAAAGTGGTTTTCACAATGCCGTCTGTCTGTTCGCGGCTCTAGAGCCTAAACAGTATAGTGAAAATGAATGAAATCTCAAAAAATGAATATAAGGCTAGTTTATTCTAGGCATCTTTAACAACAATGCAATTTTCTCAAAAACGGCTACAACGATTTTGATCAAATTTCGTAGTTACTTGAGTTTACGTCTGCATAATACTACATATTTCATATAACTCAGAGAATGAATATAAGGGTAGTTTATTCTTGGGCTACTTTAATAACAATTAAATTTTCTTAAAAAAACGGCTCACATGATATTCATCAAATTTTGAATAGTTATTAAAATGATGTTTATAATGATTCTGCATAGTTCATATTTTTCAAAAGATAACTAAATGATGCATTAGTATATGAGAAAGTTTGTACAATGTATGTTGTACCAATTTTTAGGTGCGTTTCGCTTCCAGCGTGAGTGCCTATTGTCGTCGGTTTGGCCGTCTCTCTGTCCGTCCATCCGCATGTTCTTACTCATCTTCTACTTAACATATTTTCATGAAATTTGATATTAAGGACTTACAATCAAATATAATGAGAAAATCGCAGAAATGAATCATGTATGCCAATCATGGGTACCACTTTACTGGAGATAAAAAATTAAATTTTCGTCATATCTCGTAAAGTATTGCTCATATCAAAATATTTTTCAAATAAAACTTGTAGAATTAGTAAAGAAGAGTATTTTATTTCCTATGCATTTTTATCATAGGAGTAGCTGTTATCGAGAAAATGAAGTAAAAATGTCTTAATTCGAGTTGAACTTAGAAATTTTCTTGCATGGTTACTTCTTCATTTTTGCTAACTTAAACAATCTCACAAACAAACATTTAATTTACTTACGTGTGCATGCAATATTTTAAAATAGGAAGAAAATGGATTATTTATGATAAAGAAAATTACTTTAAAACGCTATTTCCCTTTCGTACAGGTATATAATTTCTTTCTAATACTCCATTGCACAAAATGTGCCCATTTGTGATACATTGTACACTTTCCTAACTTGTTTTATTTTATGCATGAATCCAACTCTAATTTAATCCAAATAATATTTAACCATATTTAATTTTTAAATTAAAATTACAAGTCATTTGGTTTGATACGTTTTTATTTAAAGGTTTGAACATACATTATTTAAATTAAAACATTTCAATATGCATTTAAATATTGAAATTGAGTCCACAAACACAAAGATAATCAGTTATGCAATTACACCACTTGTATTCTTCATACTCTAGTGCAGTGGTTCTCAACTGGTGTGCCGCGGCACATTAGTGCGCCACGAAGAAGGGACTAGTGTGCTGCACACTCCCAAGATATTTCATTTTTAAATTATGTATGTATTTAATGTACAATAAAATTATACAATTATTGCTTTACCAATTGTAACAATCTAATTTAACTGTGACTTTTACTTGTTACGCTAGTTTTTATCTTTAATAATGTGTATTTACGCAGTGAAATTAATTTGGGGTTGTTTAGTGTGCCGCAATGTTCTTATGCATGCATGAAGGTGTGCCGTGGAGCAAAAAAGGTTGAGAATCACTGCTCTAGTGTAATTGACTGTTACTTCTCCATAACTTTTTCATACTTCATCCTATATGGTTCTCTTACCATTCTTCCAAATTCTACTTCAACCATCATTTTTTCATTATATGCTTGCTCTTTTATAATTTATCTCAACAAATGGATAAAAGAGGGATGGCATGCATAAAATATAAAATAAAAGTTATTATTTAATACTTATTTCTCCCATATTATATTTATTTAAATTTTTAACACATTTCATGCATTTTCTGAATCATGAGTGATACACTTGTGAGTGAAAGTTCTTTGGATGAAACTTTATGCAGGTGAAGTGACTTGTGGGCGAAAAAACTATGGGTGAAAGGGCATGGGTGAAACGTCTGTGGGTGAAACGTCTCGTGGGTGAAACATCCCGTGAGTGAAGCGTCTGTGGGTGAAATGTCTCATAGGCGAAGTGTCTTTGTGTGAAACGTCTTGTGGGTGAAGTGCTTTTGGGGAAACGTCATGGAACCATATTAAGGGCTGTATTTGTCTAAAATCTCTTCCAAAGATCTTAACTTTTCTTTCACATAGTTTATTTGGCTTATTCATTATGTCTCTGGATATGCAGGCACTATCTGCTTAACATATATCTGCTTAACATACATCTACTTAACATAAGTCTGCTTAACATAAATGCCTTTAACGTATGTCCACTTACTGCACATCTGCCAATACATAGGTTGTGTAATGATATTGCATATCTGTACATTGGTACCTAATGTTAAATTGATCTAATTCATTGATACGTCTTTATATTTTGTAACTATAGGGTTTAAACTAGAGATGTGCGAACTGTTCGAAATTTCAAACTGAGTCGAGTTTTAAAATAAAACTTGGCATGAAATTTTGAACAGTTCGAGTTTTAAAATAAAACTCCACTCGGTTCTGTTTGGGCTGAAATATAAAAGTTCGAAATTTTCGAACTATAAAAAAATGTGGTACTTAAAATAAAATTATGCCAATATGTTCATTAAAAATTATTCCACAAGATTTATTACGTTACAACTATTGAAGTTGCATTCAATGTTAATCCTTTATCATAAGGTGATGTAGATCATTGGTGTAAAACCTTTGTCTATCAAGGGGCCACAATATTTATTTTTCCAAGGCTGAGGTAGACTTCGTAGATTATCACCAAGTCCACCGGGATTACTAGATAAAGTTCCTCGTAAGTCCTCAGTTTAGATCATTACGATATAACGTTGTTGTGGAATGCTATATGTAAATTATTACTGTCATGGAAAATCAATATCTCTTGAAACATTTCTCAGTATTTCGGATACTTAATTTACGGCTGTGGATGGCAAAAGAAATTTGCGGTTTGCATGCAGCTTCCAAGTTGCATTAGACAGAAAGGTATATTTTATAAAGATAACTTTCTTGAAACTCTATTTTGTTGTGTAGTTTCATTTGATAATGATGCCCCCATTTGATGTTACAACTACAGATATTGAATTATGACTATTAATACCTCTTTTGATATCTTTTAGCTTAATGAGAAAAAGGTTTGAAAAAGTTGTACTCTCAAAAATGTGCACAATATTTTTTTAAATAATGCCAACATGACAGTAAACTTACATCTTATGATTTACTGAAGTTACAACTATCAAAGTAACTATTATAGTGTATGCTTATACGTAGATGCTATAAATGTAAACATTTATCTACAGACGTAATAGAATTGCAACTTTAGTTTGTTTGCCCATTTGCTTTTTTGCTATCTCTTTGTGTAATTATTATTTGAAAATATCCGCTGAGTCCGCTTAAGATCGTTTCGAATGACCAAAATTGGCAGCTGCAGGATATATCGTAAACATATCGAAAATGTATCGTTAATCAAAACAATGGGACAATATGGAAGACATAATTAATTGAAACCATCGTAAAACAAGGGACCACTGTTCCTAGCGTTAATATTTTATCATCGTAAATGCCCAATAAAAATGTCTGAAATTTCAAACACACCTATTGAGGCGAGTGAAAAAAGTTCTCCAATATGGAAATATTTCAAGAAAATTCCATATAGCAATGAAGCAGAGTGTAATGTATGTAAGAAAAGGCTGAAAACACCCACTGGTAGCACAACAACCCTAAAAATGGAATATTGTCAAAACCAAGCCTCTTCTTCCCTATGGAGTGTCTTTGATAAGCTAGTGAAAAAAAATCCTGTGAAAAGTACAACACAATGTGTACATGACCAAATTTCTACCTATTTAGATGAGGCAGTTATAGGTAGGAACGAAGATCCTTGCACTTGGTGGAGAGATAATGGTGAACGTTTCCATTATATGCAATCTATTGCTCGGCATTATTTGTCAATACCAGCAACACAAGTACATAGTGAGAGGTTGTTTTCAGTTGCAGGAAATGTAGTTACTGTAACAAGAGGAAATTTCATGCCAGAGCATGTGGAGCAATTTCTTTTTCTCCATGACAATATAAAGTAACTTCTTTCTTACAGACACTAAACAATGAAAGAAAGTGCATATCTGAGACTGATTAATTATTTGTTTTATTATTTTCTGTCTCTAATTGAGAGTTTTTTTTCAAAATTAAGAAGTATTTTTGTTAAATTTCATCAATGGATAATTTGGTATATCATCATCATCATCATCATCAGCCTTTTTCAGTCCACTGACGGACGAAGGCCTCCCCCAGACTCTTCCAGTTTTCCCTGTCAACTGCCTCTCTCCTCCAAGTTTGCCCCAAGAACTTAACAAGCTCTCTGTCCCACCTGTCTTTCGGTCTTCTTTTTGGTCTCTTGATGTTTCTTGGGATCCATTCGATGATACTGGACGTCCAACGCTGGTCATTTCTTCTAGCAATGTGGCCCGCCCACTGCCATTTTAACACCTTCACTCTTCTAATCACGTCACAGACTCCCGTCTTCTTTCTTACCCAGTCGTTCCTCTTGCGGTCTCTTCGGGTGATCCCTAACATGCATCTCTCCATGCCCCTCTGTGTTGTTTGCAGGCGCTGTATCATTCTGGCATTCATGGTCCATGTTTCACAACCATATGTCAGAACAGGCAGAACACATTGGTCATACAGTCTCCTTTTTAGGAAGACTGGAATATTTGATTTAAGGATGTTCGCATTCTTGCCAAAAGCACTCCATGCCATCTTCACTCTCCGGTTGATTTCTCCAAGAAGCGAACCATCAGTAGTGATGAGTTGACCTAAGTAAACATAGCTGGTTACTTCTCCAAGTTCTGCTCCGTTGATATGTATCTTCTCAGAATTTGTGAAGGAGTTGTACATAACCTTTGTTTTATTAAGATTCATCTTAAGTCCAGCTTCTCGGCTTGCTTGCTCAAGCTCTTCAGTTCTTCTAAGGAGCTCTTCTGGGCTTCCTGCGAACAGTATGATATCATCTGCAAAGCGCAGGTGACTCAGATATTCTCCATTTACCTTTATGCCTTTTTCCTCCCAGTCTAGCCTTTTGAATACTTCCTCTAGAGCTGCTGTAAATAACTTAGGGGACATAGTATCTCCTTGTCTCACTCCCTTTTCGGCCTTAAAGGCACTCGTCTCTTCATGCAGCTGGACAGATGTTGTCGCATTTTCGTAGATATTCTTGATCAAGGTTATGTACGTTTCTTCTACTCCTTGTTTCTTTAGTGCACGTAACACCGACGAAGTTCGGACAGAGTCGAATGCTTTCTCGTAGTCGATAAAGCACATACATAGAGGTAATTCATACTCGTTGGTCCGACTGATTACCTCTCTCACGACTTGGATGTGGTCCATCGTGCTATACCCACTGCGAAATCCAGCTTGCTCTCTGGGTTGGGCAGAATCAAGATGGTTTTGAAGGCGCATAGTGAGTATTTTGGTGAATATTTTGTAGACTGTTGGGAGTAGGCTGATCGGTCTGTAGTTATTCAAGTCTTCTTTGGAACCTTTCTTGTGCAGAAGGATAATACATGCGTGGTTCCATGTTTCTGGTATCTTTTTCTTCCTCAGACAGGAATTAAAAATCTTAGCAAGAATTGTTTCCGTATGATTCCCCATTGCTTTGAATACTTCCGCTGTGATACCATCCATTCCAGATGCTTTTCCATTCTTCATACTTCTGATTGCGTGTCTCACCTCTTCCGGAAGGATACCTGGGACCTCTTCGGTGGGCATGTTTGCATCATCATTTACTTCATCATTTCCTAGAGGATCCTCATACAGCTTGGTGTAAAATTCTTGTACCCGTTTCAGGATCAGTTTCCTACTATGGGTTATGGAGCCGTCTTCTAGCATCAAGGCCACCAGCTGTCTCTTTCCGATCGAGAGATGTTGCTTCATTTTCTTGTAACTTCTATTGTTTTCTATGGTTTTCTCGATTAGTTCATAATTATATTTTTTCACATCTTCCTTGATGCACTTCCAATTTGGTATATACAGTGATATATTCAACAATTTTTTTACTAATAAAACAACTTCATATTAAATTTGTATTAAGTGATTATGATATAGAGTTCTATTTTACTTAAAAATTTTAAAAGTTTTCTGATAAACAAATATAAGTATAAAAATTTGTGAAATGTTTTTGATTGTATAATATAAATTTTATATTAATGCATTCCCAAATATAATTATACAACAGTTCAATTAATGTGTTATAAAATATTTTTATAGTAAAATAATCTTAAGAACAATAAATGTTGAGTATAACTTTTATTTTCTTCTTTCCCTGCCTTAACCTCTAGTTTAAGATCTCTTTGGTGAAATACACATTAATCTGTAAAATTTATTACTTCTTTTAATCATTACATTATTAACAAAATATACAAGTTGAAATAAAAAATAATACTTTTAAATTAGAAATAACAATTTCTAAACCAGCATTTTTCCTCTTACTGTAGGCAATATATTTTTTTAAACTCATATCAATCTGGTTATTTTCAATTTTAGGTTTTGTATTCTTTGTTATGAATCAATAATTAATATTTAGTTTAAAAAAGGCCTTTCAAGTACTTTTATTCTACCTAACATCATCATATTTTTAAACATAAGATTCGAACTCGACTCGAAACTCGAATTTTTTGCCAATGTTCGACTCGAATTTCAAATTTGGTGTTCGCACATCCCTAGTTTAAACTTTCAACTGTCGTGGCTCCCTTGAATGTTGTGGCCCCCTTTTAATTGAAAATAGTAAAAATAATGAACTTTATTACAAATTTATTTATTTTATATAGGTAGCTGTTAATAACTTTTATCACATCATATTTAAAAAATTTCCTGATGAAATTTTATTATTCGTAAATATTTTACATTGTTGCCCCTTGGTGGGTTGCGGCCCACAGTTTGAGAAAGACTGGTCTAATGCTTTTGTTGACTTTTGTGCAACATGACATAATTGAAATAAAAGACTTTAACTTTTTATTCTAAAATCATTCGATTGTGGATTATTTGTTGTCAAACATCTCTTCAATTCTTCATTCGTGCTATGATGGTAATATTCGTTTTCCTTTGCGACAGCATTAGTTCTTGTCCTCACATTTGAAGAAAAACCACCACACTTTTTGCATTCATAATTCATTTTTCTAAGGTTTGAATCTTTTCTTTCTTGTTATGATGAGAGACATTTCCTCTTGCTAATTTGAATGTCATGTTCACTCTTCTTTGTCTTCTGATCTGACTATAGATTGAACTTTTATTAAGATGTCTTTTTTCGTGTTTCCTGTGATATTCTCATTCTACTCCTTTTTCTTTCATGTTTTATTCTTTTTCTCTCTTCTGTTTCCTATGATATTTTCATTCTATATTTTTATTTATTGAGCTGTTATAATTTTTATTTCAATAAAATTTATAAGGATGAGGAAGGGAGGGAGTTAACTGTCGATTGATTGATGATTAATGAACATGCTTTTAACAGACAGAGTTTGGAAAAATGCATAATATATAATAGCAAATTCTACTTTTTGTTTGATTGTAATCTGATTGCATAATTCTGCTTACAGGCATGTTGCTAAAGCCAAGAGTAAGATGATGAAAGAACGTTGGATGAAATGTAAGGAAGAGAACAGAAAACGTAAAGGTGATGAAAAGGCTGAATCATGTGCAAGGAAAAAAGCAAAAGTGGCTTTAGCTTAAAAATAAATTAGTATGTTAGTTCATATTTTATATTACATATAAGGTCCTCGTGTATTAATCTGGCATGTTTTTTAATTTTTGTATTCAAACCACTGAAATTCATATTTGAAGTAAACAAAAAATATTAGTAATATGTTGACCTAAACAATATTTAAGTTCTTATTATTACTTACCTTTCAGTAAACAGAATTTTTTCATGTTTAATGAAAGATACAAAGAAGTTAATGTATTACTGTTCTTATGATAATAAGTTTGAGGGATTGCTTCTTACTACACATTTCAGAGGTGGAACTCAAAGAAGCTTCTTGTCTCTTAACAAAATAGTAAATTGTATTTTCACTTATTTATAAATACTAGTGATTGTATTTGCTGCATAAATGTCATCCATTGCAATCTTATACTTTTCAAATTACAGCAAAAAACATTTTAATTGTTGATTAAATAGATGAATGTATGTGTTTTATGAATTACCCAGATTTCGCCACCAGATGTGTGTCCTATTCAATAGTGTGACCAACCAACCAACGGATGGACAGACAGGCTATTATTAGTATAATTTGAATATTTTTACAATAACAACTTCCACATCAACTGGTAGAATGTCAGACATTATTTATACAATTGTTGCAGATGTGTGCCATATTACAGCTATCCGATAATTTTCGGAAAAGATTCTTAGAACCTCTACGTTTTGCACCTCCAAAGTTAGTATTGGTATTATCATCAGACAGGGCAACAATCTTATCAACAAGTCTGCTACGGCTCAGAACAGAGAAATGATAATCATTCAGTTGGTTACTTGTCTCACCTTGCAGGTCGTCAAGTTCAAGAACTTTCACGTCAACTCCAGTATTTTTGTGAAAATATCTTACTAGGACAGAAATAACTTTTTGAACTCTGTGGTTATATGAATCTATCATAATGGTGAAACACAAAGTATGGGCCAATTCCTGTTGAGCTTCTGGAACAAAAACGTGTTTCACAATTGCTTCGCTTTTTGTTCGTGCTGATGAATATCTAGGTTCAAACAATGTGGAAATTAGCTTAGATGTGCAATCTAAACATCTGAAACTGTGATAAATATCGGACACCAATTTTTACTGTGAAACAGACTGCAATCTTGATGGCATTCCTTTTATTTTTCATTATAAGTTTTACAAAGTGATGAATAAATTAACATGTATTTTGTAAATATCTCAAAGAACATTTATGGAGGTGGTGCTAGAGTGCTATCTCGCCCGGGGCGCTAAAATCCTTCGGGCCGAACCTGCCTGCATGCCTCTTCCCTCTTCTGAAGTTTTTACCACCACATGCAAAAACTGATGGGGAAAACCGGGAAGACAAAAGCAGCCAAAAATTTTCACCAGCACACCTGCTATAGTAAAATCTCTATAAAACGTATCTCTAGGGCAGGGACGTTTTTGACGTCTGTGCAGTCGGTGCAACCAGGTGTTGGCAAACTTTTTTCTAAGAAGAGCCACATTTTCAAATTATGTATAAAACGCAACATAAGAAGAGCCACATTCATTGACAGATCCACGGAGAGGGGAGAGGTGATTCTCATCTTATCCTTGTCATTGTTTTAATTTTTGCTATTAGATCTGTAAAACAAACGTTTATTCTGTGTAATGCATTCATGCCTTTTTAGTTTTTTGCAATTTCTATATAAATAATTTACTAAGCCAATTTATTTTTTTGGAGGTTTTATCAGGGAGAGTTGCTGTTGGGAGCTGGACATAAATCCTCCAGAGCTGCAGGTTGCCGACCTCTGGGTGCAACGAATCGATGGACCCCTCATATTGCCGTCCCCAAAGTACCATATCTGCCCGAATGAAAGCCGACCCCGGATTTAAGCTGACCTCCCAAAAATTTCCACAATTTTTTGGCAAATACGTAAATTTCGTAGATTTTATGCTGAAGTGTGCCGGGCATTCATGCACATCTTAGAATACATTATTCGAGATCGAAGAAATGAGTGGAAAATGGTTTAGGTGTTGACATTTTGAAATATTACTTCAATTAATAATTTTGCATTGCTGAATAATGTTCCACATTCATTGACAATAATTTCATTCATCTTCATTTTTACAAAAGGTCAAATATAGTAATAGCGATCTCGCCAAGATATTTTTTCATCCAAGTCTATTTCCAATGAAATTATCATTTACATTGCCTTAAGAAACTGCATTTTTATAATTATACACGTTCCATGTAAAGATTTACCGAAATTCTAAAAGTTGAGCGTTCAAAACCGTCAACGCATTTTGCGTAATCGTCAATTTACGCCAGCGATCTCGCCAAGATATTTTTTCATCCAAGTCTATTTCCAATGAAATTGTCATTTACATTGCCTTAAGAAACTGAATTTTTATAATTATACACGTTCCATGTAAAGTTTTACTGAAATTCAGACAGTTGAGCATTCAAAGCCATCAACGCATTTTGCGTAATCGTCAAATTACACAAGCGATCTCGTCAAGATATTTTTATATATATTCATCGTAGGTCAAATATTTACTTTTCAAAAAATATAGTACTATCATTTGAACAGGAAGGCAATGAGAGACTTCGAGATTTAACCATAACCCAAATTTTCCTCAGACTCGCATTTAAGCCGAAGGGTGATTTTTCATCATAGATTTTGACAAAAAACATCGGCTTGTATTCAGGCAGGTACGGTAATTCACGAATGGTGAGATAGATTGATTCTTGCTCAGATTATTGCCTTTGTGTTCATAACCATTGGAATTGCTGTCAATAAGGGATTATTCCTCAGTTCACACATTCGGTTTTTATGTTAAATAGAATCAGTAACATAAATTAAAATTTTGATAATGGTAACTTGAATTTTTATATCAGATCAGTTCAAACAGGCCCCTATGAAAATTGCACCGAGTAGTTCGAAGTGTTAAAAACACTGTTATCCATCTTGGAAGCCTACAATTATGAGAGTGCCCACAGCCTACAAAGACTTTAATCTGACCATGGTCGGCAATCTCGCAGGTCCGGCACAAACCAAAACCGATGAGAATGGGAGTCTAACAAGAGAGATAATTCCTATAACTTAAGATTTTATCTCAATGCTATTGTGAAAATACAAGAGAGATAACTGTTCTTCGGTTCTAAACTTTTGTAAGGTTGGCAGAGTTCTGCAGATCTTTTCGTACTAAAGATGCCTTCAAAATTGGTGTAAAATGACTTGAATGAGCAAATATTGGTTAAACTCGATTCATTTACAGATGAAAGCATACATTAAAACTACAAGTCTTTTTTCGGGACCCTTGAATTTTGGACCTAGCTCCGGCTGGGGTTAGTGCCGCGAAGCGGCCAGCCGGCGTGGCCCCCTAGTATTGTTTTTAATGCGAGAATATGACGTAAACCCGATTTTCTGATTAATCTGTATAGATGGATAGATAGATAAGCGTTTTTATTGGCTGAGATTGAGACTAAAAACTCTCTTCTTCCTTCTAAACCTTACATCTGACCTCTATTTACAAATTGCGGAAGACATTACCTCTTTTTGAGAAACTCTTTACCCCTCTTGTTGGAATTGGAAGATTTGGCAGTCATGTTGATAATTTTGTTATGAAGTAGGTACAGGTTGCGAAATTGAAAAAGAAATTTAAAAAGTTTCAAACCTCTAATTATTTTGGTGTATTAGATAGTCTATGGTGTAAAAATAAGATAATTAAAGAGTATATACTGTTTCAGCCGGCCTTGTTAGAGGGGTGATTAGGGTGCTTAGCTTTCAATACAAGGGTCGAATCCTGCCGAGGGCGTGGTCATTTGTGCTTGTCATAAAAAATGTTTTACAACACAGCAGTGGATTTACGCACAGACGTATGAAGTGCTCGCCTTGGCCTCGACACTCATGGGTGCCTCAAAACAGTCTAAACTTGATTTTTTTCAATATTTTATTTAGTAAAATATTTCACAATCAGTATAATCTACTACTTACATACACATCTCGTGTTTTTACGTAGGTTTGTTGCAATGTAACATCTCTTGCATCATTTGAAAACACATCTCACAGGTATAATTCATTTTTTGTATATTTTTTTAATATTTGTATATAATTTAATATTTATATAATAAATATTAAATTTTCCATTTATGCATTTCTGTAATTCCATTTATTTAACCAGCTGCATACATTTTTTCCACTCGTAAGTTGTAAAAAAATTTTGTAGATTGAGTATCTCCTGCCCCTCCCGGTCGGTTGGGGGTCTCCCGAATTTTTTGCAGCTGGGGCCTTCGCTACGGTGACCACATGTCCTGTATGTTACGGGACCTCCCATTTACAGCCAATTTTTTCTCAAATGTCCCACGTCCCATGTGAAATCAATACAGGATGCATTCTGTGCCATATTCTTTTATGAAAATAGATATATTGATTTGAGATACAATTAGGGTAACCACATGTCCTGTATTTTAATGTAATAAATTCAGTGTGGAATGAGCTGGAACGAACCCAGACTGCACATGTATCGAATATATCGGTGATTAGTTCTGAATTATAATATTCTCCTCCCGAGCATTCCATTTCACAATATTTTCCATTTTGAGCACTTAATATATGTACAGGCAACTCCCAAGATTCGACCGTTCGAGATTTGACCAACTCTAGAATACGACCGGTCGAACGACCCAGCTGATCATAGTTGCCATTTTAGCGACTTTTTTTTAGTGTTTAGCGACATGTCACTAACTTTGCAATTTTCTACAAATCTAGCGACAAATTTAAATATTGCTTTATGTAAGCATAAATACATGCAATATACACCATAAACCAAACAAATTTATTTTATGATAGCTTTATTAAACTCTATATAAGTTTTAATAAACCTTAAAATATTTCTACAGTTACTTCCCCAGTTATGATATTTTAAAGACCTTTTATACTAATTTTGAAAGATCTCATTATAATTTACCTAGAAGAATACATCATAAAACGCAGTTAAATTACAGAAAAACGATTTCCATTAAAAATTAAATGAATTCTCGATATATAAATTAGACATTGATTTTTATTATGATTATTGAACGTCATAAATGAAGCTTACCTTGTTTCAAATTTTAGAATAGAATGTTAGCAGATTGTGACTCACAATGTGTCACAAAGCATGGAGGGTGTTGTCATAAGTTGATGAGCACTTCTTATGCGTGTATATCCGAGCATTTGTAGGTGGTATTTTGAGCCTCAATCATTTGCGTTTTTTAAGTTATTCCAAAAATCCAAACGTTTTATTCCACTTATTAAAAATTCTCACAGCTAATGTTTGCTCTGCGCGGATATATAAAAGAATCGCCGAATATGACTCAGAATACCTCCCTACATGTTATACACGGGTATTTACGCTATTTTATTTTTCTACTTATAAAATAAGCTTGACATATAAATGTTAATATCTATTCCATTTTTTATTAATAAAAGGCTTGCAAAAATTCTCACTTATTTAGTACGAATAATTAAATATCTTAATTGATATTCACTTATAAAAGAGATAAAAAGTTTACTAATTAGATGAATAAGAATTATTTGACGTATTTATGCACTATTTTATTTTTAACGACTTTTTAGCGACATTTTCTTTGAGTTTAGCTACTTTTTAGGATGGATTCAGCGGCATTTTCAAATTTATTTTGGCAACTATGCAGCTGATCGATCAGTCGAATTAGAAACTAGTTTACACGAAGTAATTTTCGGCCCGCCCAACCACAAGAGGTTTAGTTTCAGTCTAGACATCGTTATTTCTGCTCTTAATTGTTTGAATTTGTGCTGATTCGACATTTGACGGTTCAAGATTTGACCACGTTTTCAGGAACGCGTCCCTGTCGAATCTCGGGAGTCGCCTGTAAAGTAATGTATGAAGAGTTTACAGAAACGAGCCCACGTTTACGAGAAGTTACAAACGAGATTTTCTCTCTCCTAGATAAATGGAATGGGATATTATAATCTAAAAAAAATAATTTTGTAAGCTGATGCAATTTATTGTCAGTACCAGGCTCTAATGCTCTTGTAGAATGAAAAATTTCTTTATATCGTAACACATGGAATGGCAATAGAAACAGATTTGACATAAGTGCAGTGCTGCAGGTTAAAAGCAACTATCTTTCTTGTAAAGACTTTTATAATTATATTCTTACTAATGAAGATCTTCTGAAGTGCACAAAAACTGACGAGAAACAGTTTATTACTTACAGTGACGAAAACTGTTCTTTGTGCATATGTTCTTAGTATTGTGTGCAATTGTTAGGACCCACGTTCGATAAAGGATTTGGCAGGGATTTGGGAATGAAAGCCGACTGGTAGTTTGAGAATACTTTATTGCGCACCCGATAACAACACGCCTCCAACTGACTCTCTCTCGGGCTCCTCCACGCGTCTTTTCTCTCCCCCCTCTCCTCTCGGCTTCCTGTTTCTTCTTTCTCAGCTGTGCTTGCAGATTCTTCCACCGTGTGGCTGGGAATGGGTGGGAAAGGGGTGAGGAGGAAGCTAGGCAGGAAGAGAGAACCCATGCGTATGCAGGTTTGCGAGGTCTGCGGGTGGGGGGGTGCCGAGGACCTGATGCCGAGCAATAGTTGCAATACTTACACAATTTAGTTTTAATATCTCAAGAATAATTGTTTTGCTTTTTTATTTGCTAGGTGTTTATTTTGTGTAGGTTTGTTTGTAAAAAAATAATTTTTTCTTATATACTTTCAAAGAATATTTTTTATTACTTAATTTCAATGATAAAAAAGTCGTGTAAAATTTTTTAGTCTTTTTTTTTGAAGGGGCTGTCCCTTAAAATCATGAACCATATGTGGTCACCCTAGCCTTTGGAGACCTTAATCTGCCACTGACAACACATGTAATTGGGGAAACCTGTTGTGTTAAATAAATAAATAATTGATTATTTAGTGTGTAACATTATACTTTAATTTTTATATAGGATTTTTAATGAAACGGAATCGGGATACCAGGATTGAGAATTTCAGAACCCAAAATCCTAGGATTAAAAAATCTGTCAGGATTGTGATTCCTGACCACAAGGTTACGGCTTCATAATGTCAGTCAATTGGACCCAGAAAAATTACTACTTTTTTTGATAAAAACTATAAATTTATGCTAAATGAACAGGTATTTGAATTCCGTCTTCAAAAATAAGAAAGAACAATTGCCATTCTTCCTGATAGTTTGTATCAAGTTCGAATCTGGATGGGAAATAATTTGAAAAAGCAAATATAAACACCTCTACACCGATTTACGTGATTTTCTTATGGGGCAATAATGGATCCAAAATAACCCCTCTAAATTGGAATTCCCACAATTTCGGATTTTTTCTTCAGTTGTGATCAGAAACCTGTATTCCTGCCAAATTTCAAGTTTCTAGCACATCTTGAAGTGTCTCATAATTTTGTATCCTCCTATATCCTCTTATGTAAGAAGCAGAAGGTAATCAAGTTTGGTCTAGATTTGCAATAAATTTCTTTTGATGTCAATGAAAACACATTGTTTTTGGTCATATTGACCCCATGCATCTAATTAATGGTTAAAGAAGTGGAATTGTTTCTACCTATCCGGGAGCGACTCCCTGAGGTGGAGTAGCTTTTGACTAGTCATGAATGACTCCTGGGAGTGTATGCGAACTAGGCAGAAAACACTGGAGTGCGTCTCGCCTAGTCAGGACACGCTCCCGGGAGTGCCTCCTGTCTGGAGTCATCTTGACTACTACACTCGCATTAGCCTACTCTTATCAAGAAGCACCGAGGGAACCAATGGCTATATGTCCCTTCCGAAGGACGGAGCGCTGATTTGCGTGTTCTCCTCTTAACTGTGCAACCTCAGAAAAAATCCTACTCTCACAGGATTCGTACCGAATATGCTCAGCTTAGCAGGCTAACGCCCTTACCACTATGCCACGGCACCTCCAAAAAATTTAGGACTGAATGGGTTAAGGCGCCTTTTCAGTAAGACTGCTGTAGGTACCAAACTACCATGGAACAGCTCCGCCTACGCATACATACTGTCTACGTAGCTATAGATACATAATGCAGGATATTATGCGCACGTTTTCATGTGTGATGTTTCTTAAGCCTGTGATTCTACATCTTTTATGGCTCTCAATCTTTTGTGATTTTCTGAATTTATATTTTTATTGTAATGTTTACTGATTTGCTTTATTCAGTAACTATTTGCCGAAATACTGGAATTTCGGTGGTTTATGGGGACAACGGGACACAGAAACCTAGAAATCGGAACTGTCCTGAAAAATTCGGGACTCTTGGTCACCGTATGCATACCTCCAAGACCGTAAAACCCAGAGACCTTAAACTTGGCATATACACTAAGAGAACCCTCTGGGTGTGCACCTCGGGCTTATTTTTTTTAATTTTGGCTTGGAGAGGGGGGGAGGTAAAAATATAAATAAACGGTCATAAAAACTAAAGAACTGTAACTTCGCAATGGGAATGAGTGCAGCATATTTTTCATTTGCATTTTAAAATTACTCAGAATCATTGTACCATATTGGGACTTGGACGAAAGAACGCTTAAAAGAATAAAAATTCATTTTCTTATTGACGTTTTTCAAATCTGTCCATAAATTAGTTTTGAACATGAAAATTTAACGTTTTTTAGGGGAAAATTTATTGTTGCAATAAAACTATTGTTGTTAAATAGGATTATTGCTAATTGGATTTGAGACGTCTGAAATTCCTCTTCCCGTCGCCCTCTGGCTCTGCATGCCCTACCGCAGTGAAATTTGTTATCGAATTCTCGGTGGCTAATCAAAACCTTCATAAATTTAATATATAATAAGATATAAATTTTGGTTTGTCCATTTGTATGTCCGCTTCAACCTGGAGAACGGCTGTAGATAGAGCCACCAAATTTTATATGAAGGAAATATATACTTCGAGCCAGGTTTTCGTAAAGGTTTGGTCAACTGGGATGAGTCAGTAGTGCCAATATAGGGGATTAACATCTTTCCATAATCATTATGCACGCTCAAACTATAAGACCTGGAACAACCAAATTTTGTATGGTTCTCACGTCTTAACTTACAAGGGGAGTCCACGACATTCATATCGCCGATTCTCTTCAAATTTGCACGGTTGGTAGCAGGCTATGAGTAATGGAAGTATGTGAAGTAAGAAAACGCAACTCTTTCTCGTTCTCGAGAAAAACGATCATAAAATGTTTAAAAATTCGTATGGTTTGATATTAACATTAGTTGCTAACGAGATGAACCACAGTCGCAGATGTTATCTATCTGCCGTGGTTCGAACCCCATTTATTGCAATTTTTTTCGAGGTATTTTTCCTTTTTTTTTCATTCAATTCACTCTGATTTTTCAAAAGAACGTGAACCATTTTAATTAAATGCCTTTTTCGGAAATTAAATTAAAATAATTAAATTAAAAAGTATTTTCTTCCATCACTCAACGTCAAGCTATTTAATATTTAAATGTAAACTTTATTTTGTTTGTTTCTATGGAACAAAATGTTAACAACATTGTTAAATCAATCAATCATATAATCACAAAGGAAATTAGTAGTATTAGATTATAATTGCTTGGGCATAATCTATTTTGTTTATAATAATATGAATCAATAGCCAGGTTGTAGTCGAGTGAGCATTACGTTCTTGAATGACGGAGTTTCGAAGCAAGAGCTAAAAAATGCTTGGCGTTACTGTGAGGAATTGCTTCTGGAAAACAATTTCATTTCACACAAATCGCCATCAGAAATTTCTACTCGGTCTACAGCAATTGGAGAGGTGATATTTCGTAGAGTGCTTGAGATGCTTGGAGAAAATGAAATCGTCGAGGAAGATGAATTAATTCTACCCGATTAAAGTGACAGCTATGATTCGGAAAGAGAAGATGAAGAAAATGGAGATCTAGACCGCTATGTCCCAAAGGAGAAGAAACCAATGATTGATTACGAATTAATTTCTATAGAATACAAGAAAAAGGTTGTTACCTTGGCGAAACTTTATCTGACGTATGGCTTAAAAGACTCTACAAAAACAAGGGCATCACATTTGAAGAGCAAGCAAGACTTGATACAGTGGGAGGAGGACGTGAAAAGAGGAGGTACCAAGCAAGACAAATTCGAAAAGATAAATTCTTTGAAGTACCAAATGCGCATTTGCAGTTTGCTCGTGGTGTCGGCCATGTTTCTGTTTTGCCTGCTTTTACAACAGGTATCATCCAAAGAGCTGTTCATCTTCACGTTAAACCTGGTCCTCTACCAATTCCCCACCTCAAACCTTTATCCTATCAATTCCCCCCCTATGTACGTATATCCCAAATCATAGCCTCACCTATGTTTTCCTGCATTTTCCTCACTCCTGAATACCATTCCTACCCCAACCCATAATGATGGCCACATAAGTTAGTTGTAGTCTGTTTTAATTATTGCCTCTTTCCGTAATTACTTCCAAGAAAGGCAATAATTAAAATGGTTAATGTTCTTTTGAAAAATCAAAGTGAATTTAATGAAAAAAAAAGGAAAAATACCTCGAAAAAAATTGCAATAAATGGGGTTCGAACCACGGCAGATAGATAACATCTGCGACTGTGGTTCATCTCGTTAGCAACTAGTCTACCGTAGATATGTTTTGTAAGATGATATCTATTGTTAATATCAAGCCATATGAATTTTTTAACATTTTAAGATCGTTTTTCTTGAGAACGAGAAAGAGTTGCGTTTTCTTACTTCACATACCTCCATTACTCATAGCCTGCTACCAACCGTGCAAATTTGAAGAAAATCGGCGATATGAATGTCGTGGACTCCCCTTGTTAGTGAATGGGTAGGGTTGGGTTAACCAAGGTTAGTCAGTGCTGCCAATATGGGGGATTAATATGTTTCCATAATCATTATGCATGCCCAAATTATAAGATCAGTTTTATCATCTTCCTTTATAAAAAAATATTCTCTACAGTGAATACAATGAAATTGTGGGTTTGTAAGAAGTCATTTCTTGATTTTTTAATATCATTTGTAATCGAAAGAATTAAACACATTTGAAGAATATTATTTAGAAGTTGAATTTGTTGTTTAATTGATGAAATTTTTTTTAACACAGTGATTCAAGAGATGCTTTATTGATTTGATAAATTGTTTCATGAACTGCAAGCTTGGGCAGAGGGTGGCAATTTTTATCTAGCTTCAAGGTGGCAAACTCTCTGAAGGCAACCGTGGCTGTAAATAAAGAATGGTGTAACTAATTAACTAGTAAATGTTAAAGTTGGGAGAAAAAGGGAAGGGTTGGTTAAATCCTTATGATACACTCCCAATCAAGTCGAAATAATGTACTGATGATCTTGACATTGAAAATATTTTTCCTTTGTAGTGATTGAAAGAGAAAAGCACACACTTTCTATCTAGGCCAAATACGTAGGTATTACACGCCCTTGTTTCAGACTGAGTATCTGTGCCGCTAATCCCTGAGGTAGAGGTAAGTTTTCCTAAACCCTCGCTACTCTTAAGCACAATGGTTCTTTCCCATCCATTTCATCCCAGGAGCCATCGTTTTTTCTCTAGTAAGATAAAATCTATTGTATGCTTCAATGACCAGGAGTAATTTCTATGAGTATGGGACGAAAAATGAAGCAGTGAATTCTTCTTATCTTTTCCGAACAGACCTCACCCTGGAGTGCACTTCTTCGAGAGAAGTATAGTCTTTATTCCACCAGAAGGGTTTTCCCGAAGTACTATATATGAATGGTGAATTCCCCCACCAGAGGGCAACCGACTTCAACACCTCCCCCACCCTTTATCCAGATAAATTTTTAAGAGGATTTCAGTCTTCCTATAGCAGTGGAAACGGTGATACAGGCGGTCCTCGACTTTTGTACATTCGACATTCGTACATCTCACACTTTCGTACATTATACATTGACACCCCTGAACCGCCTTTTGTACACCAAATTCAGACTTTCGTACATCAGCAAAATGACAAACGAACATTTCGAGTTACCGTGTGGTGGTGCTGCCTGCCAGCCAACAGTTTCGGCAGCATCGCCATCTTTGTCTGTACAGCAGTGTTTATTTCTGCAATTATTTAAATATTTTATTGCATTTTGCCCTATCTCTCTATATTATAAAATCCTAATGGTCATCATCATGGTCATGCATAACGCTCTAATTTTGTGAATAACTCAATTAGAAATGAACTTAGAAGCCTGAAATTTCTCAGGATTTCAATGTTGATGAATCTTTATGTTATGACTAAAAATATTTCATAATAGGTCACGGGTTTGACTCCTGAGGATGAATGTCGTTTTCCATAAGATAACACGTAAAAATCACCTTTTTGGTTTGAAGGCTTTCGTTTTTTACTCTTTAAAATATCTTAAAGTTAAGTTATCGATGCGAAATTTGAGCTAAAACACGCCAAAATTAATGAGGATTCTTATTCTTACCATCGAATACTCAATCTCATTCGAATTCGCTCATATTTTGAATTTATATATATAAAGAACAAAGTTAAAGAACATGTATGAAACGCTGGAATTGTATCTTCGACGATTGTGTCTAAAAGGCAAGGTGTAGTGATTGAGGAAATGGAGAGTTCTTTAAAATTATGGATTGAGGATCAGCATCAAAAAAACATTCCAGTGAGTCTTTCAAAAATTCAAGGTAAGGCTATCAGTTTGTATGAAGACTGGAAGTTCGCAGGTCCGTAGAGCTGTTGGTAGGGATACAGCTTGCTACAGACTCCTTTATCAAGAGAAGAAGAAGGCTGGTGTTTAACTTTCTCTTGACAAATTTTTCAAGTCAAGTCAAGTCAAAGTCAGCATTACAATCTCCTGCTCAATCCCCTGCTCAAAAAACTAAACATTTATACCATAATTAGGGATTTTATAATATTTTTTGGCTCTCTTGGAACGGAACCCCCATTATAACATGTAAGTCTATTGTTCGACTTTCGTACATTCGACTTTCATACACGTTTTCTGGAACACATTATGTACAAAAGTATGGGACTACCTGTATTCGTGATTTAGTGCTACTTAGTTTTTGATGATTACTATTTGCCAAGTCGTTAGTTGAAGGTCAGTGTATATTCTATTTTTAAATGCGTTAAAAGCTTGTTCTTATTTGTGGCTGGTGACATAGCAGTAATGAAGAATTATCAATGGTTAATTCCACTTTTATTTGCTTCTTATGTCCAGCCACTCCGAATACTTTGTGAATTCCACACCTGAGGATTTTCAACGATATTATTTGAAATTGTTGGTTGAAGGTCTGTTTATATTCTATTTTTTAAATGTGTTAAAAGCTTGTTCTTATTTGCGGGTGGTGATGTAAAAATAATGAGGAATTATCAACAGTTAATTCCACATTCATTTACACACACAGGCATCACTGAAAAAATAGTCAAACATACTAAGGGAAAATAACAAGAATGAAATGATGGAAATTTAACTTATATGCGTGTGTGCATAATACTGATCACAAATGTGAAGATAGAGAAGGAGAAAAATTCTGCACTTGACCAGGGAAATACACAACAAACATGCAAAATCAGTGGAAATAGAACATGAAATGATGAAGAAGACATCTTGGGACCAAATACTATGGAAAATGAAATAGAAAAAGTGATTCTGGAGCTGAAGGATGAAAAAGCTACATACAGCAATGGAGTACCAGAGTCATGGGATCGGAAGGACTAAATGTGATTACAAAATTAATAAGATTTACGATACAGGAAAGTGGTCTTAGGATTTCCTAGAAGTACAGAATAAGCCCAAGCCAATGCAGTGTAAAGATTACAGAATGGTAAGCCAACTGTCACATACTTTGGAGATCATCACGAGGATTCTTAATAAAAGGCCGAAGAAATACTAGAGGACGATAAATTTTGCTTAAGAAAAGGGGGAGAAACCAGAGATGCCATTGGTGTAGTGAGAATCAGATCAGAAAGGGCAACAGAGTACAGCCATATTGTCTATGTTTATTCTACTGGCAGAAGGCCTTTGATAATGTAAATTGGGTAATGCTGATAGGGATATAGCTTTAGATTGGAAAGACAGGAGAGTGATCAGGAGTCTGTATGTGAATCAGTTTGTGAATAGCAGCAGTGCAAATATTGGTAGAGGAGTAAGACGGCTGTTTCCTCTTGCCGATCCTATGCAATTTGTTAATGGATACCAAACAGATAACAGTGTATCTTGTTTACATCGATTGCTATGAAGATTGTAGATGCGGACAATAAATAATAAAGCATGCTTTCTGCTCTTATATGATTTGCAAATTAAAACATTGATTTGGATTTCAGCAGCACCTTGATGTAAGAGGCTTTAAAAGACAAAAGGTGAAAGTAGCTGCTCAATTATTTTCTAATTCTGTCGCAAAAGCTATTTCATGGTGTGGGGAAAGAAATATTATTAGAGGTGATTGGCAAAATACAGCTGAAGTAATTCAGTTGATAAATGATTGGTTTGATGTCATGAATTCTAGTGTTCCTGTCTTCTCATCAAACATTTATAAAAGTGCATATGGGAATAAGATAACTGAACAAAATGAAATTCTAAACAAAATGTCACTTTTGATGACCTCATTGAGAGTTCCAGATAAAAAAGTATTGTTGACTTTTCAAGTTGGAATATGTGTAAGTAATGCATCACTTAAAGGACTTTGGTAAAAGAAAATTTTTCTTTAAATTACATCTTAACATCTAGACTTAATCAAGATGTCTTAGATAATTTCTTCTCATTTGTTAGGAGCATGGGTAGTAGTTACGACCATCCATTGCCGGTTGATTTTAAAAATAGGTTGAAATGGTATATTCTGGGCAGACCCTCCAAAGTCGTTTTTCAAAATACAGTAAATACTCTTGCTGAGGTGGATGAACGTTGCCTTGGTAATCCAAATCCTATGAATGAATATTCAAAAGAATTGGATGCTGAATTAAGTTCTGCTGTGAATGAATTTTCTGAGCTATTTGATAGCAAATCAGTGGCAGTTACCGAAGAAAGAGATGAAATAGAAGAAATGGAAAACGGCAACATCTCTGTAGCAATGCAACCTAGCAAAATTATTAGTCAGGAGGGTTTAAAGTATGTGGCGGGCTATGTGGAACATAAATTTCGAGCTGCATATGATTTAGGAATACCGACTTCAGAAATGCCTAACAGTCAGTCTTATGACTGGATACCTTATCTTTCTAAGGGTGGTCTTATGATGCCCAATGAAAAGTGGCTTGATGCTGCTAAAACTGCAGAAGAGATTTTCATTACATTTCATGGTGAAATATGTTGCAGAAAGAAAAGCATTATCAAAACCTTGACACAGCATGTTATGACCTGTGTTGATGCTGAAATTCCTGTAGATGCTGTGCGGCTTTACATAAAGACAAGGACGCACATTAGAGTAAGAGAACTCAACCGAAAACTGAAGGTGTTAAGCGATACTGAAAAAAGAAAATTTGTTAATAAATTGAAAAAAATATGCCACTAATATATTGTTTGTTTGAATGTTAGGGTATTAATTGCTGTAAATAAGATAACTAATTTTTATATGTAGGTATGATTTATTTAGTATTATTATATGACTTGGATTTCTTTTTTTGTTTTCAATGTGCTTGTACCCACCTTGTTGTATGGTAGCGAAACGTGGGTGTGTCAGGAGAAACACGAGTAAGGTGAATGCAGTTGGAATGGGTTATATGAGGAGCATGTGTGGGAAAACCAGGAGAGACAGAGTCAGGAATACTTGGGCGATGAATGAATGTTGAATGAAAGGAAATTTAAGAGGTCAGTATGAAAGGGATGTGCTGAGATGGTTTGGGCATGTGGAGAGAATGGATGAGAACTGGGTGACTAAATTGATATATGGTAGAATATGCGGATCAAAAGGGAGAGGAAGACCAAGAAAAAGCTGGCTGAATGTGGTGGAGAAGACTCTCAAGAAAAGAGAGATCAGAAGTTTAAGGAATGGAAGATGATGTATGAAACGATGCATGGATGTGTTTAAAGCGAAATAAGTATGTAAGGATAGGAAGGTGTGCAGAAATATTGTGAATGGTAGAGGCATTTAGCTTGCTTACCTCGTAAGGGAACAGCGTGATTGGTATGTATGTATGTTTAAAAAGAAAATAAAATAATTGAAAAAAAATATATTATTTTACCTTTTATTATTGTTCCCCTTTTGTCATGATTTAATCGAACATATATTCCTAAACAGATAAATACAAAAAATATACGGCAGCCTGCAGGAACTTTTTTATAGCTTACTAGTAGAATTGCCCGTTAAAATTTGACGAGAATTATGATCATTCAGAAAGCGAAACGTTCAAAATATAATATCCGTAAATGTACTCTAAATAAGTATTCTATAAGGTCATCGTAATTTCTGTCATGATAAATAATGGCATCTCATATATATATATGAACCTTGTTCTTTTTCTTACGATGTGATCTGCCAGTCCCTTTCTCAGTTCTTTCCATTCGTTTACCCGATTATTTCGCGAAGTGAATAACGCCAAACTTTCGTTTATTTGTAAGCTTCATTTAAGCTAATTGAATCGGAGGTAACAACGACGACCGCGTTGGCAAACGCCCGGAAAGTACGAAAAATCTACAAAATTTCGAAACAAATTGCATTTCTGAAAACTTCCACCATGTAACACGGAAACATCGCAGGAATAAGATAGTATAGAGTTTTATTCGTCGAATAAAGCAAAAACGAAAAATATCGGTCAATATTTACATATTTTTATGAAAGGAAGGAAAAAATCCTTGCAAGTCAAGAAATCGATTCATACGTGTTATCTTATGGAAAAATGTCAATCCCCTATATTGGCAGCACTGAGTAATCCTGGTTGACCAAATCTAGATCATTCAATAAGCTAGGATATAAGCAAGAAATTTACCAAATTTGGTTATTCTAGCTTTTATCGTTTAGGAGGAGTTCCATGAACAAACATATAAATTCTTTAAAATACATAGTAGATTATTTTCTGCAATCCAGATACGTCCCTGAATAACTGAAGTAATTTTTTAATGTGTTTCTGACATTATATTATTATACAGTCCAAATCATCTCGAAACCTTTCACCGCGTCACACGCAACATTCGAACAACCGCCATTTCTGTCCCGTTGTTGACGTCATGCGCGGAAAAGTTCGAAACTCGTCCAGCTGATGAACACATCTAGTCTTTCCACCATGCCCTAAATGTAAGGGAAAATTCCGTCTTTCGCTCGCGCTGTTTATGTGATACGAAAAAAGGACCGAAATAAATAACGGTCTTAGGTTTCGGTTCGTGTTCAAAACATTTATTTTTTCGGTTCGGTTCCTGTTCCATGCCCTTTAAAAATGAACTTGTTACCTTGGGATAGAGGTCTGCACGGGCCGGGTAAGACTGAAAAGTAATGGGCTTGGGCCTAGACGATTTATCTGACGCCATTCCCGTTTGGGCCAGTTAAGGACCCAGTACACTTTCATGTTTGCGCCACTGTGCATTGTTTCGTCTTCACTATTTCTTTTAGGGAGAGTTCTCCATTATCTCCCCTTACAAGCGACACAAATCCCAGGCCGCCACTAGAGCACCCACGAATTCCTACCTACCCACCATCTCTTACACAACTAATTATATCACCATCAAAAGGCTTCTGTTTGCCTTAGGAGATAGCGGGATCTTAGGGAGTCTTATCATCCGAAACTTCATTCCCTACTCCTACACCTTATCCCATTACCCTCCCTTTGTATCCGCCATTGGTCGTCAGTTCGCCCTGGGTAGCAGATGATATTGGTCTTCCGTACTGATAGAAATTGGCATAATTTGTATTCTTCGTACATTTGTGGTTTGAGATATATTATGTTATTAAAACTTTTTATAAATCCCAAGAATACCAAAATGGAATGAATCAAAGAATTTTAAAAAAGTGCATTTACATTTGAAATGCTTTGAAAATTTTAAAACACATAAAGATACTTTATAAAGGGTATATGAATTTGGGCCAGTTTAAAATGATTCGGGCCTCAGGCCGGGCCTGGGTGCAAAGATGGGGTGAAATCTCGGGCCGGGCTTGGACTCGATAAGAATGAGCGGGCCCGGGGTGATTTCCCTTGAAATCTCGAATTCCATTCTTTTACGAATTCAATACTTTCTCCTATACTACGTTTGGAGAAAGTAAAAATACCAAATGTGAGTCTACTATGCCGTAGATATTGTTTTGTCTTTATTTATACAAATTATGAGCTCCTAGATTACATGTGCTAAATGGAAGGAGAAATTTGTCTTAAAAGTTTATTAATTATGGGCTAATATGAGCTAATAGTTTTAAAGCTTATCTTTCATTACAACCGTTATTCCCCCTCTGTAAAACAAGCAGAGAATATGACTTTTGACATTTCCTGCAGCCAAAATAACTCGATAGAAATGTGGCAACATTTTGATTTGACAAATAAGACAGCTAATAGAGTTTTCATTGCAGTATTTTCATAGGGATTGAAGTATTTTTTCATTATATAAAAGTATATTTTCCGGTGTGATTCAATAAACGCACCATTTAGTAAACCAGCACCGCCTTCATGTTCATTAAATGGCAACGTAGCAATTAATAATCTGCAGTAGCTCCGGTGGTTTGGTGAAGTATAGGTGGTGTAGTAATATCAAGTAATATATAGCAGGACTATTATTACTATTCTTAATAAAAATTAAATAAAAGCGTCTCCTAGCAATATGAACGTATCTAAATTAGCTTGGCAGTTTCGCATGCATCGGCAAATTGCTAAATTGAGAAGAGAGTATTCGTCTGCTGGCGAAAAATTAATTGATTTGAGAGTTAATGAAGATACTGGTTAGTTTTTAAAACATAAATGTAATTAGTTGTAGTAACAAATGTGACGAAAAATTTATTTACAAAATATAGGCATAGCGGTCGTAACAATGCAAAGGCCACCGGTAAATGGACTTAATTTGGAACTCTTGCAGCAGTTTGGCAGCACTATGGATAAGTTGGAGGAATCCAAATGTAGAGGAATGATTCTAACATCGGTGAGTTCCGTATTAAATTAGTTCGTTAATTAACATTTTTATGTTGACTAGGTAGAGAATCTTAAACAATTTCGAAATGTTGATTTATTTTAGAAAATTTAAAAAGTGACTATAGTTAATTATCTTTACATGCATCTCATGACTGAATCTACTTGGAAATAATACATTTACAATCGTATATGAATTGTTTAAGTTATTCGTTTTTAGACAAAAGCTGATTTTATTTTTAAAGTTGAACACGTAGGTATTACGTTGTAAGAGAAAGAATTTGTTTCCGTATAATTTTGCAATTTGTGTAAGATCTTCATAGACATGTCACCAAACTATATATAACATACAGTTTCCGAGCATGGCTGAATTATAACATTTCAGATTTTTGATGAAGCAAATTCCTTACTTATTGCGAATAGTTGAACGTATACATACGCACATTCAATTCAGGTTAAAGACATTCAATTTTTAGTCAAAGTTAAACTCCTCGTACTTAACTGCCATTGCTGATAATCGTAATTAAATAATTGATGTCACCTATCTCTCATTTTGCCATAATGATTTTTACTTTTTTAACCTAATCTCACGTAAGTTACCTTGTCCTAATTTTCTTTCTCTTATTTATCGCTAGAGACAAAGTCGATGACTAATCGCGAAGAGGAAAATTTATTTCCAGTTCAGTGTCTACTATAAAGACTTGGTCCTCTCATGTTATTAACCTTTATCGTTCGTGCGTACGATATATTATACACAAAATGTAGGCGATCTTGGACGTGCGTACACTTAAGTGCCAGCTGGGGAGTCAGACGGTCTCCTTAAATTCATGATATCCAGACTCCTTGGAGTGACGTGATGTTTGCGGAACATGTTAAACACAGCTTTCTGAGTAATGATTGAACACTAAGGTTCGAATTATCGTTGAAATAGATTTGTTTACCACTTAATAGGGTGACTATGCAGAGGGCCAATTCGTGAGAATGCTTCTCAATTTCCTTTCTCCCTCTTTGTAATGTGACACTGTGCCTCTCAATTACAAGCTTCATCCTCTCGGAACCTTGTTTATCTCATGTTCTTTTTTCTTTTTTTATTATGTCACGTGGTATTAGGATCTTCTTTTGTCAGACACATTTAGTTGTCGATCAGTGCCTGACTTGTGTGTGGCAGTGAGTAATAGAGTTTTTTAGAAAGTAATTTTATATGAAATGGCCTCAAAAAGGAAACTGTGTAAGATGGAAAAGTAATAGTGCGTGTGATAAGGTTAGTGAGGAGAATGAGGTTGAGTTAGAGGAGTTGAAGAAGTGAGTGGGACCAAGTTTAGCAGTGATGCTAACTGGAAGCCCTTTACAACTTGGCCGATACATCAGCCGTGTGCACCCATTTACTGCTGGGCCAAGTGGCATGAAAAATAAGGAGATACTGAACATCAGAGAGAACTTGACTACACTGAGCATTTTAATTCTGTATTTTACAGATATTTTTCAATTCCTGATGGATGAGATGAATACCTACTACCAGGGCCGCTGACAGCCAGCATGGGCCCTGGGGCAAATACCATTGCCGGGCCCCTTTTCTCTGTTTTAAGTTCAAAAATGGAACGTGGCCCCTCGTCAGGCCCAGGACAGCCAACTCCCTCTCCCCCCTTCTCTACGGTATTGGCTCGCAGTATTATAAACAGAATTTGTCAAATTCCATCCAATTAAAATTTTTATCAAGATTACATGTAAAATATATGTTAGTACTCTATGTATCACATCATAAATAGACTTGGTATGATTCGATTAATTTCGATAAATGGCGAATTTGTAAAATTCAAATATTTGACATTTTTAAATAGCTGCATATCAAAAGTACGAATAATGTGAGAGTAGATCATAGTATGAATGAATACCTATCGCCAGATGTCCCTATAGTACTTTAACTATTGAATTCTCACAAAATTTACATTTCTAGGGGCCATACCTATAATCCATCCTCTGAAGGAGAGTTTCCCATCATAATTGTTTCGTGTTTGCGTTCTAGGCATTTTTCTAGATTCCTCCTGATTTTTTACCTACATCACAACTTTTTCCTTCATAATATTTACGTATAAATTTGGTTGTGTAGTATAATAGCGTAATATTAAGTTTGCTATGGAGTGGTCGCGATTTCATAATTGTACAATTCAACAAATAAAATTTAGTTTCTCATCTCTAAAAAATTGGGAGTAAACTGTATTGTTCTTTAGAACTGATTGTACGACGACACTCCGAGTGCTTGTTGGTCCAGACCCCGTGTCCAAACACGGAATTTACTGAAGGGGAGAAAAATAAGAGTAGTGGGGAGAAGTTTCAGGGTGCTAAGGGGTGATACAAAAAGCAGTGGGTTGGGTTGGGAAAACCCAAATCCAAATCTGAGAAATGGAAATGGAGAAAAGCCGCCTGTTGGTATTGGTTGCACCCAGTGATGAGCTGAAGCCGACTTGCTTGAGCCTGTTGTTAATTTTTCTCAGAATTTGTGAGCCGTTTGTTAAATTGATTTTGTCCTTTCAAGTACATTTTACCCTATCTGATAGTCAATTACCGAAATGAAATTATGAAATGGAATATATTACAAACCGAACACTTGTTAGGCTAGTGGAGTGGTAATACCAGGTATTACTAAACTAGAGCGTTATGGTGTCCCTGGCATATAGGCCTCCTGCCACCTTTATTCAAATTTCCTAACCCCTTTTTTTTAGAGAGCCAGTTCTTAATTTTTTTCCAGCTCATCACTGGTTGCACTCGCGTATTGCAATAGGAAAACCTTGTGACAGATCCTAATACCGGGCCCCTCAGAGGCCCGGGCCCCGGGGATTTTGCCCTGATATCCCCACTCTCTCAGTGGCCCTGCCTACTACCACCAGTTTATTACCATTGAAATTTGGTTTTACTATGAATTTATTGAGCAAGTTATTTTAACTAGGTAACTATCATTATTAGTTTGTGAGATATGATAATTTACTCGAAAATCAGCATATAGCATTTAAATATCCCAAATAAATCTGGCCGATGGCTCCTAGGTAGGAATTTAAATCTGTATGAATGTTAAAGGCTTGCATGCCTATACACACATGCACATTCATTTCATCATACCCATGTTGGCTAGAAAAATTTCAATAATTTTTAATCTTAGTTATAGACTAGGCCAGCGGTGGGCAAACTTTTCTGCATGGTGGGCCGCATCAGTGTTTGCAAATTCTTCAGATTAGAGTTTAAATCGGAAATTGCTTAGATTCTTAGGCATCATACATAAGTGAAAAACAAGCATAAACAAGGATTGTAGGGCTAAATTTTCAAAACTAAAGGTTTTATTGTCATAATTTTACCAAAAGTAATATAAAATTGTGTTAAATTTTACAGATTGCTTTTTCACCAAAGCTTCGCAGGCCACGTTAAATGCTCTCAAGGGCCACATATGGCCCGCAGGCAACGGTTTGCCCACCCCTGGACTAGGCCTTCTGTTGATGTTATATGCAGGGCATATTAGTGCTTGTCATCCCAGGGGTAAAATAGATGTCTCATTTCCTGGGATATCTTTCGCCAATTCTGAGATTTTCCCAGGTTTGGTTTTAAAAAATTTCTCTGCAGAAACGCAGTGTAAACCCGATATTTCCTTTTTATCCTCCTCTTCTGTTCGCATGAATGGTAGAAGAGAAAGGTTACATCTCACTTTTCATTATCTGTGTATTTATGTATTTCGCCACCTTCATGCTATTGTTTCATTCCCTGCCACTGCTGCATACGAAGGCTCTGGTTTGTGTCAAAAGAAAGAGACTGATTTATTGTACTCTTCTCTCTTGTACCTTTGACCACAGCCAATTATCCTTGGCCCTCTGCCAATTTCTAGGTACGATGGTCAACTTGCTCCATTTATTGGAAGGTGATCGAGAAACACCTTTTTTTTTGTATTTGATAATATCTGTCAATTGTTTCCAACAGCAGTAAATAAGGGATTTCTCGAACTGTGCATTCACCACAGCGTCTTGTCCCAAATTCACATATAATAATAATAATAGTTTATTTAACACATACAGGTTTACCCCATTTACATGTGTTATAATAGATGTCAATAAAATTAAAACAATAAATAGAACACAGAAAGAATTAATTTCAAAGATACAAGTAAATACAATAAAAATTTATACAATAAGAATTTATACATTTTTCGAGAAAAGCAATTTAAAAATATGAGACCTAAAAGTACCTCAAGAACCAGCTAGGATATTCAGTTGTTCACATTCTCTCAGTAGTTTATTATATGTATTTGTCATTCTGGGAATTGGTGCAAACTTACTAATGTCTACATGGTTAAAATTTTCGTGAAACAACGGCTGTTGCCTAGTGGATCTCGAAGGTACTTTAAAGGGAACTAAGTCAAGGAGCTCACTACAGTCGATACTAGCAGTGACCACATTCCTAAGAAAGAATGCATCAATGGTAACAACTTAAAGTAATTACATAGTTACATTTATTGTACTGTATACCTTCTTTCCAACACAAGTACTTCATAGATTGTCTGAATTTTTTCAATGGCATCAGCTTTAGTTGTGTGGAACGGGTTCCAAACCATACATGCGTTCTCAAGAACAGGGGGAACTAGTGCACAATAAGATCTTAGAATTGTAGAGGTGGAAAAGACTTTCGTTGAGTTTATTTTAAGAAAGCCAAGTGGCCGGGATGCTTTTGAGCAGATGCTCTCCATATGTTCACTAAAATTTAGATTACTGTCCAAAATAACTCCTAAGTCATTAACACTCTGCGTGTGCTGAATCACTGCATCATTAAGGTTATAGTTGTACATTATTTTATTTTTATTTAAAGTAAATGAAATAATCCGACACATGGCAGCATTTGGAAACTTTACTGGAGACTTGTGGCACCAATTATTTAAGACGTTACCGTCTTTCTGTAAGAGCTCGCAATCTTTGGTGTTCCAGATGCGCCTAGAAATTTTAAGAACATCAGCATAAAGATAAGTAGTACTATGAATACACAATGACAAATCATTAATGAAAACATTAAACAGAAACGGGCCCAGTATGGAACCCTGGGGAACACCAGATGTCACACTGACCAAAGAGGACATACAACCATCAATAACAATACTTTGGGTTTTATTGTAAAGATAGGAATGAAAAAGTTTTAACAAGCTGGCTCTTACACCAAAGCTCTCAAGTTTGCATAAAACATGCGAATGATCAACTTTATCGAATGCTTTAGCAAAGTCTATGTATATCGTGTCTATTTGTCCTTTACTGTGAAAACAAGAAGCTGTAGAATTAACATGTAGAACAAGATTTGTAATAATAGAACGTCTAGGCAAAAAACCATGTTGCTGATCGGTGAAAATACTTTTACAGTGTGCCATAAGTTTAGAATGTAGAAGTTTCTCAAAAACTTTGGAAAAAGAAGGCAGTAAAGAAATCGGTCTGTAATTTCTCACATCGGATTTGATGCCACTGTTATAAATAGATGTAATTAAGGCATTCTTCCATGCTGTATGGTAAATATGCATTGACGTAATATTATTAAAAAGATAATAAAGGGGAACGCTAAGTTCACTCGAGCAGGCCTTGATGATAAAATTAAGGAGTAGGTCACTGCCTGAAGATGAAGTGCTTTTTAAGTCACAAATGGTCTTCGATATTTCCGAATCAGAAAATCGCAAATAAGATAATGTGTTGGGAACGCAGAGTCCCCTAAATTCGGAAGAAGTAACTCAGGAAGGTGGATTAAAGACTAAAGAAAAATAATCAGAAAATAAGTTGCAGACAGTTTGACTGTCAAAAGTAACATGTTCATCAAAAAATACCGTAGAGGGAATATGTTTACAGCTCCTCTTTCTTTACACATACTTCCAGAACAATTTGGGGTTTTCGTTTAAGGAGGAATCAACATCATGTAGATAACAATTGTATTTGAGCAACTGTAAGTTCTTAAAAGTGGTGCGAAGGTGAGAAAATTCAATGTAATCGCACTGGAGTTTACTCCGTTTCCAGCGCCTGAGAATAATTGGCCAAAGGAAAACCCCCATTGAGCCCTGTATCTTTTGAAAGATACACTTCACCCTCTTTTCAGTTCTTAAAAGGGGTTTTTCCCAACTTCTAGACTTGGGAAGTAAACAAACCCCCTGCTCTGAAGGGCATTGCTTCACAAATCTTTATTTATCTACCCAAAATCTCTTATCAAGTAATGAGCATGATTCACAAACAGTATGTTATTGTAAAACAAATTGTAATTTTGGAAATTGCTGAAAAAGTGTCAGAGGATATTGTAGTGTTCTCGGGTCCAAATAAACACTCGCTATGTCACTTGCTTAGGCGTTCTTTTATTGTTCTTAATGTGGGATACACGAGAGCGGTACTGATCCCCAGAGTGAGCAAGCACACGCTTATATAGGAGAGGAGGGGGAACATTCCAGAACCGACCATTCTGGAGACGCATGCTGGGTGGTGCGCATACTTTCTAGAATGTATTTAGGCGACAGATAGCACAATCGAAACAGCACGACATCCTTCCCTGTTATAAGCCGCATATACATTCATCGATTACACTCAAAATCTACAAAATCACAATTATTCTTTACTTTACTAGTTTAACCTCTCAGGGGCTTTAACTATCTTCCCTGAGCGTGTCGTTCGTTGAGCGGGGTCTGCTGGCAGAGCCTCCCCCGGGGCTTGGTGCAGGGGCGATGTTGGAGGTGTGGGTTCTCTGTTGGTCTGGGCCTCTGGTTTGTGGCTCAGAGCCCGTGGGCCGTCGTACTCGACCTCTTCGATGGATTTCTCATCTTGATTGACATCCTGCTGGCTCTAAGAAAACCCTGTTGTGCCGAAGCACTCCACTGTCGCTTTTCACGTCGTAGGATTGCTGTCCTTTCTCCGCCAGATGACAGTGCTGTAAACCTTCCTGTCTCCAGGTCGTACCTCAGGTAGGTTTCGCACCCTATGCCTGCGGTCGAAATTGTCCCTGTTGCGCAACTTCCATGTCCATAGTTTCTGCCTGTGCTCCTCCAAGTCTGGCCATCTCGGATCCAGCATCTGTGGCACATGGAACCGTGGTCCTCAATTTTCTCCTCATCAATAGCTCTGCCGGAGTTTAGCTGGTCTCTATTGGTGCCATCTGATAGGCCAGGAGTCCCAAATATGGGTCGGGCTCTTTCTTGATGATGTTCTTCACTATTTTCACAGCCACTTTGACTTGCCCGTTACTTTTGGCAAATTGTGGACTGCTAGTGGTGATGGAGAATCCATATTGTTGCACTGAAGTGATACCAATTGGGTATGCAACATAGATTACAATTTACACAGAATAACTTTGGTCAATAGTTAACAATTTATTAACCACTAGCTGAGCCTGCGCAAAATTTGCACGTTTAATTAATTAAATTAAATTAATAAGTTTGTAAAATATGTTGATGTTAATAATTCATATTGTACTCTAGCAATGAATTTACGCAGTATAGGATACTTAGATATTTGACTCCCAATGTAAGGTTTGCATGTTAGAATCTCACTGAGGGAAAGGCAGTGTGCGCATATTAAAAAAAATGTTATCCGTAGGTAATCAGAAATCTGTATTTTATAAGTTATGGTAGAGAGTAAATTGATGCGGTACAGTAATTAAATTGAAATGATTAGTGATCGGAAGATTCTTACGCGACAGGCATAAACTGTAGTGATGTGAAATGAGGAAACAGAAGAATAGAACTGCTAAGACCGGGAGTCAAACTGGGTCTTTCTGAACCGAAACCACTGAATGCATACAGTGTGTGTGGTTATTGCTCAATTAATATATTAAAAACATTAAGGCCCGGTTGCATAAAGATTTCGTTATGGAACCAATAGCTATTGGACTCATAAAGTTATGGGACTCATAACTTCCCCCGTGGTTCTTGAAGTATTGTCGTCATAAGTTATTTTTCAATAGCTATTGCTCCGTTCACGTAGTTTTGTGGAAGGCGCTAGGTGGTAGCACGCGCGAAAACAAAAAAAATTGAAGCGAGAAACTAGTTGAGATGACAAACCTCAATATGGCGGATTTGGCAAAGAGATGCAAGAATTTTAATTATGAGAAGAATGTACTGATTGATATCGCCGCCGATTATAAAAATATAATTGAAAATAAAAAAACAGACGCCGTATTTTTAAAGGAAAAGAAAAGTGAATGGGAGAAGATTACCGAAACGTATAATAGCGTTTGCCAAACCGGGCCAAGGACGACGAAGCAGATGCATGCGTTGTATGATTTTCTAAAGAAAGCAGCTCGAAGAGATCAACATAACGATCGCGTGAATATTTCTTCTTGTTCAAATGATACAATTTCTCTGTATACTTAAAGAGTTATTTGCAGCAAACAGTTGCACGACATTATCTTAAAAAACTTCTATCATTCAACAAATACGTCGTCACCGTTAGAGTGAAATTTTATGTTACCGAGGTTATGAATAAAACTTTGTTATAGGTGGAAACTTACAAAACTGGAGGCGGAAGTTTCACTCCAAAATTAACCGAAACGGGCGAGAAAATAATATCAATGCTAACACCTCAATTTCAGCCACTTGATTCAGCGTATGACTCAAGTTCAGCCTTTTTTGGGAATGGTAATACATTTAATATGTTTCTTCTATTTATTGCATAAGGAAAACTAGTTTTCAGTTGTAGGTATCTACCATTAGTTACATAGATTTAAAATAATCATTGATTCAAATTTCACAAAAGGAAGAAGGAAGCCGCTAATGGAAATTAAATATGGATTGTAAACATAAGATAATATACTAGATTATAGAGAGCAAAATTTTTCATACAAAAATATTGTGTTATTTGTGTGAGCCATCTCTTTGCTGTTAGGTAAATGTACATCATTGTTTAGCCTATTTTTTATTTCCTGAACTTACACAGGTGACAGTTTTGTCATATCAGTGGAAGATTTAACTGAAAATGAGAGCACTAGTAACGCAATAGATGCACAGAATCCCTCTACCAGTTGCCCAAATGAATCACACACCTTACCACATAATTCCATAAAGCAAATAATTCACCCATAGCTCAATCACCTAGTGCATGTAACTCAGTAAATTCACAGCAGCGTAAGAAAAAAGAACCACCAAAAACAGCCTCATGCCTTGAAGAGATAAGTTCAAGTATAAATAAAAGAAAAGAAGCAAAAACAGCTCTGGAAATGGAAATTCATGTCAAGAAATGCAAACTCCTGGACTTAGAATTAGAAATGAAAACAGGTATTTCAGAGAACAAAACTTTTAATGGAAACTGATCAAAAAATTAAAGATACTGAGCTTGTAATTAGAAAATTTGAAAAAATGACCAAAGAAATAGAGTTCAAGATAACCTCATTGAAATATGAGCAAATAAAAAATGGGGTAAAGAGCAGTGATAATTATTCTTTTATGTGAACTTAACATGATCATGGATATCAGTGTACCAAATTAACATACCATTGTATATTATACTTGTAAATTAGAGTAACTAATACTTAGTTAAGGTGTGATATTATATTTAATGACAGGGATAATTTGGATATCCATGCTAATATTGATTTATATAAATGGTTTTATTAAAGTCTTGTTCAGAGCAACTAAATATTTGCACTTCATTGATGCTACCCCAGATATCTAATCAAGATTATTATAGGTTTCAAATATTTTCTCATGGTATTAATTAAGGCTGTTCTTACTTAAATATGTAAGTTAATTAAAAGATGTATTAATCAGTGCTGTTCGAGTGGCGTTCCCTCTAATATCATGATTTTGAACAGCATCGGGTACATCTAGGCCTTGAATATCAATTTGGTCATCAGGTACATCCTCTCCCTTGTTTAAAGCAATGTTGTGAAGCACTGCTGTAGCAACAATCACAGCTAATGTTAGCTTCATATTAGTCCTCATCCCCAAGGATAAACAAGGAAATCTCCTCTTCAAGACACCAATGCACCTCTCAACTGTGTTTCGTGTTTGAATATGAGCAGCATTGTATCTCTGCTCAGCATCAGTTGTAGGGTTCAACAGAGGTGTCATGAGGTAATTTCTGCAGGCATATGCACTATCACCAAGCAGATGGCCGTTGCCAATTTCTCCTGCCTCAGGCTGAGCACGAAGGTAAGATGCATTAAAAATAGTGCTGTCATGTGTTGAACCAGGCCAGCGAGCTACAATATCACAAATTTTCAAGTCTGCACTACAAACTGTGTATTCACAGAGAAATAACCCTTTCTATTCCTGTACAACTCTGCTTGATCACCACCAGGGGACTGGATGGGAATGTGTGTACAGTCTATACATCCTAGAACACCAGGAAACCTTCTTATATTATAAAATGATAGCTTGGTGCTTATTGCCTCTTCCTCATTCCTTGGTATGTGTATGTACCGTGGACGTTGCAGAGCTATAAAATGTGTGACTCTCCTTAATATTCTACAAACAGTGGATTTGTGGATATTGAAACTGTCTCCTACGACAATTTGAAATGTTCCAGAGGCATAAAACCTCAATGCAATAAGTAGTTGATTGCATGCTGAGATTGACATGTTTCTTCTGGTTGTTGGTTGAAGGTTTGGGCCGATTTCATGAAGAAGGTCCATCACAATCGTCTTGGACAATCTAAATCGAGCCTTAAATTCATCATTATCATATTCATCAAATGGATTTTTGCGATTTCTGAAATATCTAGGTCTTGGCACTGCTCGCAAAATATTTAAAATTTCTTCATCCGATGAAGAGGACGATGACGAATGCAAATCCATACTGTAAAACGTTTGTAAGGCATCAGTAAAAGAAATCATTATTAATTTTTATTGCATCGTTTTCATAGTTTTGGTAGTTAGATCGTAGATACAACATTACGTAATGAATAGGCAATAATACAAAAAATGTTAACGTAATTCGTAAAATGAAAAATAATAACAAAACGTATTCTATATTGAACTATCACGAGACAAATGGGAAAATGATAGCTAACAATAATTCACGATGTACATATTAATTATCGAATTACAGCGAACTTTAATTGATAAACAATCATAATATTAAAGAAAAAAGCACGCTAATGTCTACAGTAATAGTAATGAGACGGTAATGTCAACAGTAATTATAACAACACGCTAATGTCGGGTATGTAAATATAGCATATAAGAAATTGCATCTTACTTAACTCAAAGAAATTCTGCTATTTATCGTAATGTTATAAATGCACTGTTCCCGTCAATGTGCACACTGTATAAACAATGTAACGAAAAACAAAACGTAAGGCGTAGGTATGTTATGACAAAACATCCGCCATCTTAGATTCTTATGGAACTCATAACATCTTAACCGTACCCATAGGTAGAGATAAGTTATGGAAAGGCTTATGGAACCAATAAGTGCTATTGAACGTTTCAGAAACTGCTTTTAGCGATTTTTCATAAGTTATGTAGTACATAAGCCTATCGGTTCCATAACTCGCGTTCAAGAAACCGGCCCTAAGAAGTCTGAGAAGTAAGTAATTATGGTAGTAATAATTGTTCTAAATCTCCATTTTTTATATTTAATTCTATTAATGACAAAAATTTTTGTCAACATTTTTTTATAACAGTTCTTAATCTTTATTTACCTTGAAGTATATTAGACATCTTAATTGTAACACAACATTTTACAATAATAGTTATACATTTATAACAATAAAACTTTAATTAAAGCAAAAATGTAACGTATAATGATCTTACTAACTTAAGGATTCCATTTTGAATCAGAGGCAACAATTAAGGTCGGCTTGTCAACGTCCCGAAGGAGAACAAAAAATCGGCAAAATTTCAAAAACAATTATGTATTTCCGAAAATTTCGACTGCGTAGGGTATAAACATTGAAAGAATAAGATAATTTAGAGTTTTAGCTATCGAATAAATCAAAAACAGAGAAAATCGGTCCATATTTACGTATTTTAATGTATGAAGGAAAAAAACTTTGCACTCTGAAAACTCGAAAATCCCGTGTAAACTTATGGGAACATATAATAATCTCCTGGAATTGAACCCGAGACTTTAGGAAATTGGGAATAGTTTTCTAGGGACCTCCTGGCCTGTAGAAACAAAACGCAGTTTACTGCAAATCTCTACGGCAAACGGTTTTCAAGATAGAGGGATGGACGGACGGACGGACACTTAAGAAATTATGTATAGGATGCCAAAATAAAATAACAATTCTCACAACTTATAATTCAGGCACTATGGACTTCACTGGAAAGTTCAGGCGAGGTTAGCTCATCTAATGCTGCAGTTGGGAAGAGATTGAGAAAAAGCGAAAGCCTGCTCACTGCCTCGAACTGCCTCACAGGTCACTCTGGAATTTTAAGGTGGTGAGTCATGATTGGTGAACATTTGAACAGGAGTTTGTGGATTTGCAGTTCCCGTCTTAAAGTTCGTTGAGCTGGAGGGAGGACACACTTTTTAGGGTATATATCTATAGTCTGTCTCACGTTAAGAGTTCAGTACAGCGCTTATGGAGCGCATGTTTGCCAATTCTCTCACTCTCTCCCACTCTCCCTGTCTCCCTCTCCTCCTGCTAATTTTGCCAAATTTGACAACATGACTGAGAGAGAGGAGGAGGGAGCTACGGGCGAATTGCATTGGAAAGAGGATGAGAGAAACAGCCCTATCTCTCCCGTACTGAATTCTTAACGTGAGACCGACTATAGACACCCAGAAAAGTCCACGGCATGTCAGTGGAGCGGCATCCAGCGGAGGGGTGATTAGTTCGGGCTTGGTCTCTCTCGCCAGGCTTTGTCGATCAACACACCTTGGTATTGGGGACTAAGTCCCTCGGGATTGGGGATAAAGTCCCGAGGGCAGGGAAAAATGTCACAGCGTGAAGGCTCGGAATTCCTGCGAATCAAACTGGGGGCCATTGTCTGCTCGGACCTCTTCCAGTATGCCGTGTCGGGCGAAAAACTCATTTACCTTGTCGATGGTGGCTGCTGCTGATATTGATCGAAGGTGCACTACATCCGGGTACCTTAATAAGTAGTCGGCTATCACGAGAATGCTCTCTTTCTTCCTCTTGGAGAGATCCGCCGCTACTTTTTGCCACAGGCTCTCTGGGGGCACTGTGGGCATGAGGGACTCGACTGGTTGGGGTCCCACCTCCTGGCAGGCAACACACACTGCACGAATGGCGACCATAATGCCTGGCTACCACACACACTGTCGCGCTCAGGTGACACACTTCCGCTCTCCCTGATGAATGCGATGCAGCATGTCTTCTCACACGTCCTCCGGCACGTAGATTCGGGTACCGTTAACCAAGAGCCCGTTGATCTTCGTCAGGCTGTCTTTGTCTTCGTAGAAGCTGTGAAGCTCAGTGCTCACCCCGCAAGCGTGATGTGGCCAGCCATTGTGCACGTACCGCAGGGTCTCCTGCGTCCCTTGGTCTGGCTCTAGGGCTTCTCGTAACTTCTGCAGAACATGCTGCAATACCGCTCTGGCAAAGAATTCAACCTCAATGTCTTGGAGCACGTCGTTCCCAGTGACTGATGACTGCCGAGGGGCTCTGGACAGAGTGTCTGCTACAAGCAAAGCCTTGCAGGGTACATGCTCCATTCGATACGAGAATCTGATAAGGTGCATCCTTAGCCGCTGCAACCAGGCTGACAGCTCGTCCAGCACTTTGTGTCCTAGGATGGCCACAAGGGGTTTATGGTCCATCGTCAAGGTTAAGTCGGGGGCTCCTAAGTTGAACGTCGAGAATTTCTCGTACACCCATTTGAGGGCTAGGGCCTCTTTTTCTATCTGAGCGTAGCATCGCTCCGTGTTTGTCAGGCTTCTTGATGCCTAATATAAGGGCCTCCGTACGTTCACGAACATGCCATCCTTGCTCTCCCACGTCGGGTGAAACTGTTCTAGCACTGCACCGAGACCATATGCTGATGCGTCTGCCGACACACTAATAGGCTTCTCAGTGTCAAAGAATGTAAACACTAGTGCTTTAGTGAGTCGTTGCTTTATGTTCTTGAAGGCCTTCTCATAAGCTGCCATCCACAGGAATTGGGCATCTGCCTTAAGCAGATCTTGGAGAGTGCGTCATCTCAGCCAGGAGATCAATGAACTTCGATTGGTATTGGACCATCCCCAGGAATCTTTTTACCTCTCCCACTGTCATAGTTCTGGGCATGTTGGCGATGCCCTTCACTTTGACTCTCGCTGTTGTGACCGAGGAACTTCACGCGCTGCACGCGGAACACGCATTTGTCCCTGTTCAGGGCTATTCCGGCGTCCTGGAGGAGAGTTAGCATGTCTTGCAGCCACTGGTCATGCTCCTCGACGGTTGTCCCGAACACCAGGATGTAATCCACCAAGTTGATGATGCCGCTTATGCCTGCCAGCAATTCTCCCATGCGTTTCTGAAAGTGTTTCCCAGCTGATGACAGACCCATGGGAAAGTGATTGAACCAGAATCACCCGAAGGGAGTGATGAAGGTAGTCAGTTTCCTTGATGCCCTGTCCAGGACCACCTGATAGTAGCCAGCGTTCGCGTACAGGCGACTGAACCACTTGGCACCCACCTCATTCACTGCCAAGTTTTCCCTGGGATTATAATACTGGCTGAAGGTGTCATTGAACCTCTCAAAAACTTCTCTCATTTTCCATAAGGGATCATATTCAGGAATGTTTTTATCTGGTGCCATGGCATTGTTTGAAAAATGATGGAAGCACAGTATGTGTAGAAATCGATCCCTTGACATAGTGTTTCCAAAAAATCACAATGATGAAACTCATCCTTCGACCAATATTCTTTTATAGCATCCCTCTGTGTGTGTCCCATTAGTAATATTATAGCTAAAAATGTCAACATTTCTTCTTTCGAAATATCTGGTTTAGGAGTGAGAGGAAGTTGTTTGAGAGAGTCACAGTACTGGTGATCTACTATAATATATTTTGAAGCGTGTGTTTGTTGGTTTGTGTGTTTGTTCATGGAACTCCTCCTAAACGATAAAAGCTAGAATAACCAAATTTGGTATGATTCTTCCTTACATCCTAACTTAGTGAATGGTCAATGTTTGGTCAACTGGGATTAATCTGTGCTGCCAATATAGGGGATTAACATTTTTCCATAAGATAACACGTATGAATCCATTTCTTGACTTGCAAGATATTCTTCCTTCAAGCATTAAAATACATATATATGGACCGATTTTTTTCGTTTTTGCTTTATTCGACGAATAAAACTATACTATCTTATTCCTGCACGGTCGAAGTTTTCAGAAATATGCTATTTGATTCGAAATTTTGAGGATTTTTCGTACTCTTTCCGGGCGTTGCCAAGGCGGCCGTCATTGTTACCTCCGATTCAATTAGCTTCAATGAAGCTTATAAATAGGCGAAAGTTTAGCGTTATTCGATTCGCACTTTTGTTTAAGCAATGAAACAATCGATGTTTATGGATAGCAACGTAAATAGATACTGATTATTATTCAGGAAACGTTTATTGATGAAAGTAATTGAACCTTATTTCATCTATTGAATACTGGAATCTTACATTTTTTGTAAGTAAAATCATTATATTCTACATTATAATGTTTATTAATGTAAATAAGCTTACGTATCTGGTGTACATTTACCAGTCAGTGTTCAATCATGGACAACTGTATGTTACTTTTTCACAGGTTTCTTGCTTACAAGACATAAATGTAAACATTTCATAGGCATAATTACACAAGAAATGAAGCTGAATTTGGCAAAAGTGATATGATAGGAAATACAATTATCATTATATTTGAATGCAATACGTTCGGAAACGGATTGTTACAAGGAAATACGATTAATTGTAAAGAAAAGCTAATTGTAATTTAAAAAGTATGTACTATATAGGTATTTTAAAGAGTTTGTATGTTGTGCTGTAGTAGCTTCACTAAATCCATTGAAATTCAACGGGAAATTCTGCTAGTAATAAATATTTGTTTCTCGAATAATAATTACCTCCACAATCTCTTCGTTGAAGAGCAACAGGAAAAAATCAAGTGAATGTGATTGTTCACTTAGGGCCGGTTTCTTGAATGCGAGTTATGGAACCGATAGGCCTATGTACTACATAACTTATGAAAAATCGCTAAAGCAGTTTCTGAAACGTTCAATAGCACTTATTGGTTCCATAAGCCTTTCCATAACTTATCTCTACCAATGGGTACGGTTAAGATGTTATGAGTGCCATAAGAATCTAAGATGGCGGATGTTTTGTCATAGCATACCTATGCCTTACGTTTTGTTTTTCGTTACATTGTTTATACAGTGTGCACATTGATGGGAACAGTGCATTTATAACATTACGATAAATAGCAGAATTTCTTTGAGTTAAGTAAGATGCAATTTCTTATATGCTATATTTACATACCCGACATTAGCGTGTTGTTATAATTACTGTTGACATTACCGTCTCATTACTATTACTGTAGACATTAGCGTGCTTTTTTCTTTAATATTATGATTGTTTATCAATTAAAGTTCGCTGTAATTCAATAATTAATATGTACATCGTGAATTATTGTTAACTATCATTTTCCCGTTTGTCCCGTTCAATATATAATATACGTTTTATTATTTTTTATTTTATGAATTACAGTTTGATTTATTCGTATTAACATTTTTTGCATTATTGCCTATTCATTACGTAATGTTGTATCTATGATCTAACTACCAAAACTATGAGTGTGGGTTATCTATTTAATTAAACTGCAGAAAACGATGCCATATTGAAGTTTGTCATCTCAACAAGAGTTTCTCGCCTAGCGGCTTCCACAAAACTACATGAATGGTGCAATAGCTATTGAAAGGTAACTTATGATGACAATAGCTTCAAGAAACACGGGGGAAGTTATGAGTCCCATAACTTTATGAGTCCAATAGTTATTGGTTCCATAACGAAATCTTTATACAACCGGGCCTTACTGAAGGAGCCATGTATCATTTTAGTCCCTGTTGGTTACCGGTGAAATTGTGTATTTTACTATTGTCAGTTGACAAGCGAAAGTTCCAGTCATTGGTAAATGACTATCAGATAACTCTACTTCATTTTCACTTGAGGATTCACTTTTGGCCTCCGAATCTTTATCGAGGAAATGTCGATCTCCTCTTTTTTTAGTCCCATATCCATCTTCTACGGCACAGTAAATCCAACACAGAAAACTCAAGCAAGACGAACGAGATACCAAAAAGAACTGCCCTGAAAATTCCTTCGATGAACTTGTCTTCCTTCGGTGATTCATGCCTCCTTCCCCCATATGCCGCCATTCTCTTTCCTGACTCAACACATAAGAACTCCTTGATCTATGCTCCCGAATTTGGCCTTGAAACTGAATATCCTCAGTGGAAAGTGTTCAGAGATATTGCACCTCTCTCAAGTGCTTATCTTCTGTTATTCAAGTTCCTTTCCAGATATTACGACCTCGATAGATCTGTAAGCACTGTGAGCTTCTTCTATTGCAAACAACCCTAATAAGAGCGGGATCTCTCCACATACAAAACAATAAATGCACCCAGGCTCGCCTTAGCTTTTATGAAGGTCAAATGCCAATGAGCCATTCGAAATCAATGGGTTTCTCTGGCTTCGGATAATGGTAAAAGAGTAATATCAAGTGTGTTTTGTATTTACATGCCTCCAAGAGCGTACATAAAAATTTTATATACAAAAAATTGAAAAATAACGGAGAAATGTTTTTTGAATATATGAGGTACCAGCGATGCCACAGTGGTGTCAGCCATCCGTTAAAGGATAAGGAAAAGGAAAGGTAACTAAAATATTTTAAAACTGATGTTTATTATAAATTATTGTTATTTCCTGTCTCAAATTCTAGGTTTAGATAACTTTTGTGTGTTATACACTAACCTGTTCAGTTTAGGAATTTTAATTGTTGCATTTTCAGCAAAATATAAAAATTTGAAATAAAAATATGTATGGTTTGTGTAAAACAAAAGCTCTACCAATGATCTTCCATCTATATATGGCAATAGATTTATAAACATATCTTTTGATCCATCTGGTTCAATATTTCAATTCTAGGTTTGTATTCTTCGGTAAGAATTATAAAAAATTAAGAGTAAATATTAAATGAAAAAAATGTAAATAGTTTCATGCTACCCAAAATTGATGGTTAACTATATCTTTAGAAATAGGCTTGAAGCTCGAATTTTTCATCAACCCCACTTGAGTTGAAAATTTGGTTTTCACACGTTCTTAAAATTTACCTTTTAATCTCTGTGGTAGCACAATGAATTTGTTGATGGCACGAGACAAACTTTATTGAGTGGATTTGAATAGTAACAACTCTCATGTCTTTAAAGTGCAACAAGTAAAATAATGATTACGGCTGTTGTGTTTTAATTTTCAGTCATCACCAACAGTGTTTTCAGCAGGCCTAGATATAATGGAAATGTATAAGCCAAAAGCTGAGAGAGTGAAAGCGTTCTGGACTGCTCTACAGGATGCTTGGATTAAGCTCTTTGGTTCATCTTTCCCAACTGTAGCTGCAATCAATGTATGAGAACAAAAATGTAAAAACATACAAAATGTCATTATGCCATAAAATTTTAATATATTTTCAGTTTTTCTTGTGATTAGGGTCACAGTCCAGCTGGTGGTTGTCTTTTAGCCCTTAGTTGTGAGTATCGTGTAATGGTTGGCCCTAAATTCACAATAGGCCTCAATGAAACCAATCTAGGAATTGTGGCACCTAAATGGTGAGTAATATGTTATTTAGAAAGTAAAAAAACATTAAAAAGAAAACTCAAAAATGCATATTGGAAAGTACCTTGACTGAGGTCAATTTTACTATCCATAATTAATATTCAAGAATTGCATTCATTGTCAGACTTCTCTGATTACCTAATGACCAATCGAGTCACTGATCAAATTACATTGACATCTAGTATGTAGTAGTATAAAACTAAGATTTTGGATATGAAAAAATATGCAATAACATTTCTATCTATGCTACTATTTTAATCATTAAAAATTGTCTTCATTAAGAATTAATGACCTATTCAAATTTTGTTTGGGAAGTTGATTCATTTTTGTAAAAATGTTTCTCACTCCCTTGGAAAATAATAGGTTTCAGGATTCTATGCGTAGCGTTATATCTCCACGTCATGCTGAAATGGCTCTCACTCTGGGACGAATGTTTACTACTGCAGAAGCCAAAGAAGTTGGCCTAGTGGATGAAGTTGCTGTTGATAAGTCCGATGCCATTAACAAGGCTGAAGCTTTCCTTGAGAAGTTTTCAAATATACCTCGTAAGTTTCTTATATTGCCCTAAGTAAATTGAAAGACTTTTATATTCATACTAGTGTAATTCCCATTGAAATATCAACGGAAGAATTATAGATAGATTGATTATTAATATTTGCATTTAAATAATTAATAGCACACTATTACATATGAAATATTTCGTCAGATATTACATTTCTAGTGAATATTCTGTTGTCGTTTAGTAAATACCTTTGGTTTTTATTTTCGGCTATAAAATTATATTCTTCTCCCATCTTGTTCTCGTCAACGCTACATATAATTGTCGGTGTGCAAAGACAGTGAAATAATTATATGTATACATATATAACATAGGAAAAATAATTAAATTTCGTGCACTTAACGTTATGATTGTTTTAAAATTGTACTCTGTACTTACAAAGAAAGAAAGCTTACTCGAATCCTCAATAATGTTCTCCGTCGTTATGTAAATAAAACTCTTTAAAAGATTTAAATTAAAAACTAACTAATTAATCAATCAACAGAATAATTTCTTTGAATACTATCTGAACAAAAACAAATCACCAATTTATTTCAGCATTGAAAACTGTTCTCTTGATGATTGAATGGATCATTGTAGATTCTTATTGACAGAAAAATAAACTAATTGTTTATCGTAAAAACCATAACATAAACAAGTATGAGTGTTTATTATATACTATACCCGTTTTCTACTCTTATGAAGCTTGACCTTGGCGCAGCGAATAGCCAATCAGAGCGTTTTCCCCTTCCACCACCATTTGAAGTTTTCGAGAGGCGTGGGAAAGTAGTACACTCTTGCCAGATATCCGCTCCTGAAGAAAGTTGCATGCGAACGCTAAGGCGTAAACGCGGTAGATCTGGCGACACAGGCGAGCTCGGAGCGATGCGAACAGCATGATGGCGAAAGACAGACTGACTTTCTCCCCTCCCCATCGACAGTCTCTCGAGCTTTTGTTGGCTGCAGCAGTAAGCATACAACTAGGTCAAGCTTCATAAGAGTAGAAAACGGGTGTAGTGTAATACCCGTTGAAATATCAACGGAAGAATTATAGATAGATAGATTATTATTGTTATTTTCATTTAAAATAATTAATATCCCACTTTCACATATGAAATATTTTGTCATATACAACATATCTAGTGAATATTTTTGACGGACTATCTTTAGTTAAACTTAAAATAGTTGCCTCTCTTTCCCTCCCTTCCCCCCTCTCCCTCTCCCCCATCATACACCCTCTATCTCCCTCTCCCTCCTCATTTCTCCCCCTCTCTCTTTTTCCCCTCTTTCCCTCTCTCCCTCATATTAAAAGCATACAAAGCACGCTTACACCCATAAGGATTGATACAACAATAGGATTTTGAGGTCTAACAATGTAATTGGTAGCCAAGGCAACATTCTGTTAAAATGGCAATATTTCCACAAAATATGTGAATTAAACATATAACATGAGTGATTTCGAATTGTATGCGGAAAAAGATGAACAGAATAAGAAACTTTGTAATTTTTTCTTCGAAATGGTTAAGATCCGAAAATCTTAGGTTAATTCCTTCTAATTTTAATTTCCAAAACAATAAAAGCCTGCACATCAAAAAATTGATTTTTACATGTTACCTTACGGAAAATGGAAATGTCTTCCTCGGAGTCGAACCCAGGACTTTTTTGGAGATTTATTTTGTCATTACCTTAAAAAATGTTAATCAAGCATCATTGCCAAATTTCAATCTTATACCTATTTGTTAAAATGCTCTATATCGGCCATCCTGAAAGCGTGACCAACCAACCAACCAACAGACCTGGGCTATTATAGTATAAAATTCCCATCATTTTCGCCGAAAGAAAGGTAAGAGAGTTGTTGACATACATGTGGCGCCTACCTATCGGGCAGAATGAGAACTACATTTCGCTGTTGGCCATCTTGCATTCCTTACAGAACAACGTTTTTATTATAGAGAATACCAGAAATATAATACAGGATTATTCAATTGTGTAATTATCCTTTAATGGGCCTGGGTGAAAAATTGAGAAAGGGGGCCCCTAGCACATTAGTTTCTAATTGAATTTAAAAAACAAAACAATTCAATAAAAATGAAAGTTTTCTTTATAAATATTTTATAACAATACATTAATAAAGTTACATCAAAATATGCAATTTTTTGTGAATATGAAATTTAACACTAAATTTCTAATATTTATTATAAAAAATCTCTTTATTAGAAATTTTAAAACAAAACCATTCCATGAAGATGAAAAATTTTGCTTAACATAAATACAGGCAACTCCCAAGATTCGACGGGGATGCGTTCCTGAAAACGTGGTCGAATTATCGAATGTCGAACGCAGTTTTTCCATATACTTGCATGTTATCATCGGGGGATACGTTCCCACATCTCGGGAAAAAGTCTCCCCTCACGTCCTATAAAGATAAAATAACATTACTAATATGTTAATACAACAATATTAAATTATGAATAAATTAAATAATAAATATTTTAAATGTATAACTTATTTTTTGCACTAAAAAGGAAAAAATAAATTTTTGTTTTGAACTTCAAAGTTAGATATATGCAGTATGTTCAGCAGACGGCCCGTTCTGGCTCGCGCGAGTCGTACAACATACCTGCATACATCTATCTATACATACAACTGTTTATCACAACGAAATTAATATAAAAGTTATTAAGAAGCACAAAATAACTTACGAATAAAGAAACGATAAAATTAAAAATATTTTCATACCTTAAATCTATTTCAGCTGCGCTTACTGGACTTGGCTTATTAATTGAGAAGTTGGAAGATTTTAGTTGGAAGAAGAGGAGCTATTGGGTGGGGAACTGATTATTGTCGTTATCAAATTACGTGAATTTATCACATCTTCTAGAATTTTCTCCTTCTGTTTCACATAAGTGCTAATAGTTGAAGGACACATTCCCAACGATCGTGCGATTTCAGCTTGGCTTTCACCTTTCTCAACACGCTTTATAATTTCCAATTTCAATTCATAACTATGAGTCTTATGCACTCTTTTATTTGATTCCCTTACATTATCACTATTACATTTCCTTTTAGATGCCATGTCAAGTGATAAATTTATAAATAAATCAATAAAATAAATAAATTTAAATAAAAGATTAACAGAAAAAAGTGAAATCAGCACAAATTTAAACAATTAGAGCAGATATAACTGTGTCTACACTAAAACTAAACCTCGCGTAACTGGTCGGGAGCAATTACTCCACGTAAAGTAGTTCCCAATTCGATCGGCTGTTTCAAAATCTTGAATTTGTCGAATCTCGGGAGTCGCCTGTATTGTATGATTTTTTAGAAATACTGCATTACATTAACACATTCGCTGCCTTTGAGATATTGTTGATCTTTCCCTGGGAGCCAAATTTACATTTTAGGAATTCTTATTAGAAATAATATTCAAACAACAACAATATAGTCGTTTTTTTTTAAATTAACATTATAACAAAAATATTATGATATTAATTTTTGATGCACATGTGCGTCGTCAGCCTGCCGGGAACGGCTGTCTTGACGCACCGGTGCATCAGAGGCATGGAATGTGTTAAAATGTTTTACTTAAATCCTTTAAATATTTTTTCTCCTGGATTTTTCATTAGCAAATACCTCTATAACAGGGGTGTTGAAGGCGTTTATTGACCAGCCATTCGCCAACTCATTTTAGGTGGATCTCTGAAACTTTTTTGCCTATCTCAAAAAAATTTTTAGGAGTGAAAATGGGTGGTCAATCGCCACGTAAGGGGATGCATATTGATAACTAGCTCCAAGGTTTCACTCCTGCAGTCCTAATGACATTTAATTAAACACTGCATTTCAAACCCTCCCCACTCGAAATAATTTTTAACATTGAAGATGGACAGTCGATGGCTATGTAAGTGGGAAATGATAAGTAGCTCCCAAGCTTGTAAAGTCTGAGCACCCCTGCTCTATAATTTTGGAAGCATCCAATTTTCTTGCTGTTTAATTCTCAATTGAAAGAACTGCTAAGCCATTTAGTCGTTCTTCGGATATGGTACTTCGTAAATAACTTTTTATTATATTCAGTTTTGAAAAACTTTGTTCATAGGTATTCGTTGTTACTGGCAATGTTAGGAAAAGCGTGAATATAGTGCATACGTCTGTAAAATTAAGGGGTAGCATATCTGCCCGAATACAAGCCGATGTTTTCTGTCAACATCTATCATAAAATAATCACCCCTCGGCTTAAATGCGAGTCCGAGGAAAATTTGGGTTGTGGTTAAATCTCGAAGTTATCCATAGATGGCAACACGTCTCTCATTGCCTTCGCGTTCAAATGATAGTACTATATTTTTCGTAAAGTAAATATTTCACCTACAATGACTATTAATGAATAAATAATAAAGGCTAGAATATTGAATTTAGCGCTAACTGTGCTTTGTTACCATTTAAGGCTGGGTTTTTCACATTATTTGAGTGGTCACATTATTTGCATACATTGATGATGCAGACGATTACACAAAATGTGTTGATGGCTGTGAATGCTCAACTATTTGAATTTCGATAAAACTTGACATGGAACGTGTATAATTATAAAAATGCAATTTCTTAAGGCAATGTAAATGCTAATTTCATTGGAAATAGACTTGGATGAAAAAATGTCTTGACGAGATCGCTATTACTATATTTGACTTTTTGTGAAAATGAAGATGAATGAAATTGTCACTGAATGTGGAACATTATTCAACAATGAAAAATTATTAATTGGAGTAATATTTCAAAATGTCAACAACTAAACCATTTCCAACTCATTTCTTTGGTCTCGAATAATGTATTCCAAGCCGTGCATGAATGCCCGGCACACTTCAGCATAAAATCTACAAAATTTACGTTTTTGCCAAAAAATTGTAGAAATTTTTGGGGGGTCGGCTTAAATCTGGGGTCGGCTTCTGTTCGGGTAGATACGGTAGTTCACTGTTATCAATCAGAAGAATTTCTGCCTTTTCTTTAATACTTGTAATATTTTTTAAGTCCTTTTCAAAAATTGATTTAAAAGACACCAGTTGAGACTCTAAATCAGTGTTTCCCAACCTGGGTGACATGAAGAGTTCTGAGGGATACCGCAAAAATTATTCCGTTTTCTCATTTTTAGCCTCATTCCTACTAAATTCCATTTTTTCTTTGTGGAATTCATAACATGGCCCTACACTAGTGGTGTAATTTTTATCTTTACCTATACTAGTGTGAAGTTACTTTCTTGTGCATTATGTATCAAAGCAAATATGTTTGTATTGTGTAAATACCTGTAATTAACTGTTGAAACTAGAAAATATTAATAAATAATAGAATAAATAACGATAGAATCTTGATAATAAAAAACCATGATTATTACTGACGGTGGATAGGGAGGGGTGCCGCCAAATTCTGATGTCACTTAAGGGTGCCGCGACTCTAAAAAGGTTGGGAAACACTGCCCTAAATCTTGCGATAAGTCACTTTTTTATATTTTCTTTTTGATTCTGTGTGTATCTCTTCTGTAGTGCTTGTTGATAAACGCTTTGGTGTTATTATTGAAAATATTCCAAGTTTGTTCTCATTCCTTCAAATCTTTTTTATTTGCTCTGAAAAATTGTTTAATGTGCCAAACTATATTTTGTATTTAAATTTATTGTTTTAACATAGAATTTTCCAAAAGAGTCCTATTACGAATTGGTTTAAATTTTGGCATAATTCCCCAAGACAGACATAGTTCACTAGCTTTTTCTTTCATTTTATCAAACTCATCATCTGTTTTCATTTCAGTTAAACACTTGCAAAGTCTGAAGAAAATTGAAAGCTTTTTGTAAATCTCAAGATTTGCCTTGTAAAAATTTTGTCATGGCATCCGTTTTCTTCAATATACTTGTAAATACTACCACCATAAAAAAATTCAAAATAACTAATTTGTTTTGAAAGTACTTTTGCTTTACTGATTTCCTGTGTTTTGGTACTTTTCAGTATGGTCACATTTAAGGAGTTCATTACATCAACAAATCTGTATCTTAAAGCAGGGTTGTCCAACATATGGCCCGCGGGCCAGTATCCAAAGGTTTTTATCCGGCCCACCACCCTTTCATAACTTGTTCAGATAAAATCAGCTTTGACAAATAAAACCATATCATCCATTTTAATATACAGTAGAGTCTTGATTATCTGAGGTAATGTGGACTGAGGCCACCTCGGATAATCGAAAACTCAGATATTACGGAAGGGTCGTTTGGCGCTCATAAATTATGAAATAAACCCGCCATTTCGATGCCTTGCCGCTGTACGACGTATAGTTAGGTAAAAATTAAAAATAAAATGCTGATAAAACAACCAAAAATTCAATTACAGTATGTAACTGGCTTAACAATGTGTTGATATTACTTTTAAACTGTTTATTTTAAACTTTCGTAAAAAATCTTTGACAGTCTTTTGTTTAGTTGCAGTTTCTCGCTTCTTTGCTGCTATGTTCCGTAGGCGCCTCAGCAACAAAAGATCAGCAGGCGTGGTATCCTCCTGCTGTTCAACATACCGCAGAGCTGTCTCGATAGCATGTAGACCTTCCATGTGTGACATATTTTCTACAGCTTCTGTGCACACTTCATCCTCCTCTTCTTCACCTTCTTCTTTTTGTTCGCTCACATGATTTATGATCATATCATCAGTCATTTCCTGTTGTTCATCATCATTCATCCATTCTTCAATATCCTCTGTAGTAAGAGCCTCCGAAACGGGAAGGGTTTTGGCTAATTCTAAAAGAGTTCCTTCAGCTGTTTCACCTTCGTTCGTCATCTCATTCTTGCTGGTTTCATTTTGGGGGCACAAAATATTTTTCCATCATTTAATCAGAGTAGATGGTTTAACATCGTCCCATGCTTCTGCCAACCAGTAAATGACATCTTTTATGTTTATTTTTTTAAGGCTCTCAACAACACTTTTGCCGTTTTCAAGATCTTCACGCAGATGTTTTAAAAGTTGTTGTCTGTAGTTTCGTTTCAAAGTCTTCAGTACACCTTGATCTAGGGGCTGAATAAGGGATGTCACATTAGGAGGCAAAAAAAAGTCCTGATGTCACCAAAGACTATTGTCTGTGAGATATAACTATGTCCCCGCGGAGTGGGGGAGCAGCATTACCAAACTGCACGTGTTTTGAAGCTCTGATGCGAAGTAAACATCGGACGAACATTCCACCATAAAATATTCATTTTCAAAAGAACCTCTTCCAGTAATAAGCATAGTTTATTTGTATTTACCCTAGTATAATAGAAATTAATAAAGCAAATTATATGAAGTTTAATGAAGATTTGTTTTCTTGGATATTCAAACACTAAACTAAACTATAACACGTAAGAAAGTTATTTCAGTCGAATTTAGAGTACCTGATAGTTTAACATGCATACATCTATAAAAAATATTTTATGGAGGAGTTTTTTAATAAAACAGGTAAAGGTGAGAAAATTTTTAAAAATGCATAACTTTTGATGTTTACTTTTTATTTTGATGAAATATTTTGTGGATTTACATAAAACATGCAATTTTTAAACAGTATCATTTAAAATGTCATACGTCACACACAAAAATTGCTGCAGTAGAAACGAAGAAACACCAATTGCATAATTTTCCGGTGTGTGTTCGCGGTTTATATATAACTTTCACCATAGCGAGAACTATGAAGTGTATAGATATGAAATCTTATTCAAAAAAACATTTAAACCTTTTCATGGTGGCAGGCTACTTTTGGCAATAATTAAAGGGCTGCGGGCACCAAAGAAAAGTGTATTTATTAAGGTTTTTACATTTAAACATATAAATTTGAAAATTTAACATATCCTGTATCATACATACATACATATTATTATAATTTAACTTATTTAAATAAATAATTTAATTAAAATTAATGTGATATTTGGCACTGCACTTCTTCAGTTATCAAATGAAAATCTGGATTATAAGACACCCAGCTCGCAATCAATCAATTAGATGTGTATCTGTAAGTCTGAATCTATTCTTTGATTTTATGCACTTCATGCTATAAAGTAATGTCCACTCTGTTTCCTTCGTATTTCTTCTGCCACCCCCTTCTCCCCTCCTTCTACCTCCCTCCATTTCTATTTTTTCGCTTCATATTCGTAATTGTTATAAATTTCTTAGTTGATTGATACCAACGTCCACTTTTTCCTTTGGATTTCATCTGCCCCCCTTTTCCCTCCCCCCTCTTTTTACCCCCCAATTTCCATTTCTTCGCCTCTTATTCGTAATTGTTATAAAATTCTTTGTTGATTGATGTCAATATCCAGTGTGTTTCCTTTGGATCTCTTACCCCTCTCCCTTTCCCCTTCCCCCCCTCCTACAGGGCTCTCCATTTCCCTTAACTGAACATAGAATCTGTTGACATATACATTGTGGTCATATGAAAGTGGACAAAAAAAGCTGTAGACATAAATAAAAGTGGACATAAAGGCACTGGACCGAAAGACTGTGGACATATATTACGGTGGACATAAAGGCTGTGGACGTATCATCTGTGGATCGTTTTATTGATATTTAACATTAGGAAAAAATTAAATAAAACAATGCATTAAAATCAATTTTTGACAATTTTACTCATTTTTATTGATTACAATATTAATTAATGCAATTTTATGGACAATTGATTTAATAAAATGATAATTATTCAAGAGGATATATTCCTTCAGACCCTCTCGAAGTGGAAGGTTCTTGTAACGATCTGAAATGTAAAAGAATCAATTAATGCACAAATGTATCATTAAACTTACTAGAATTTTTTGTAATTTACATAAGAAGCTTCATACCTTTTGATTGGAAGGGATGTATCTGAATTATCTGACGAGTCAGAATCATCATCAGTGCTTCCTGTGTCCGAGCTGCTGTCGCTGCTGCTATTCAACTGAATCAGCAATTCCTCCACATGCGTCTTAACTATGCCATCGATCTTTATTGCATTCTTTAAGATTGATGAAACGTTCACAATGTTTTTCCGGTTCATAGAGGTCACATTTGAAATGCAGTCAGCTTCATTACATCACCTATTTTGAAGGATTTGTTTTGTTACACTTGGCAACAAAACCTTTAACTTGTGCCCATATTCATCTCAATAGTGGCAGCGATATGGCGAGATTCTTAGCACTTTGTGGCCATGTGCTTTCGCAATTTCGTAGAGGGGAAAATGGAGCTTGTAAAACTTGGCTAATTTCAATAGCTCCATTTTGTTCATTCTGGGTTCCAATTCCAGGAAATTTTTCTCTTTTTGCCACTTAATGTCTCCTTTGATCCACTTACATGACATAGCGTTACTTATCTGGACGCTATGGTAGGGGAGCGTTGTCCATGATTATTGTCCGGTTGGGTTTGATATTCGGCAACAGTTGGTTGATAAACCATTTTTTAAATGTCTCACTAGTCATTTCACTATGGTAGTCTCCCGATTGTTTTTTAGCCTGAGAAAGATGTGTGCAGTTCGGCACAAAACCTCCCGAGCTCCCAGCATGCAACACGATCAAACGAGCTCCCTTGCCCACGGCGGCTGGCATTGTTCCTTTTGCCGTTTCATCGGTCCATATAACACTTTTCGAATGTCCTGCATTCATCCAGGTCTCATCCAGCCATATCACATCATCTAAATTACTTTTGAAATTTCTCGAAGAAATTTTCCCCGCCATGCGACTACGGCACCTTTTCCCATAAGCAGTTTCCTATTTCCTGAAAATTTTTTCCACTTAAATCCTATTTCTTTAATAACATTTCTTAGGCTAGTTCATCCACCTGTGAAAAGATGTCCTTCTTTCAAAGACTGCAGAAGTTTATGAATTGTTGGATACTCCTTTCTCTCATAATACAAATATATATGCTGTCGAATCGCTTCCTCGTTAAAGCTATCGACAACTGTCTTTGAGCTGTTTCGAGGTTGTTTCTTCCCAGGAGTGCGATGCACCACCATTATTTCTTTCTTCCTCAAAGTATTCGTAAATCTTCATTATGGTTTCGTGAGTTTGCGAACGCAATGTTGATCCACGAACATCTTTTCTAGAACTCATTCGGATAAAAAAATCACCAGAGGACTTGTTACGCTCTGCAACAAACTCAGCCAAATGAAAACTAGTGCAAGAACTTCTAAAATAACTGTCAACACCGGACTCAGAGGACGAGAGCTCAGAGAAGATGGAGAGAGGCGATCGTACAACAGCATGTAGTTGAGAAGGAGAAGGGATGCTGTCAGGTCCTTGTCATTGGTTGAAGCTTGCTGGTGCGCTTCTCCCTTCCCCAACCATCGAACTTGTCATCGGACTTCTTTCACCGACTCGACTTTAATATGGATTAACTAATAAAAAATTGTAAATAGCAAATATTATTTAAATAAAGATTTAAATACCTTCGTAATTCTTAGGCTCTCAAAGGCCAATTTTTAAACTTCTCTTAGCTTCCTTTTGATATGTTGCTTCAAAATCTCGCTCAAAACAATCACAAGGACACTGCTGCGAGACAGACTGCTGATTTCAAGGTGGTCACAAACGTGACGAGAACATTCAAGTCATGTAACTACCAGTAGTAGGAATATTACATTGTGCTCTTCTTGAATGACATTATGGGAAAACCAGAAGGTTTTTATTTTTAGATCACTAATTCTCGGGAAAAACAAAGACATGATCTTTTTAGAGATGACATTCAGTATAACTTTGTACAACGTTATTTAAAGATTAGTTCAGTAACAGAAATCAGTATTCCGTGATCTTTTCTGGAGCATATTGCTTTCTCATGAGGAAAACCTCGCCCAGGTTTGGGGGATCGTGGGAATTGAGATAATAGGGGTTCTTGCAACTGTTCATTTCAGATTGGTTCTTAAATTTCGCTCTCTGCTTGAGAAAGTGAGCATTAACACTAAATCATTTGCTTTGAGTGGCATGTCGAGAACATAAACAAAGCTTCGCAAGAGGCCTAGTGATGCAAGGATAAGGTGATTCATTTATTTACATCATCTACGATTTTTATTCCATATTGACTATGAAATAGGGTGACCATATTCCGAGGTGAGAATGGGACATTTCCTGTCGTTTGTAAGAAAAAAATGGGACAAAATTTTCACGACTTTTTTAGTAGTGGATCTGCCATTATCATGATATACAGTACCAGACGCCTTATCTGGCAAGCTTGAGACCAGACATTTGCTGGATTTGTAGATTTTCTGGATTTTGGGTCCTCAATTTAGTATATACACCAGGGGCGGATTGGGCTGCCAGGACACCGGACAAAGTCCCAGTGGGCTCCTGGGCCGGGGATGCCTGAATGGTTGCTGCCTTGTCCAGCAGTTGTTGCTTTTCCGTATTCTAAAGTAGTGTTTCTCAAACTATGGGCTGCGGCCTCTTAGGGGGCTGCAACATTATTGTATTTGTTAGGTGGGCCGATATCTGAGTATTTGCCCGGACCGATTTTTGCTCCCAATCCGCCCCTGATATACACTCAGTCATCGACTTACAAACGTTCGGAGATACGAATGGACCAGTTCCCTGAATAGAGGCAACTCGCGTCCAACGAACAACATACGTTTCTGGAAAGCATTTGTAAAATTCCTTTCAATTAATATTAAAATTCATTACAGCGATCATTCGTTCAACGAACGTTCATTGAACGAGAGTGGTCAAAATTGTTAATTTATATGAACGATTCATTTTTTCCAAGTCACCTGCTATGCTTTGCTCAATTGTGGCCATGTGCTTTCGCAATTTCATAGAGGGAAAAATGGGGCTTGTAAAACTTGGCTAATTTCAATAGCTCCATTTTGTTCATTCTGGGTTCCAATTCCAGGAAATTTTTCTCAATTGTTTGGACTCTTCAATGCAAATTTTTTTGACCCACCACATAGATAACTGCAGCACATATTGTTTTTCTCTTTTGGTTGCATCGTATTCCAACCAGATGCGTGGGCAGGGAAAACTTTCCCTGTGGAATTTGAGTCGCTGCATACAATTTATGGTCTATACTCGGCTTCAGCTTTATCATATCCTATATCACTTTTAGTCCTTATCTCAGGACTCTGGTATTCCAGTGCTATATGTAGCTTTTTCGTCCTTCAGCTCCAGTATCACTTTTTCTACTTCATTTTCCATAGATTTTCTATGCTTGTTGTGTAGTTCTTTAATGTATTCTTCTCACACCTTTACTACACCCTCAGCTTCTCCTATTACCTTACCATCTGTATTGATATTTCCTTTATATTGGATTCCATTAGGCTTCTTATCTTTTAATTTCAGAGCCTTAGCATATATCATATCATCCTAACTTCTCCATCTGTTTTATAATTATATAATTAGAATAAGATCAGTGAGAGGATCGCATAAAATTAACTAGCATGTTTGAGACCCCTGCTCTAGAGAATTTATAGCGGTCCCACATATGGGAATGAAAATGCAAGGGTATATTATCCTAAGAATTTTCATAATCTGGTACATGCTTGCTTCAATATAAAGTACAAATGTGTCACTTTCATTGTTTGAAAATTTTGATGTAATACATTCCAACTTTCTAAATTTTGGTTATGTCATTCAAGCATTATTCTAAGATTATATTAGTTAGTATGAAGTTTAAATATTTCTATTATTAAAAATGCAAAATGTTTCCACACGTTATCTTTTGTTTCCAAGCTACATAGCTTGTATAAATAATTTACTTAATTATGAATTCATATTTGCAAACATTGAATTTATATTTTGGATTTATAGAATATTTTAGAAACACATTAGTAATACAAACATTGCACTATATTATTTAAGTCAGTAAAATCCATTTTTATGATATTGAGATGTATTTTATTACAGCTGTTGCTCGTAAGATGACCAAGTTGAGTTTTCGACAAGGTCCGCTCAAATGGTTGCAAGAGAATAAAGAGGCCGATTTGAATATCTTCCTCAATTTTGTCACACAGCCAAAAGTTCAGATGGGGCTTGAAATGTATTTGGCATCTTTAAAAAATAAGTAATCTAATGAGATATATGTTTCTCAGTATAAATTTGTGTGTTATTTACTGTTATATCTTGAATAATATTTTGGTATAAATTTTTCTGTATCAACCTTTGTATTATGAAATTTATTCAGATGAATATAATTTTATAAGTTACCTTGTGAAACTCTTTTATTACATTTGTACAGTTAAAATGCTTTTAGTAAGTTTTACTTTCTCCATATGTAGTAGGGGAGAAAGTCTTGTATTCGTGGAAAAAATTGAATTTGAGATTTCAACCGAAATACAGTAGAACCCCCAAATTTGTGGGGGTTATGTTCCCGAAAACACCGCGAATTTGGAATCCGCAAAAATAGAATCAAAGGTCTTATGAGAAAATGGGGGTTAGGTTTGCGGCTCTGCATTATTTTGACAACAATAAATGATGAAAAGGTAGGCTAAAAGTGGTTTTGAACCAATACAATGTGGCATTTAAATCTGCCGTATTGCATATTGCCTGCCCACTGATGCCGCAGTCTGGCTACTAGCAAGTTTATTTAGCAACTCAATTTTCTCACTTAAAGTCAACGTCTTCTTTTTGCTTCTGCTTTCTGTATTACCACTTTCTTTCCTATTGGTAGACATTTTCGAAAAACGGGGCCACAGCATGATAGAAAAAACCTTGCGGTTGGGGAAATTCATTTGTTTAGTGCTTTTTCTCTTCAAAGATGACAGCAGTAGTCGAAAACGCTGTGAAACTGCGAAGCACGTGAATTTGGGGATTTTACTGTACATTTTCAAATCCCTAGTATATATTTTCACTATTTTCTTGATGATAACTAAATTTAGCTGGTGCTCTAACATGGAGACTAATGATCACATCAGGAAAACACTTTATACTTAAAATTCTCATTAGTAATTCAAGATCTGAAAACATTTGGGCTGAAATTAGTAAACTGGAAGTAAAGGTTTATTCTTGTTTTTTTTCTGTTTTCCATATATCTCCTTTAGAACTTAATTTACTGTATATACTCATGTATAATGCGAAGTTTGAACACAAATCTTTCCGGTCGTAAGTAGGTGCACCCATTATACACTGGGAACACTTCTGTGCACTTAATATCGGAAATTAGAGTATCTACCTCACGCTATATTCTTCCTTTTTGGGTGAATTAACCTTTATCGTACGTACGTTAGATATATCGTACACAAATTGTTGGCACGTTTGGCCATGCTAGCTGGGAAGTCAGACGGTCTTCTTGAATTCATGATACCCAGACTCCTTGGAGTGACGTGATGTTTGCGGATTGTATAAAATATTGCTGTGTAAAGACTGTATGCTGTAAGGATCGAATCATTGTCGAAATAGAGTTTGTTTACCACTGGAAAGGATGACTAAACGGAGGCCCAATTCGTAAGAATGCTTCTCGATTTTGTTTTTTCCTCTTTGTAAAGTGACACGGTGCCTCTCGAATACATGTTTCATACTCCTTGGCCCCATGTTCATCTCATGTTCTTTATTCTTTACTTCATATTGTCATGTGGTATTAGTGTATTTCTTCATCAGTCTCATTTAATTGTGGGGCAGTGCCTGCCTTATCTGGCAGTGAATAAAAAACAAACACAAATGCTTTTGAATAAATATTTACAAACTCTGTGACTCAGAGAATATACGTATTAGATGAAAGGGCAACTTAGGGAAAGACAGTAATAGTGTTACAAAAGACATGACAGCAAAGTGGAAGACATTGCGATGCAGTAAGTGCTTCTCGAAGGGAAAAAAATGTGCCATGTGTCTAGGGACAGCAGGGGTGACATGGGACAGCGTAGTTCCCTGATTCGAGAAATATCACACTGAAGGTTTTCACTGTTCTTCAATAGCATTTCACATGTGTGGGTGTGTAGAAACGACTGCGAAAGAAAGTTAGTAAAATAGTGTTTCATTTCCTCTTATGTCAGTTATATTACCATAAAAATTTGGTTTTACTACAAATTTATTTAGCTAGTAACTTTAACTAGGTAACCTGTCAATATTTTTCCTATAAAATACATTTTATTTGAAGATTTTATCATTATTAATTCCCAAGATATGATAGTTTATTCAGAAAGAAACATAGGCATTTCAGTTTCCCAAATAAGTCCAGCCGTCAGCCCCTACAGTGGGAATTTAAATCCATACGATAAAGGTTAAGGGGAAAACCACACTAATTATTGATAATCCAGGTTATTCATATTAATTATACATATAGAACACCTAATTACTGCTATACAGTTATAATTCCATCCTCTCCAAATATCCTGCATTTCACTTACCCATCAGCTGATTGCTGTAGTCTTTGAAAAATTTCTAGGTAGACTTCCTGCAAAACGCATTGAAAACAAAAAACATAGAATAAGCAAATTGAAAAAATTTTATTTAGTTAATGATTATAGTATGTAAAATTAACAAAGTACCGTATATACTCGTGTATACATATTCTTTTGTTGTTACTTGAATATTACGTACTCGTTATTTAATGCGAATATTGCAGTAGATGATTTATTACGTTAAACTACATAGTATCCCTTTCTAGTTTCTCCATACATAGTATAGGGAAAGTATTGTGATCATGAAAAAAATCGACTTCGAAATTTCAATGGAAATACACGTTTTGAGGTCCCTAGAACACTTTTAGACTATTTTCGGAATGATGTACAGGCAGTCCTCGACATCCGTGCATAATGCGTTCCTGAAAACGTGTACGGAAATCGAATGTACAGATGTCGAACATAGATTTACATGTTGTAGGAGGGGTTCCGTTCCCAGAGAGCCAAAAAATATTATAAAATCTCTAATTATGGTATAAATGTTTAGTTTTTTGAGCAGGGGCCTTTTAGACACAATCGTCGATTTTATAATATAGAGAGATAGGGTAAAATGCAATAAAATATTTAAATAATTGCACAAATAAACACTCCTGTACAGACAAAGATGTTGGCGCGGCAGAAACTGGTGGCTGGCAACCAGCGTCACTCAAAATATTCGTTTGTCATTTCGCTGACGCACAAAAGTCCAAATTTGGTGTACGGAAGGTGGTTTAGAGGTGTAAATGTATTATGAACAAAAGTTCGAGTTTTTTTCATTTAAGCATTTTGCTATTTTCATAGTTTTTTTGTAATATTGCCTAATCATGGCCCCAAAGAGAGTGATGATTGAAATGAAAGAAAAGTCGGTAAAAAGAGCGAAAATAGTGATGAGTTTGGAGAAGAAAACTGAAGTTTTAGATAGGCTTGTGCATAATGAATCTGCTTCATCAGTTGGTAAATTACTTGGTGTGACGGAGTCCACAATAAAATCGATAAGGAAAGTGAAGAAGCAATTAGAGCTAGTGTTGCTAGTGTTGCTAGTGGTACTTCAACGAGTACAAAAGTGTCTTTTGTACCTAGGAATCCGTATGTAGAGAAGACAGAGAAGGCTTTAAATCTGTGAATCGAGATTATTAACTGACTTTACAGTGGTATTAATCTTGTCAAATTTCAGTACAATATTAAAAAATCTGATGTGGTCAACACATGACTTTTTTCATATTTGGGGTATAGATATTTAAATTATTATGAATAGCATTATAAGGCAAAATTATTATTTCATATCGTAAAAGAATACAGTCGTTCTTATTGCCGTAAATTATACTTTGATTATGTTTACAGAATTCACCGCTACATGATGTTGGCGCTGTATACTGAAAATTACGAAAAAAGTAGAATATCTCCGAAGTGGATGGTTCTACGAAAATTTGTTTCAGACAAAACTTGGAAGAAATATTATTCTCTACAACTTTGATCGTCACGAAAATTATGAATAACGACGTTTTTAAGGAGATATTGGACGGAAACCGAAAAAATCAATTACAGTAGAACCTCATAAATCCGGCACTCGAAAATCCGGAATTATCAAAAATCCGGCACTTTTTAAAATTTTTGCCGCGGGTAGCCTAATCCACTATGGAACGATAAACACACCGCTTCGCATCAAAATTCGCGAATTGTAGAACCAATTTGACGGCAGCAGTTACATTGTATGTGTGAGTGAGTCCAATTGTCAGTTGACCAATACATGTTGATATGTGTTAGGGAATAGTTTCCACAGTCACATTGTATAACTTGTATACAGTCGGGTGTTCAGATTCGTAGCGATTGCATGTGTCTTTCATTAGTGTGATATTGCTCAAGTTCATATTGGAATGTCTTTAAAAAAAGCTGAAAACCCCTCCAGTAGTATTATGAAGCGTAAACATAAATCTCTTTCTATTGAACAAAAAGTAGATTTATTAAGAAAACTTGAAAAATGTGCTTCAGTTAAGAGACTTAGTGAAGAATATAGCGTAGGCAGTTCTACTGTGTATGACTTGAAGAAACGAAAAAGTGAGTTGCCGACATTTTATGCAGAAAGTGACACTTCTAAGGCCGAAAAACATTGCACACTTCCAGGGTCAACGATATCGATAGAGTATTGTTTGAATGGTTTCGACAAAGAAGAAGTGAAGGTGTACCGGTATCAGGCCTATTGCTAATACAGCAAGCAAAGAAATTCCACGACGATTTGAAAATCAATAAAGCTTGCGATTATACGCAAGGTTGGCTTCATCACTTCAAGCTTCGCCATGGAATACGAAAATTAGCAGTGTCTGGCGAAAAACTTAGTGCCGATTCGGATGCTGCCGAAACATTTGTAGAGGAGTTTACCAAGTTAATTTCGGATGAAAATCTTACTGCAGAGCAAATATATAACGCGGACGAGACAGGATTATTTTGGCGATGTCTTCCTCGGAGCACACTTGCAGCCCCCGATGAGGATATGGCATTTGGAGTGAAGGATTCAAAGGAGAGGCTGACGGTTCTTGCGTGCGCAAATGCAGCAGGTACTCACAAACTAGAGCTAACTGTAATTGGTAAAAGTGCACACCCTCTTGCTTTAAAGAGTGTAAGGAATTTTCCTGTCAACTACCGTGCTAATAAACGTTCATGGATAACTTCTCAATTAATGTTGGAATAGTTTTTGAATTATTTTGCACCGGAGGCACGTGCTAACTGTAAATCTAAGGGACTAGGTGATGATTGTAAAATAATTCTGAGATTAGATAACTGTCCTGCCCATCCTCATGCATAGCTTTTGGTATTGGGTAACGTACGTGTGGTTTATTTATCTCCAAATTGTACATCTATTATTCAACCTATGGATCAGGGAATATTACGCTCACTAAAATGCTATTACAGACAGCAATTTATGCAGAAATTGCTTGTTGCTTGCAATAGAGGCCAAGGTGTTAACGGATTTAAAAAGGAATTTAACATTAAGGACGTGATTTGGACTCTAGCTAAAGCGTGGACTGATGTAACGGCCGCAACACCGAAAAATGCCTGGCATAATTTGTGGCCTGCAAGCATGTTTGAAGAATGTGATTAATCACCACCAGATTTTCTAGGTTTCAATGTTAGTGACAAAAAGAGACTTGTGTCTGAAATTATGGAATTTACTAAGGGATCGACGAATAACGCTTTCACGAAGGGTCTGGAAGAAGACGTTGAAAACTGGATGTAAATCGACTATGAAGTGCCTGTAGTGAATCAGCTACCTGACGGAGAAATAGTTAAAATGGTTTTGGAACCCGAACGAGAGAATTATGAAAAAAGTGAAAGTGACGATGATGACAATGCAGCTGCAAACAAGCCTTCAATAGACCGTTGCATAGAATTAGTCACTGATACAATATCGGCTTTAGAGCAGCGGTCATGCATCGAATCACAGGATATGATGAATTTGTACCTATAGTTGGGAGCAGGAACGAAGGCGGGTGAGTCATATTTCCTGCGCAGAGAGAGAGGGAATATGCATTACATTGCTGCCAAACCGCCAGTTAATATACGTTCGGAACACAACATACGAATCTAACTAATATAAAATGTAAATTAGAGTACAACATGCTAGAAATGACTATTCTCTACACAATACCTAAGTATTCAATCTGAGTTGTCTTCATCGGTGTCGCTGGAGTTTGATTCTTCCGAATCGGATTCCTGTAGGTTTATAATGATTGGTTCCAACATGTCGTCTCTGGCTATCTCCCTCTGAAAATCTTCTTCCTGCAATTTCTCTGCATGTTTCACACAACTCTCCTATGCGGAAACCTGTATACTTTCTATAGCCTCGTGAGTTAATCGCTCAACGTCGGCAATTTTGAAAGTATTATTCATCTCAGCTACAAATGATTTTACTTGTGCCCAAATTAACTCAATTGCATTATAATGGCAATGGCAGGGCAGTAGGTGCACCACTCTGTGGCCGTGTTTTCTTGCAATGCAATCCAATTCATACGATTTTTGGTGTGGCTTATTCATTTTCACAAACTGCAATAACTCCGCACGTGTTTGTGAAGCAGTGTGAGGAATGTTTTTAGAAGCTAACCATGCCATTATATCACCTTTCCTGTTATTTGTGCATGGAGTCTTTTCCATCATAACCGAATGTCTGCTTGTATTGTCCATTACAATGAGTGATTGTGGAGCAAGGTAGGGCAGAAATTGTTCTTCAAACCACTTTTTAAAAGTATTTGCATTCATTTCAGAATGATAATCTGTCGTAGTTTTAGATTTTGATCGGAAAATTAATTTACTTTCCGGAATGAATCCCGTGGCTGCTGAACCGGCATGGCATACAATGAGACGACCACCTTTACCGATAGGAACCTTTAGTCCACCAGAACCATCGCTCATCTTCCAGCAACTCTTTTTCGTGTGGTTTTGATTAACCCAGGTTTCGTCTAAATAGTATACCTGAGCTGTGCCTGCTTTTCTAATTTCATGCATCGTCCTCAGAAACATCATCCTTGCAGCTACAATATCACTCCGTTCCATTAAAAACTTTCTTCCGTCATTGGATCTTTTGTATTTGAAGCCAATTGACTTTAATATTCTAAGCATTGACCATTTTCTTCCAGGGTATCCAACAGAATCTTTCATTTTTACTACAAGTTTTTCTGCTGTAGGGAATTCTCCATCGGCGTACATATCAAAAATAATTCGTCGCAACACATTTTTATCGAAGTCATCCAAGTCTGTGCTTACTTTTTCACGGTTATGATGTTTCCCGGGCGACCGAAACACCATAGTTCCACTGGTGTTTAATGAAGATTTTGCTTCACTTGTAATTCTTTGTACAGTTCGTAGTCCAACGCCACAAGCACTCGCCGTTCACTCTTGACACCTGGCAACATTGCAACCAGCTACGCCCTTTGCTTCGCTCGCTTCCTAGGATTCTTTTTTAAAGTACTGATACACTTTATATACCATCTATCTTGCTTGTTTATGCAAAACCTTGCGTTTACTACCTTCCCCCTCCATTCTTGATCACAAAAAGCATTTAGTATTTAACCCACAATAGAACAAACACAAATTCACGCGGAAGCCACTCCGCAAACGTACGAACCGCACACCGTGAACTACTGAAACTGACTGACGCGGATTGGTTAAGTGAGAAATCACGTGACACTCCCTCATGCTGCGCATAGACTTTCCACCCGCCTTCGTTCGTGCTCTCTACTCTAATTAAAGATAAACTTATTAAGTAAAGATCACTATGTATGAAGCAAGCTGTGTGGTATGTTCAAGAGAATTTCGCAGAAAAACCTTCAAAAAGCTTCCAACACCGAAATGAAATGAAACTTGCTTTCCCGCAACTAAAGACGCTGTCTCGACCTTATCGCCTAGCCATCGAGAGTAGAAACAAGACGTGTAAATTTGTATTAAATTGGCATTAAATTTGCTATGACCTTATTCAAAATTCGTCCACTTGTTAATGATTCTTTCTTTTATAAGTTTTGGCGTAAATTTTCCATTTTAATGTTATGTATTTTATTTTTTTTTACATATAGACCGTGATATGGTATGAAGGTGCAGTGGCGTAGCCAAGGGTGGCAAGAGGGCAAGGAGTCTATTATGATTTATTTAATATTTTGCATGTTTATTTACATACATTTTGTGTATGTATTTCATATTTAAAAATCTGATGTGGCCAACACATGACTTTCTCCATATTTGGGGTATAGATATTTAAATTATTATGAGTAGCATTATAAGGCAAAATTATTATTTCGTATCGTAAAAGAAGACACGTCCTTGCCGTAAATTACGTATATTTTGAATGTTTACAGAATTCACCGCTACAAGGTGTTGGCGCTGTAGGCTGGTATTAAGATAAAGCAAAATATATCCGAAAGGGATGGTTCTACGAAAATTAGTTACAAACAAAACTTGGAAGAAATAATATTCTCTACAACTTTGTCCTTACGAAGATTACCAATAACGATGTTTTTAAGGAGATATTTAACGGAAACCGAAAAACCGGTTATTTATAAATAACTCCTAAACAATAACTCCTATAGAAAATTGTTTCAAATTAAAACTGTAGGAAATTACATTCTCTATAACATTATTATAGAATTGTATCTAGAATAATGATGTTTTAACAAAGAAATATCGCAAAAACCGAATCGGGTTTCAAATAAACGTGACTTCCGATTATCCGTTATTGTCCAAAAACTAATCAGTTCTTTGTGCTCATGTTAAAGTGTTTTATATGAAGTTTGGTAACGATATGGCATGTACGTTTTGAGTTAGAGCGCCCACAATAACATACACACACACAGACATCATTCCGAAAATAGTCTAAACGTGTTCTAGGGACCTCAAAACATGTATTTCCGTTGAAATCTCGAAGTCGATTTTTTCATGAATACAATACTTTCCCATTACTACGTATGAGAAAGTAAATATTCTGGCGTGATTTCTGATTAAATTTTGAAATACTTTATATAGATTCAAAAAACTTTCTTTTGTTTAATCCCGCAATAGGCCGATTTGCCCCTGGATGTGCAATGGGCAACATTTTCAAAAAACTTGAATTTTCTAAAATCCAGCACGCGCTAGGTCCCGAGGGTGCTGGATTTATGAGGTTCTACTGTATTTATAATTCCTAAACAATAACTGCTATGGAAAATAGTTTCAAATGAAAGTTGCAGAAAATTACGTTCTCTGTAACCTTTGTATAGAACTGTATATACAGAAATGATGTTTTAACGGAGAAATATCGCAAAAACAGAATCGGGTTTCGAATAAACCAAGATTTCCGGTTAACCGTTATTGTTCAAAAACTAATCAGTTCTTTGTGCTCATGCTAAAGTGTTATATATGAAGTTTGGTAAAGATATGGCAAGTACTTATTGAGTTAGAGTGCCCATAATCACATACACACATTCGCGCGCACACACACACACACAGACATCATACCGAAAATAGTCTAAACGTGTTCTAGGGACCTCAAAACGTGTATTTCCGTTGAAATCTCGAAGTCGATTTTTTTTGTGAACACAATACTTTCCCATTACTACGTATGGAGAAAGTAAAAACTTTATATATAATATGTATATTATTACATAGCATACTATAATTTGGAATTTATAAAAAGTGTTGGCTTGGCTGACAGACAGTGCCATTATGCGATAGCTCAAAATGTTTGTTCGTCAGCTGATGTACGAAAGTCCGAATTCGGACGACGGAAGGCGGTTTAGGATTGAGAATTTATAATGTAGAAAAGAGCGAATTGTACGGAGGTCAAATGTACAGATGTCGAGGACTGCCTGTATGTGTGTATGTGTTTGGATGGATGGATGAATGGATGTGATTGTGGGCGCTCTAACTCAAAAAGTACGTGCCATATCATTACCAAACTTCATATATAACACTTTGGCATGAGCACAAAGAACTGATTAGTTTTTGGATAATAAGGGTTAACCGGAAGTCGAGGTTTATTGGAAACCCGATTCAGTTTTTGCGATATTTCTTAGTTAAAACATCATTGTTGTATATACAATTCTATACAAATGTTATAGAGAATGTAATTTCCTAAAACTTTCATTTGAACAATTTTCAATAGCAGTTATTGATTAGGAATTATTTATAAACTAGAAAATTTGCCCGTCAAAAATGATGGATTTCAGTCATTTGTTAATGTAAACAATATTTAAATTTCAAACAAAATTTAACTATTTCTTAATGCTCAAAACTGTCGTATGTATTGAAAAGAGTGATATCTAAAGAATTGTTTAAAACTTATTTGAAAGAAATCCAATTGTCTGGCATCTCGAATGACATAATCATTGGAATAAGAGAAATGAATTATCGGCGCGATTTAAGAAAACAATCTAAAAAACTCAAATGTTGCAAAAAAAATTTTATTATCAACATTTATTGTAATACATAACGTTTAAGAAATGTTTGGAATTAATGAAACGATTTATCCAATCACAATTTGTGGACAATCTAATTCTAATTATTTGAGTTACGTAGTTTTAAAAACGGTTTGCTGTGTAGAACACAATGCCATGCAAAAGTATTACTAAAACGTAGTAATATAAATAGCATAAAAGTTCATCAGTAATACAGACTATCTTTAATTATATAAGTTTATATTATTGCCTTCCTCCATCTCTCTGCCTCTCACTCTCCCCTCTCTCTTTCTCCTTCCTCTCGCTCTCTCTCTCTCTCTCATATTAAAGCATTCAAAGCGCACGTATATTCCCATAAGGATTGATGTAATGATCGGATTTTGAGGTCTAACAATATAATTATATAGTCACCATGGCAACATTCCCTTAAAATGGCAAGATTTCCATAAAATATGTAAATTAAACGTTTAACATGGGATATTTCTAACTGTGGGCAAAAAAAGATGAACAGAATAAGAAACTATATTTTTTTCTTCAAAATGGTTGAAATCCGAAGGTCGTAGGTTAATTCCTTCTAATTTTAATTTTCAAATGAATAAAAGCCTGCACGTAATGCAAGTAATGGGAAATGGAAATGCCTCCATTGGAGTCGAACCAAGGAATTTTTTTGCAATTTAAATTCGTCATCGCCTGAAAAAGTGTTAATCAAGCATCCTTGCCAAATTTCGAGTTTCTATCTTCATTACTTCTCAAGTTATAAGCGTTTAAGTTAGCGTTATAGACAGAAAAGTTAGCGTTATAGACAGAGAATTGTTTTTTATTATATAAGATGATAATCAGTTTTATCAGTTTCCGTCAAATATCTCCTTAAAAACGTCGTTATTCGTAATCTTTGTGAGGACCAAAGTTGTAGAGAATAATATTTCTTTCAAGTTTTGTTTGAAACATATTTTCGTAGAACCATCCATTTCGTAGATATTTAACTTTTTCCTAATTTCCAGTATACAGCGCCACCAACTAGCGGTGAATTCTGTAAATGTATTCAACATATAATTTACGGCAATGACTATTCTTCTACGATATGAAATAATAATTTTGCCTTATAATGCTATTCATAATAATTTAAATATCTATACTCCAAATATGGTGAAAGTCATGTGTTGGCATGACATCAGATTTTTATATAACAGAATTATCGACATATATTAATTGAGAAATGTGGGTCACACCCCCCAAAGTGCAAGGTTTTTTTCTTTCATTCATAACAATACATAAATATTGACAGATTTTCATAGTTTTTTCTTTATCAGATGGCTAAAACTGTGTACTAACGTATTCTTGTGATGTTTATATGTTATATGGTCAGAGTTTTCAGAAATATGCATTTTCAAAATTGTGGTTTTTTCGTACTCTCTCCAGGCGTGGCCAAGGTGATCATCATTGTTGCCTCTGATTCAATTACTGTCAATTAACCACTCATCCGGGTATCCTGAGTTAATTCATCAAGCTCGAACGTAACGCTGGTGCATATCCCGAGATAACTCGTCAATTGTTTTTCTGGGCCATTCGCTATGGGTAACCCGAACTATTTCCTCCTGAGTCATATCCCTCAACTAGCTGTGCCCTTTTAGTTTACGCTGGAAGTGCTAGATGGTGTATGCTACCTTAGGCTCCTAAAAAATACGCATCTAGCTGAAACCCTGCGTATGTTGTGCGGGTTTGCCTACCCTTACTCATGCTATAGCGCAGGGATCTCAACTTCGCAGCGAGCCACGGGTCGCAAAGGAACATATTCTTGAAGCTACAGGCCACATTACGATTCACTGTCATGACGCTAATTGGCGTCAAGTTGCAGTGAAATAAATATATTTGGTTTTTTTTACAAAATGTCTTTGTCTTGGCGGGCCGAATAGGTGTTCGAGACCCCTGCTGCAGAGAAAGTTAGTTGGAGCAGGATGTTTTTTTTCGCACCTCCATGTGAATTTTGATCATCTTGGAAGCTTCCCTTTTACCCTCCTGGCAGTCCAAAAGAGCAATGAAACGTACCCTTTCCATTTTGAAAACCATTGCACATCTGTAAATCTATGTGAAAATAAGAACAGTTGGCCTTTGAGCAGCATAGTTGGTGGTGCGATTTTCCGAGCGAATATACAAATCTTGCGTACAAGTTTTTTTCCGTTTATTTTCCTTTAGATTTGTGATATTTTATTTTATTTGTTATAAATATATAATTCTATAGTAATAGTGAAGGCAGTAATGGCATCATCCAGCAAACGTATAAAGTTATCTGATGTAACTGAGGAGGATATATTCGGAATTGAAGTTAGTGAAGGTGAAAGTGTTTGTGATGATGATCTGGAGGACATTTACATAAACACTGATGTAAGTGAAAGTGAATCAGATGGAGAAATTAGTGTTGCTGATGATGATATGATGACGACCATTCCGGGACATCCATATGTGTGGACTGTGCATGAAGCAGAAGCTCGGCAACGATTTCCATTTATGGATGATTGTGGAATCAAAGTGCAAATAGTGGACAATGAAAATGTTTTAGAGTACTTTGAAAAGTTTGTTGACGATGAACTGTGTACAATAATAGCCGAGCAAATGAGCATTTACGCTAAGCAGTTCTTTGATGCAAACCCAAATCTGAAGCCATGATCAAGAACATGCGAATGGGTCAAAACAAATTCAAACGAGATCAAAACTTTATTAGGTGTGTTTATCCTCCAAGGGATTGTGTTAAAACCTGACTATGCTATGTACTATACAAAACGCAAGACTATAGCTGCGCCTTTCTTTGCGAAAGTTTTGGCTGAAAAGAGATTCCACCTTCTTACATTTTTGCATTTTGCTGATAATACAACTTATAATGCAGACAGCCCTGGTAAGAAACTTTTTAAAATTTACCCTGTTTTGAAGTATATGTTTGGAAGATACATTTTCTTCTGTGTACATTCCTGATCAGGCGATTGTAGTGGATGAGTTCCTCCTTATGTGGAAAGGCCGGCTATCTTGGAGGCAGTTCATACCTTCCAAGCGCAGCAGATTTGGAATGAAGTCTTTTGTGCTTTGTGAAAGCAATTCTGGTTTTATCTGGAAATTTATTATATACACTGGAAAGGACAAAGGTTTTAGTGAAAAATATAAGGACAAGAGCATTACCAGCCGTATTGTACTTGACTTGACAGACAATCTCTTAGGTAAGGGATACACCTTATATTTGGATAACTGGTATACCAGCCCAAGCCTAGTGGCCAAGCTGAGCGGAAGACAGACCGACGTTGTAGGGACAATGCGGTCAAATCGAAAGGAGTTCCCTGAGAGTGTAAAATCTGCCAAGCTGAAGGAGGGAGAAATATTGTTAGCCTTCCGAGGCAAGCAGATGGTGATGAAATGGAAGGACAAGAGAGATGTTATCATGGTGAGCACTTTTCACGGAACGGAAATGTGTAGAGTAGAGAAAAGAGGGAGATTTCAGGTGAAGCCGTGCGTCGTACAGGACTACAACACCAATATGGGCAGTGTTGACAAAAGTGATGGGCTCATGAATATGTACAAGATCGCATGTAACAAGCCTAAGAAACACTACCACAAAATCTTTAGGCATTTGATAGACAATGCTATGCTCAATGCATACGCCCTGTAAAAAAAAATAATGGAAAATTAATTAGAAAAGAGTTCATTATAAAGGTGAGTTCACACTACATACATGTATGATAAATACAAATCTAATACATGTATAAGTAGAAATCTAGATAAGTATAGGTTTGTATAAGACAAGTCTAAGATTTTTTCATGTTCTAGACTGTATGAGAGAAGTAGTATACAAATCTGAAGTGATCTGAAGCTTCCGCTCCGAATAGGAAACTTGTATATATCCACCAACTCGCGCATGCGCTGTAGGATCTAAAAATCAGCTGTTTCGTCGTTCACGGTCATTTATGTCTAGGCTGTTACGTGCTGTATCGTGGAGTTAATTTGTGACTTAATTTCTGTTATTTATGCATTTAATTAAATATGGTGGATTGGCCGAGAAAGGAAACAACAAAATTGATTGAACTACTCAGAAATTATGAGTGTTTATGGAATCCACGATGTCCGGAGTTCTCGAATAGAAATATGAAACATGAAGCACGTCTGACCTTATTTGCTTTATTTCCTAGGTATAATATTGTACCACAATAATAAAAATGAGAATATTATGCAGCTGTATGTACGTTGAATGCAATGTAAACTTAAATATTTATTTATTCTTGAAATAAAATTTAATTTCTTATCAATTTATTTACAGGCAAAATTTATTTATCAAATTTTAGCCTTGTATCTATCACAACCCCCAGATACTTAAAAGAGTCATCAGCCTCAATTAAATGCCACGGGGAGCCGTGGCGTAGTGGTGTGGGCGCTGGCCTGCTACGCTGAGCAAACTCGGTGCGAACCGGGTTGCCCGGCTCCCTATTTGCGTGGTTATGTGGAGAACACGCAAACCAGCGCCCCGTCCTTCGGAAGGGACGTAAAGCCGTTGGTCCCCTTGGTGTTTCTCGTTAAGAGTAGGCTAATGCCGGCACCGGGTTTATCTCCTCCCTTGCTTTGTGATTTAGACTGAGAAGCCTTCTAGCGCTGGAGTCGTTTGAAGTCACAAGGTCCCCCCAATTGATTGATTGATTAAATGCCAACCAAAGGCGTGATTACGATCAGTTTAAAAAAATGCTTACTCGTAACACGTAGCTACCTACATACTTTGTAAATATTAAATTTCTTTGTTAGTAAAGTAAATAATTCTAAAAATGAATTGTTTTACCTGAATGTTATATCTCAGAACATAAAAAATAGCGGCACATACTGCCGGCACAAGGGAACTAATTTTAGATTTTGATATCCGATGCAAATACATCAAGGAGGAATATGAATCTCCTGTGGCAAGAAATCTTAACGTCACAGCGAGTTGTTCAGCTGGAGAAATGGCTTCTCGAAATGAAGTATTCTGTACAGCAATTCTAAGGCCCACCATTTGTAGTAAGCATTCAAAATCACTGGGTGTCATCCATACAAAATTTTTAAATCCTGCAAAATTCACTTATGTATTATATCTGTACTACTAGCATAACTGTATGAGATAAAATACCTTGTTGGTCTTCAATTTTTAAATCACTCATGATTGATTTATATGCACCGTGGCTATTTCTTTTGCACAAAAAATTTCTTATCCACCATCGATGTTTTTCTTTTTTGCTACTTTTTAATAACATAATTTGCAGCAGTACAAATGAAGAGATATTCCTCGTCTGAAGACATACTGTGTACTGACATGTATAACCAAATGTGAATGCTTAATAAATTTATACTTGTATATACTGAACGGTATATAAATATACAAGTCTCATACAAGTATTTGTATTTGTCAGATACATGTATGTAGTGTGAACGTACCTTAATGCTTGGAGAAAAATTGATTGAGAAATATGGATAGAATCCCAGAGCAGTGCAGGGAAGGCCCTCAAAATCACCACGCCCAACTCGTATCACGGAAAAACATTTTCCCGATTTCGTACCCTCTACAACGAAAAAATCTCCAACAAGAAGATGCGTAATATGCTGCAAGACAGGAACTCACAAGGAAACGAGATATTGGTGTCCTGATTGTGGAGTGGGCTTATGTCCGGTACCATGCTTTCGAATTTATCACACAAAGGCTGATTTGTAAATTTGTTACTGACATATTATTAATAAATGTAGAAATTTTGTTTTTAGTGAAATGTATCTGAATTCTCCCAACATACCAGATCACTGGATTTTTATTTTTTGTAATTTTTAATAATAAACAATATTGTGGAAATTTTCGATTTTCATATTCGGTTGCTTTACTTGACGTACTTATCTGCCAGATTTTATATTTGATAAAAGATTTATGCATTCCTCTCTGCTTTCAGAAAGAGAAAATACTATAAGCGATTTTCTCGAAAAAAGTCCCAAGCCAAAATATGCGATGTATTTCACGTAAAGCACCGCTACTCCATTTTTCTCAGAAGTGTTCAGCGAAAAGAGAGTATCAGTCATAGTCTAACATTAAACAAATATAAAAATTTAATTCATAACTAGTAATTAAAACACTTCACTTCATATTCTTGAAAAAAAACAACTTACTTATTATTAAAGCGTTCTTTTATTAATTTTCAGAATCTAGGGAGCTAAAAAAATCTCGACTCAAATTTAAATACCCACCACGGGTGCGGTTTCGGAAATTTAAATAACCAGATGACTGGTTAAAGCTTCAAATAGGTGAAAGAATAGCGTTATTCACTTCACACTTTTGTTTAACCCTCCAGCACAGTCGCTTGGATGTTTAACACCCAGAGCATTTTAAAATGGCAATATTTATTATCTGGTCAACACTTTTAGATCCAAAGCTATAGTAGCTGCATTTTTAAGCATTTCGAGAATTTTGAGAGGAATATCAGCATGATTTTATTTTTTCATTGTCTAAAAAATATCGTTTTTGGAGCTCTGGGTGTTTTACACCTACCGACCGTACTGACGTGACAAAGTTTCACCCTCTATTAGGCACGCTCAAAGACACTCCTCCAAGAGTTCAGACGCAATAAATACGTCACTGCATGTTATAACTTCAGTCGAGAGATAAGGGAGATCGTTGCAGCGCATTTTCTTTTTCTTCGTAATCCAAACTAAAAGTAAATTCAGTACCAAATATATACCAGTTTTTGAGATTTTTGCAGATGGCAATGTATAAAGGGCAAAATGTATACACATTCTTGAGATCTTTACCAGATGACTTAGGTCCAAGCAATAAAGCAATAAATATTACGTTGGATAATTGGTGTACTAGCTATCCCCTGGCAGAAGAACTTTTAGCTAGAGAGACAACTATGGTAGAACCGATTAGAAAAAATAGACGAGAAATTCCACCATCGTTTTCAAATCCTAAAGGGTAGGATATAAAATCAACATTATTTGGATTTCAAAAAATTTTTCAATTTTGTGTTACGTGCCAAAAAGAAATAAATGCGTTCTGTTGCTGTCTACACTTCATCATGATGACAGCGTACTGGAAGGGAAATAATATCTTTTTATAATTCCACTAAAGGGGCAGTAGATACCACCGACCAATTAGGTGCAAATTAAAGCGTAGCAAGAAACTGCAGGCGTTGGCCTCTTGTAGTGTTTTATTCGTTTATGAATGTTGCGGGCATAAATGCACGAATTGCTTTGTTTTCCACTGAAAATCCACCAAAGAAGTATAAATCCAGGAAGCTCTCCACGATTAATATTCGAGCTAAACTACTGAATCTTTCCTCTCATCTTTCATACACATGTCGTAAATATGCGACTTCAAACTCTGAGGAAGAAAGCACAAGTGATGAGGTATTTCCACCACCAAAAACAAGAAAAATGTCTGAAAAATATTTCCGATGCAAAATATGTTAAGAAAAGGATCGGAAAACTAAATCAATATGCTCATTCTGTGATATTCATGTCTGTCAGGAACATTCAAATATTTATTGTGATAACTGCCAGAAAAAATAACTGTGTGAATGGAGATTTCAGACACTTCAGATGATTGAAATGTATATATCATATATTTTTGTGTATAGTTTAATAAAATACTCAAAAATTCTTTCGTGTGTTAATATATATATATATATATAACTAGTTGTTATGTGCTTGCATGTTAATGTTAAACTACACCTAATGAATGAAATCCAATATTGATATAATCCTCATTTTTGGGGCTGTTTTGCCCCATTATTGCCCAATTCGAGAACAAAAAAGGCGATGCCGCTGCGTAGGAACCAGAGACTTGAAATTTGGCACGGTTATAGAAATTACATTGCAACCTAAGATAAAATTATAAAATTACAAAAATTCTCATTTTTAAGGTGCGGTTTTGCCCCTTTTCGGCCCCATGCGAGAACAAAAAATGCGAGGCAGCTGCATAGGACCTAGAGACTTGAAATTTGGCACAATTATAGAATTTTCATGGCAAACTAAGATAAAATTGTAAAATTGCAAGAATTCCAATTTTTAAAGAGTGGTTTTGCCCCTTTTATGCCCCATACGAGTGTGATAATTATAAGGCACTTCTTAATGAGATACAAACTTGAAATTTGGCAGAATTATGGGTTTTTAGTTACAACAGATGGAAAAAATCTGAGAGTGTAATAACTCATAATGTTAGTGGCTGTTTTGCTCCATTATTGCCCTATACGAGGATTAAAATTCTAATGCACTTCAAAATGAGCAAGTAACTCCAAATTTGACATGGTTATATCATTATGTACAACATCGATTGGGAATAATTAGAATTTGCAAAAAGGCTAAAATTTGAAAATGCTTGCAGAATGCAAGCACATAACCACTAGTGTGTGTGTGTGTATATATATATATATATATATATATATATATATATATATATATCATGTGTAAGAAGCATCTATATATTATAGATATATAAATTGGTTATTAAGTAAAATGTAATTAATACTAGCAGTTATGCTCATTAAAAACAAAGAATAAACGTACTGGGTGTCGGACACCCAGCGACCTGAATCTCATTTGTAAAAAGGCAACCGTGCTGGAGGGTTAAGCATTGAAATTACTGATGTAGCAACGTTAAACTTTATACATAGCAACATAAATATTTACAGATAATTATTTAGTTAATAACTTATGGAAGTGTTTGTAACGATTTAATCAAAGCAGTTTAATCTTCTGTCGTTGTTTAAATGCTGATATCATTTTGTAAGTAAAACTATTATATTATGCATCTATAATGCTTATTAACGCAAATAAGCTCAACCATAAATTTTTAATTACCGTATATACTCGTGTATATGCCCACTCCATGTATAGTACGACCCCTGATTTTTTGGTGAACAAATCTGATTTTATCATATATCTCGTTTATAGTACGACTCCAGCTTTCCACCGGGGTCGATATATTTTGTTTCGATAGCTTGATGGTTACTAGCGAGAATAGACCGTAAATGTCGTAAATAGTATTTCTTGAGAGTACACTAAAATTCGGATAAGTTAAGCATCTTACTCCTAAAACATTTAATAAAAAGTGATATGAATTGCACAAGATGAAATAAAATCGTAACAATTCTAGTACGTCTGGATTACGTTCCGTGTACGTAATGGTTCCACTCGCTCATCTACTTAATAGGTAGGGATAACGGATAAAAAGAAATTACTTTGTAATATTCCACAGTCTTTATTGTTTCTTCAATCACACACCGACCGGTTTCCACTACAAAATCATTCTAATGATGTTACTAACCGACGTAACACCTTTAGAATGACTTTGTAGTGGAAACCGATCGGTGTGTGATTGAAGAAACAATAAAGACTGTTGAATATTACAAAGTAATTTCTTTTTTCCGAGATGTCGAAATTCTATAAAGTTACGCCGTCTTCGATACTTTTAGTCCAACTCGTTCTAATCCATCCCTTGTAAAAAGACGCAAACAAAGATGTACATACATAAAATTCAAGAAAGGAAGTGCCCGTAAATCGTCACTTATATCAAGTATTTGTGAATTTGAAGCTGTATATATGAAAAAGATTCTACTCTTCACGAAGCAACATAACAACGATAAAGGACCTCACTGTTAAGGTTAGGCTACCATTAGAATACGTGCGGGTAGAATAACTTCACCGAAAATGCCCGTGAAGATGCATGAAATATTAAATCCTGAAATGCATTACTCGTGTATAGTACGATCCCCAATTTTTGCAATAAAAATTTGGTCGTAAAAACTCGTACTATACACGAGTATATATGGTAAATGAGAATAGGGACACATGTTATTATTTTAAACACATTACATGGTTATCTTCTCTTCATTGACAATCTTAATAAATGGTTGTATTGATTGTTTTATGAAAAAGAAAGGACACACACACCTTCAATAAAAAGAAACAAAGAAAATTAAAAACATTAAAGTTCGCAATCAATTACTTCGTAGCATAAATTTCCTCTCTAACATGACTTTTCAAATGCATATTTCTGACTGAATTCACATAATAAATTGTCAATAGGCACACACAGACATGCACTCAGTGAGATTCGAACCTGCGAACCTTATATTGGGAGCCAAATACATTAAAATCCTATACCTGAGAAATGCATTATTAGAGTTAAATGTTAATTATTGAGCTCAACTTATTTTACACACTTCTTTTTTTTAATAAATTAATTGGAAAAAACTGTGCAAACATTCGCGGGTACAGCTGGTTAATTTAATTTCCTAAATTTTAGTTTTATTTATTTCGAAGTTGCCCACACTTTTGCTGTGATACTATGTTCTACTGGTGCCCAGAGCTATACTAACAAGGAGAGTAAGGAGGCTAGTACCCTCGGATTTTGTTCAAATTTCACATGGTGATAGCTGATGTGTTCCGATTTAATGGGTAACTTGCCGTTTGTGTGAATAGGCCTTGGTTGTCGAGATATCGCAGTTTGAAATTTTCAGAATTTCGGCCGATTTCCGTGTGCGCGTTAAGACTCGCGAAAGTCACCCTGCTAAGATGAGCTGGCCGTAGCTCAAGTGGTAAGGAGTTGGGCTAGTAAGCCAGATGTCTGGGGTTCGAGTCCCCATTGTGGAATTTTTCTTTTTTGATTTTTATCTTTTTTAATGCTGAAAAAATGTACAATTCTCATTATTAATTTATTACGACTGTAAAAATTTAAATTGTACTATTTTTCTCAATTGTAAGAATAAATATTTTTTTATCTTATATTTGGATTCAGCAATCTTTTTAAATAAATTTTTACACTTTTTATTGCTACAAAATAATTTACATACAGCAGAACCTCATAAATCAGGCACCCTCGGGACCTAGCGCGAGCCGGATTTTAGAAAATTCCGGTTTTTTGACAATGTTGCACATTGCCTAAGTATCCAGGGGCAAATCGGCTTAATGCTGGGTAAAACAAAAAGTTTTTTGTAATCTATATAATATATTTCAAAATTTAATCAGAAATCACGCCAGAATATTTTAAAATATGAAATACATACACAAAATGTATGTAAATAAACATGCAAAATATTAAAAAATCATAATAGACTCCTTGCCCTCTTGTCACCCTTGGCTACGGCACTGCACTTCATACCATATCACGGCCTATACGTAAAAAAAATAAAATACATAACATTAAAATCCAAAATTTACGCCAAAACTTATAAAAGAAAGAATCATTAACAAGTGGACGAATTTGGAATAAGGTCATTGCAAATTTAATGCCAATTTAATACAAATTTACACGTCTCGTTTCTACTCTCGATGGCTAGACGATAAGGTCGAGACAGCGTCTTTAGTTGCGGGAATGCAAGTTTCATTTAATTTTAGTGTTGGAAGCTTTTTGAAGGTTTTTCTGCGAAATTGTCTTGAACATATCACACAGATTGCTCATACATTGTGATATTTCCTTAATAAGTTTATCTTTAATTAGGTACAAATTCATCATATCCTGTGATTCGATGCATGACCGCTGCTCTAAAGCCGATATTGTATCAGTGACTAATTCTAGGCAACGGTCTATTGAAGGCTTGTTTGCAGCTGCATTGTCATCATCGTCACTTTCACTTTTTTCATAATTCTCTCGTTCGGGTTCCAAAACCATTTTAACTATTTCTCCGTCAGGTAGCTGATTCACTACAGGCACTTCATAGTCGATTTACATCCAGTTTTCAACGTCTTCTTCCAGACCCTTCGTGAAAGCGTTATTCGTCGATCCCTTAGTAAATTCCATAATTTCAGACACAAGTCTCTTTTTGTCACTAACATTGAAACCTAGAAAATCTGGTGGTGATTAATCACATTCTTCAAACATGCTTGCAGGCCACAAATTATGCCAGGCATTTTTCGGTGTTGCGGCCGTTACATCAGTCCACGCTTTAGCTAGAGTCCAAATCACGTCCTTAATGTTAAATTCTATTTTAAATCCGTCAACACCTTGGCCTCTATTGCAAGCAACAAGCAATTTCTGCATAAATTGCTGTCTGTAATAGCATTTTAGTGAGCGTAATATTCCCTGATCCATAGGTTGAATAATAGATGTACAATTTGGAGATAAATAAACCACACGTACGTTACCCAATACCAAAAGCTATGCATGAGGATGGGCAGGACAGTTATCTAATCTCAGAATTATTTTACAATCATCACCTAGTCCCTTAGATTTACAGTTAGCACGTGCCTCCGGTGCAAAATAATTCAAAAACTAATCCAACATTAATTGAGAAGTTATCCATGAACGTTTATTAGCACGGTAGTTGACAGGAAAATTCCTTACACTCTTTAAAGCAAGAGGGTGTGCACTTTTACCAATTACAGTTAGCTCTAGTTTGTGAGTACCTGCTGCATTTGCGCACGCAAGAACCGTCAGCCTCTCCTTTGAATCCTTCACTCCAAATGCCATATCCTCATCGGGGGCTGCAAGTGTGCTCCGAGGAAGACATCGCCAAAATAATCCTGTCTCGTCCGCGTTATATATTTGCTCTGCAGTAAGATTTTCATCCGAAATTAACTTGGTAAACTCCTCTACAAATGTTTCGGCAGCATCCGAATCGGCACTAAGTTTTTCGCCAGACACTGCTAATTTTCGTATTCCATGGCGAAGCTTGAAGCGATGAAGCCAACCTTGCGTATAATCGCAAGCTTTATTGATTTTCAAATCGTCGTGGAATTTCTTTGCTTGCTGTATTAGCAATAGGCCTGATACCGGTACACTTTCACTTCTTCTTTATCGAAACCATTCAAACAATACTCTATCGATATCGTTGACCCTGGAAGTGTGTAATGTTTTTCGACTACTCATAGCCTTAGGAGTGTCACTGTCTGCATAAAATGTCAGCAACTCACTTTTTCGTTTCTTCAAGTCATACACAGTAGTACTGCCTACGCTATATTCTTCAGTCTCTTAACTGAAGCACATTTTTCAAGTTTTCTTAATAAATCTACTTTTTGTTCAATAGAAAGAGATTTATGTTTACGCTTCATAATACTACTGGAGGGGTTTTCAGCTTTTTTTTAAAGACATTCCAATATGAACTTGAGCAATATCACACTAATGAAAGACACATGCGATCGCTACGAATCTAAACACGCGACTGTATACAAGTTATACAATGTGACTGTGGAAACTATCCCCTAACACGTACCAACATGTATTGGTCAGCTGACAACTGGACTCACTCACACATACAATGTAACTGCTGCCGTCAAATTGGTTTTAGAATTTGCGAATTTTGATGCGAAGCGGTGCGTTTATCGTTCTATTGTGAATTAGGCTACCGGCGGCAAAAACTTTAAAAAGTGCACTTTTCAAAAAGTGCCAGATTTTTGATAATTCCGGATTTTCGAGTGCCGGATTTTACGAGGTTCTACTGTAATTATTTTGTATTATACATCAATACCTTATAAATTAATTATTCAGATTCTTCTTTTGAAAAAATCTGTCATGCGTGCCGGCAAAGTGGGGGATGAAAATTGTCATAAAAACAAACAAAGCACAAATGCATATAGATTACATATACATATACAAGAACGTTTATGCTACGTCTTCGAAATCAGGAAAGTTGACTTCGCAGTTGTTCGAAAAATTTCTTGACAATGTTTTAAAGCCATATGTCAAAAAGGAAAATATTCTTTTGATCCTTGATTCTTGGGAAGGGCAAACTGATTATTCCGTCATCGATGCAAAATTCATCAATGACGATAATGTTCCAACTTGCCAGGTACACCTTTTTGCCAACCCTGCAACGTCTATTTTTACAGGCAAATCAAAAATTTCATAAAGCGCCTGCAAAACAGTACGTATTTATTGCGAGAGTATCGTCAGATTAATACAAGAGACGACGCATTGAAAATTAACTCCATCATTCATCACCAGTTGTGTGCACCCATTTTTGAAGACATGATTAAATATGCGTGGTTTGCATCAAATTTAACGACGACAAGGAGTGTTTTTATGTACGTAAATTAAGTTTGTTTCCCTGATAGCCTGCGTAAGAGGAAATGTGAATGCAAAAATGTTGCGTTTGTTATGTTCCTGGTGCCAGAAGTATTTGTACTTTGTTTGTTTTTATGACAATTTTCATCCCCCACTTTGCCGGCACGCATGACAGATTTTTTCAAAAGAAGAATCTGAATAATTAATTTATAAGGTATTGATGTATAATACAAAATAATTATGTAAATTATTTTGTAGCAATAAAAAGTGTAAAAATTTATTTAAAGAGATTGCTGAATCCAAATATAAGATAAAAAAATATTTATTCTTACAATTGAGAAAAATAGTACAATTTAAATTTTTACAGTCGTAATAAATTAATAATGAGAATTGTACATTTTTTCAGCATTAAAAAAGATAAAAATCAAAAAAGAAAAATTCCACAATGGGGACTCGAACCCCAGACATCTCGCTTACTAGCCCAACTCCTTACCACTTGAGCTACGGCCAGCTCATCTTAGCAGGGTGACTTTCGCGAGTCTTAACGCGCACACGGAAATCGGCCGAAATTCTGAAAATTTAAAACTGCGATATCTCGACAACCAAGGCCTATTCACACAAACGGCAAGTTACCCATTAAATCGGAACACATCAGCTATCACCATGTGAAATTTGAACAAAATCCGAGGGTACTAGCCTCCCTACTCTCCTTGTATTTATTTATGGGATCAAATTTCCTAAAGGGAGGCAGAGTTGCTGAGGGACTGACAATGAGTTATCGTAACAATGTATACACATTAGTAATCAATTGGACAACTAGGGATAGACATGTTCCAATCCAGCACTCATTGCCATTCAGATGCTAGTCTTTGTATAGGAGAAAATGTTTAACATCTTCAGTGTTTTAGTCAACTGCAGTTCAAGAAAATATCTATTTGTAATTCTAGAAGGTAATTACAGAACACAAAAATAATTATAATTTGAGTTCATTATCATCTTCCCACAAGAAATTATCTTCGTCCCTTCCGTGGAATTAGATATTCTGCAATTTTTGAACGATCCAATGATGGTTTCTCGTTCTCGTCCTGCACACAGCGGAGAAACTGTCCCAAAAAAATCTCAATTTCAATAAAAATCATTTTCTTTTTTGAAAAGGGAAAGAATGCAATTATCAAATGTAGCGTGCCGCCAGTGAGGGAAACGTATAGTAAATAGTTTAAATTTCTAATTTAACAATCTGTTTTTCTCAGCACACCATTAATCTTCAATTAATAATGTATTACGTAAAACTACAAACTAACACACTATAACTACCTTCTCGTTAATAGCAATCACAAAACCAACACCAATTACAACCAAGCAAAAAATCAAAAAAAAACAATTCTTAAAAGCTAATCGTAAAATACAAATTATTAATAACTATCCTTTTACCAAAGGTCCAAACGCGCCTGCCACCGTCAACGCGTCCCAATAATCAACCACCAATTTCCACACAAACCAAATAACCGCATAAACCAAATAACCACACAAAACAAATAACCACGCAAAGCACAAAACTACCACTAATTAAACATAAGGATGCTTCTGTTCCCAAGCATAAGCCGCTAAAAACTCTTCTTTGCACTAAAGAGAAGCATACGCGAAAGTTCCACAAACCAATATATAATTGTCAATCACCACAACTTATTTCAATGTTATACACAAACTGAATGATAAATCCTAAGTTTAACAAACGAAATACCACAAAATTAAAACGTCATTACGCCAAAACCGAATACATACATACAGATTCCAACCAATTTTCAACAATCACTCGCCTTCCGGTAAGTTTAAACTCACACTATCAAATCACAATCGAACAAAACCTTTTTCTATAGCGTCGTCCTACCCAGTTATGTTCCGTCGCCACTCCATAACAAAACAACGCACACGAGTCCCGTTTTTGCGCGCCCTTTTTTCTTATACGTCCTTCCCTTTTTTTTTCCAAAACAACGACGCCGCGTCTTCCGCCCCCGAAACATATCGCAATACTCTTCGCTTCATCAAAACCATCCTAATGGCTGCCAAAATACATGATATTTTATTAAATTTAACCATCGTAAAGATCGATCACGATCACAAGAATGGTGTTGGGAACTGCTTTACCACACACTCTACAGTACTAACTTGGCCCCTTCAAACTTTTTCCTGTTACCAAAATTAAAATATCACACCAAGGGAATCAATATCTGAGGCCAAACAAGCAATTTTGAACTGGTTTTAATCAGACGAACCAACTTTCTGCAGAGATGGGTTAGAATGATGGCAACTCTGTATGGCAAAGTGTTGAGAACCAGATGTGGATACGTTTAAAAATAAAAGTTTGTTTTGAATTTGTTCTGTTTCTATGAGATCATTCTGGAAACTTTTTGATTCATCCTCGCATACACGGGGTATAAGAAAAAGTCAGGGTTTTTTGGCATGAAGTACAATGCGTGTTATACACGAGTATATATGGTAGGTAAATATTTGTCATTACCAAAGTCATTGACAATGTAATTTTTCTACAAGTTATGTTTGAAATATTTTTTCATAAAACTGATATTTTTATTTTCTGTCAGAATTTGTTTAGTACGTTTCTAATTGATACTATTGATTCTGTTGCTATGATAAAATTTTCTACTTGCTGATAGTGATGCGTACGATGCCAAGGGTAATTTTGATTGAACATCAATATTTTATCAATAGCAGCAGTTATAAATGTTGTTTACTTATTGTTTTTAATAACTTCTATAATAAGATCACTGCAGGTATATATACTTATATGTCGGTTTGTATTAAGCCTCATTAATATCTCTGGACCAGTAAGATGTCCTAATGGAATTAAGGCTGTGTGACTTGAGATTTTAAAAGTTTTCATAGTAAGACTTCATTTTTAGAGTTATACAATGAAATAAATCATAATTTTTTCTTAACTTTCAGTGTCACATTGTGCATCAGTCATCTAGCGGCATCGGGAAGTATGATTTCCATCGTGACCGATAGATGCCAGGTGTATGTAGTAACAGGAGAGAGCTGAAGGTACACAACATTGAGCTGTGAAACAAGCTTGCCTTGAGTTATATGAGTTGTGAGATGGCCTTTCCTTGAGATAAATTAATAATTTTTATATTAACTTCGCCTTAACAGATATATGCCATGGAAAAACGTGAAATACAAATGAAAATAAAGGAAATTACAATTTGAATAGAAAGCTCAAAGAAACGGAGGAAAGGCATAAAGAATGTCTGTAGAAGATGAATTATTTTTTGAGACAAAAACTAAAAAATAATATAATTTTAAATTTTTTTTAACATAACAATTTTTCACTAACAAGTAAAAAATAAATGTTGTTTTACTACCAATTTTAATCTACCAAACTTGATTTAGAACCTTTGTAAAAGTTATATTGCTTTTTAAAAACTTAAAAGCCATATAACCCTAACAAAGGTTCTAAATCAAGTTTAGTAAATTAAAATTTATTTTTTACTCTTTAGTGCAAAATATAAAGTTATTTTTAAAAAAATTTTAATTATTATTTTATTCACTGTTAAGATATTTCAAAGTGTTTGAAAACTATTCACAAGTGTAATTTCTGATAACTATTCTTGAAGAAGCTGATGTTAAGAGCAATCGTAGTCATTCCTTTGAATGGAGAATGTCATGTGCTGAACACATCTGATTTTAAAGACTTGCTTCTTGAATGAAAAAGCTCCTTTTTATTTAGTTTGTCAATCCATTCATATGCATTTATAAGGAGCTTTATTGCTGGACGTATTCAGGGGCAGCCCAAGGTATATTGTCGCCCCAGGTGAGAAACCACTCGGCACCCCCCTCCATAAATTTTTGTTAAGATATTTTAAAAAGAGCTCAGTCGTTTATTCATTGCCCCATAGAATGATTGATAATGGGAAGTAAAAGGAGTTTTATACAGATTCCCGCCTATCCCGCAATATAAATTGGTATCCAGTATTTATCTACTTGCAAATAATGTAGAGATAGACGGTCGGGTTACCGCCCCCAATACTTTAGCGCCCCTGGCAGCTGCGAGGTTCGCCGGTTCCTCGGGCCAGCCCTGTATACAGGTATCGCAACGATTTGATGCATTTCATGTGTTGACGCTGCATCATCATCAATTTATTTGTGTAAAGGTCATTTCTATGATAAACTATGAGCATTTCATAACTGTTCATTTATTTATTTGACTAGGTTTTTTGCGGCACCCCTCAAACGAAGCTGTGGCACCCCATTTTGGTAAGGCTGCTCTAGATCGTCATTCCGCACGGTGGGCGACATCTTTCAATTCGTATTCAGAGAGATTAATCCTAGCACGCAACCCGGTCATGTTTCCTGTTGAGATTGGTCGGCAGGTTTCTTGGCCACCCCACCCTCTCTCGATCTTCTCCCCCTCTCGATTCCTCCTCTGCCATCCCCCCTCCCCCCTCCACATTTCGCTACATTCTCCCCGCTGAGGGTGGAAAGGGAGTGAGGATAGGGTTGAAGGAACGGAAGGAATTGTGACCTTTCAGCGTTGAAATACTTTGAATTCGTCTTTATTAAGTGACAACAAAGCCAAATCTAGTTTTTTGTAACTTTGTAACTGTTAAGATATACAAGAAAATTAACTAAATATCAAATTATACAAGAACTATAAATGTAAATAGTGATACATTGTTTCTGAGTATTCGTGTTTGAGTATTGTTTAGAGAACTATTCTTATAATATTGTCCTTCCAGGTGCCCTCTTGGCGCCCCCAGTGCCTCGGCACCCTAGGCGGCCGCCTGGCTCGCCTGTACCTTGGGCCGGCCCTGGACATATTTCACAGTGAAAGATGAAAGTTGTACATCTGTCAGATGACCAAACCATGACTACCATATTTTTGGAAGCAAAGATCAAAATTTCAATTCTTGAATCACCTGAAAGAAACATTTGTATTATTCACTTAACATTGTAGCTCCGTTCTTGAGAAATATTACTTTAACCCCTCAGGCAGGTTCGACTTGTACATCCACCGATCCTGCTATCCTACCCCAGCAGTGGTTGTATGTGTCTTGCACCAACCTAGACCTCATCCTGCTGGAACCTAATTTTCATTGCCATCAATTTCTTTTTTTGTTTGAAAATTTTTATAATAATTATTATAATTCTCCGTATTTAGTGTCTCTTCTTACTAGGAATGGAGTAAATTCGTGGGCACCCTGAGACTTAGCAGAAAAAACATCCCACGTCCCCCAGCTGTAAAAAATAAAAAGTTTAATAAGGGAGAAACAGTGGCTTGCGAAAGCAATGGAATCGTGGTAATGAAATGGAAGGATAAGGGAGATGTTATCATGATTTCATCCTTTCATGACGACAAAATGATTAAAAACCCGGGTTTGATTCCTGGTCATGCTCAGAATTTTTTTCCTTCTCTATCTTCGCATAAAAGGAACGTTAGACGTGCAGAAGTAGTGAAGCCTAAGTGCATTTTTGAATATAATACAGCAGTAGTAGGTGTGAACCTAAAAGACCAAAAACTTAAGGTGTATTTAGTAGAAAAACAAGTTAGGAAAGTGTACAACGTATCACAAATGTGCGCGTTTCGTGCAATGGAGTATTAGAAAGAAATTATATACCTGTACGTAAGGGAAATAGCGTTTTAAAGTTCTTTTCTTGATCATAAATAATCCATTTTCTTCCTATTTAAAAATATTGCATGCACACATAAGTAAATTAAACATTTGTTTGTGAGATTGTTTATGTTAGCAACAATGAAGAAGTAACCATTCAAGAAATTTTCTAAGTTCAACTCGAATTAAGACATTTTAGTTTGATTTTCTCGATAATGGCTACTCCTACGATAAGAATGTATAGGGAAAAAAATACTCTTCTTTACTAATTCTACAAGTATTTTAATATGAACAATACAAAATATGAGGAAAATTTAATTTTTTATCACCAGTAAAGTGGTACCCCTGATTGGTGTACCTGATTCATTTTTGCGATTTTCTTGTTATCTTTGATAGTAAGTCCTTAATATCAAATTTCATGACAATCCGTTCTGTAGAAGCTGAGAACGAACATGCGGACAGACGGACAGACAGATGGACAGACCAACAATAATAGGCGCTCATGCTGGAAGCGAAACGCGCCTAAAAAGGGGGTTTGTGAAAAGTGGTATGTGAGAGTTTTAAAGACTATTGAATGTTATGGTTCTCAATATGTATCTTTTGTATTGCTGCAATAAGCCCAGCATAGACCATCTTTTGTATTGAATAGACTTACAAGGGGACGTTGTCAAGTCGATGTCAAGAATCTGGTTGAAACTTCTTGAGGTGAAACTAGAGACACGTGTCCCAGCTTTCTTCCCCATAGGCCCGGGTTCGAGAAAAAATGGGCAAAATAGATTTGCACGTAAAACGTATACCGGTATTTAACTCGGCCATTTCATAGAGCGGCACGGCTGCGGTCGCTAAGGCGTTAGCATTGTTAAAGATAAGGTCGGTGGTTCAAATCCCACCGGCTTCAAACTTCTTTTTCGATTTTATTTCCGTCTATTTTTTCAAATACCAAGCTGGGTGCGTTTCTCAACTTCTTTATTTGTGATTAAATGTTTTTTTATAGTAATAAAATAATTTTTCATATTTTAATCTTTCATTTTTTATTTGCCAGCGGTAAAAAGAGGTGATCCTCTCACTATTCACCATCCAACTGAATATTTTTAAGGCAAAGGCTTGGATGGTATTTATCGTAAAAACAAGGCAAGCACAGATATTCCTGGCACCACGCGCATCTTACGAAACTTATTGCGAAACATATGCACTTCCGTTTGCGTAGGTCTTGGGGAAAACAAACCTCCCGAACGTTCATGAAAACGCTTCTGGTGTCCGCTAATTTTGATGCATAGCATGCATTCTGGAGCATTTCTCGGAATGCAGGTGAAGACAGCCACAAGATGCCATGTTAATGTAAATTGCTTACCCATAAAAAAACGAACAGCCCCCGTTATATCTTGTTTATCGTGATTATCTGATACAAACGAAGCATTGACGACGTCTTCATCGTCCGGTGCAAAGCTACCTCCGGAGGGTCTGGCAACTGGATCGATCTCTCCATCGATAAAGCGAAATGGTTCATGAAGGCAAAAGTCAAAATCAGGGAGGTAATCAAGACTCGTAAAATATTACGATAATCGTAAAAAAACAAAAAATCGCCATACTGAACGATCAAACAGCTAAATCGTAATCCAAAAAGAGCACAGAGGTCGTTAACGGTAGAGTAAGTGATCCGGGAGAGCAGAGGTCGATATCAAAAAAGCAAATCAAAGGAGTAAAGTGAGAGAAGCACGTAGCAAAAGCAGCGAACGGCAATAACTGAATTGGTGATGATCTGCGGCCTTTAATTGTAAGAGCGATCCACAATAGCACGTGTATTGCAACATTGTCGCAGGGAAATATGTAGTTTTAGCATGCACGTCACCCCGCTTGGCATCACGGGCACCGTGAGAAACACTCATTTAACGGCGTGGTGTGGCTATCTTTGCGATGCACGTTGTTTTTTCTTCGTAGAAAAGCAAGGTCGGCTTCATTTTTCAAGCTTCGATGATGTGTTACTTCTAATTTTGGTAAACCCGAAGAATAGTTCCTAGTTTACCAAAAATTATTTTATTTAACTCGTAAATACTATAAAAAAACATTTAATCACAAATAACAAATTTGAGAAACGTATCCTGCTTGGTATTTGAAAAAATAGACCGAAATAAAATCGAAAAAGACGTTCGCAGCCGGTGGGATTTGAACCACCGACCTTATGTTTAACAATGCTAACGCCTTATCGACCGAAGCCACGCCGCTCTATGGAATGGCCAAGTTAAATACCGGCATACATTTTACGTGTTACTTCTAATTATGGTAAACCCGAAGAATAGTTCATAGTTTCCCAAAGTTATATTATTTAACTCGTAAATACTATAAAAAAATATTTAATCACAAATAACTAAGTTGAGAAACGCACCCAGCTTGGTATTTGAAAAAATAGATGGAAATAAAAACGAAAAAGAAGTTCGCAGACAGCAAGAATTGAACCACCGACCTTAGACTGACAATGCTAACGCTTTAGCGACCGCAGCCACAGCACTCGATGAAATGGCCGAGTTAAATACTCGTGTAAATCTATTTTGCCCATTTTTTCTCGATGGGGAAGAAAGCCGGACACGTGTCCGCTTATTTTGTCTCTAGTTTCACCTCAAGAAGTTTCAACCGGATTCTTGACATCGACTTGACAATGTCCCCTTGTTAGTGAAAGCCCTTCTTCAGAAAAACAGTCCCCAGATGGTCATTCAAAGTGTGGGTAGACCCTTAATAAACCCTCCCCTAAAGAGGTAGGTTGAAAGGCACTTCATCAAGCAAATCTCCCCAACTGGGAAAAAGTCAAAACTGCAAAGAAGGTGCATTGTTTGCACAAAACAAGGATGGAGGAAAGAAACCATCTTTTGTTTCCCAGAATGTGAAGTATGATTCTGTTTAGACAGCTGCTTCAAAACATTTCATGTGAAAGCTGGGTTTTGAAGAAGTGAGTAATAGCTTTTGTTCATTTTTATTCATATTCATGATTATACTATACACATATCTTAATATTTCCCAATAATTATATAACTTAAAAATGCATGCATAAGTCAATAAATCACTATGACATTTCCTGAGGCGTACTGTATCCAGTAATCATATAAATATGATTCTGCATTCACGTGGTTTTTTTTAAGATATGCACATGTAAAAATATCATAAGCTGCGTCCGAAATCCGTACTTCTGGCTAGATAACATGCTTGGCCTCGTAGCTGGTGGACTTTCACCTTTCACGGAAACACCCGAAGTCCATCCGAAATCATAGCATGCAAGATCCAAGCCGGAAGCCGAAGTCTAACATAAGACCGTAGTCAGAGGAAGTGCAGGCTTGAAAGTGAACTTGAGGAGTCATGGAGGGAAAGGAATCTTTTAAATGTAAGTACGGTCATTGTGCTTCTTCTTTTAAATGTGATATATATTAAATTGTGAAGTTATAAGTTTAAATTAAAGAACCAAATATACCTTATCAAGCGTTGCATTAATTATAAATAACTGCTTAAATTCCATATTAAAACTTAGTACTGAAATACTACCACGTTTATCTCGCGAATCTTTAACTATGAAATACTTATTGTAATAAAGAAATTGCTATATATTTATTCTTCAGGGACAGATGATATAACAATGAGATTTATTAAACTAAGAATTGAAGCAGACAGAAGGTTCACCGGGAAGAGAAACGTGGCCAAGGCAGCATACGAGTAAGTACGGTTGGCCCTTGTAAATATGTAAATTATAATCCATAGCATGAAATTAAAATTTTGAAACATAACAATCACAAAACATATAGCCAAGGAAATTGTTTTCATTATTTTTTATTATACGAGTAAAGTGTTTCATATGAGCCGGCAATGAACGACACTTTAGTATTGTCTTTATTATAACAATATTAGTTCCTTTCATTAATAGAACAACCAGAGGCAAACAGCAAAGCAATAATTTATAGAAATGTATTTTCAGTTATTTCTATTATGTTTTCTTATATTAATTTCAAGTTTTATAACGTTAATATTATATCATTGGATTTGTATCAAAGAGAAGAAACAAAGTCCGGTTCATTCATTCGAGAATGTGTGAAAAAGAATGAAAGTTTTTTATATCAAAAGTAATTGAAAGTTTTTCGTGTTTGCTTGTGGTTGGGTTTTCCATCTGTTGCAGGAGGATCTGGGTGTTGCATGAGGTAATTGGTATGGAGGCAGGAATATGTTGTGCTATGTATGGGAATTGGTATTAGGAATATTATTGATTGGTTTTGTAAATGGCTTTTACAAATAAGATGTTTTTCTTTGGTTGGGTCATATGTTAGTTTAAGAAAAATGTTATGGATGCAGGTCTAAAAAATAGACAGGTTAATGTTTATAAAATCTATAAAGGTCCATAAATGAATGCAAAGTAGCCATTGTTTGATACCCTTTATTTTATAGGTAATGGTTTTAATTAAACAATTGAGGAAATGTAACCTAAAAAACGTCTTAACATATGAAATGTTTTTAAATAAGAGATTCTTAATTATTTTTTACTTTCCTTTTCTTACAGAAGGTCAGTATAGACCAAATGAAAAAGAAGTGGCAGAATTTACTTTCGAAGTATAAGGTATGTGATTTCAAGTATGTCTTGACACAATTATGAGAATGCTATTTATGAAATGGCTAGTTAAAATGTTTTATGTTATTGCAAACAGGAATTGAAGAGGCCCAAAACCAGCCAAGGATTGGAAGATGGAGATGATACCCCAATTTCCTGGCCATTTTTTAAGGTGTTGGATGAGCACCTGGGCCAAAGGCCCATCATGCATCCTCCTCCTCTACTATCCTCTGACTCCCCCACAACTTCCTCATCTGATTCCCAGCCATCTTCCCAACCCATTAACCTAACTGTTTCCCCTTTATCATCATCCCAATCCTTTGACCCCACAGTTTCTCCTCAACCTTCTGTCATTCCTTCCTTTGGGGTATCATCTCCCTGCAGCCAACCCAACCCAACCAGAAAGAGCAGGGGTGGAGGACATGCTAGAGGAGATTGTGAGCCAAGGAAGGGCTCATCTAAAGTTATTGGAGAGAATGTTGGCTCATATAGAAAAATAAATCTCTCTATATTATAATCTTCTAAAGTCGTAACTAAGTGACGCGTGATCGGAAAATGACCGTTGTGGGCATGTGCAGTTATCCCAGCTCTGCCAGGCGAGGGGCAGCCGACAATGGTCACTACGATGTGGTTGTAGTAGATAAAAAGGAATGGAATAGATTAAGAAATCGAGAAAACAATAAAAGGTACAGGGCCAAAAGGAAGGCTATTAGTGAATGTAATTTAACAAAGCTTGATCACGTTGTCGATAATGATGTAGATAATCGAGAAATTAGTGTAAATACAAACAAGAATTGACAGTTGCTTAAATGTCGTTACGATACCCTGAATCTCTTTAAATACTCGAGATAATCATGAGTTACCTTTTATTCTTAACAAAAATAAATTCCCCGTACGGTTAGCCTTTCCTATGACAATTAATAAATCTCAAGGCCAAACATTTAACCGAGTGGTCATTCACATCGATCAGAGAAAGCCAATATTTGGTCACAGTCAGCTATACACGGTCCTCTCTCGGTGTCGATCCATGGCCAGTCTCAAGATCAAAATTACAGGAGATAAAAACGACAGGGAAACTCACACGTTTCAAAATACTGTGTACGATGAAGTATTAAGAAATCAATAGATAGTATGGATGTACTGAATATTCGAAAACTATTCGGTATTCGGCCATCTTTCCACTATTCGGAATTCAGTAGTATTCGGAATTTGACAAAATGGATATTCGGTTTGGTATTCGAATTCGGTTAAAATTTACCAAATATCAAATCGAATGATGAGCAGCAAAAATTGAAAATGAAATCATAAAATTAGTAAACTTCTAAAAATATTCAACTTTAATTACGATACAGACTGAAAAATACAAAATATTAAAAACGAGAAAGAATATAAAAAACTATGAAACTGATTCTCAAAAATATGGGAAAGGGAGGTAAATTTGATAACGAGCCAAAGCTTGAAAGTGATATTAAATTCCAAGAACCAACACTCAAACACGAGTATTTATTACTGAAGTGAAATGTTTTCCATCACATAGTAACCACACATAATAATGATCACACAAAAATTAAAATTAAATATTTTTTCTATAATTAGGACACAATAAGGCACAGTAAACTTTCTAATTACCAAACACCAAAAGTTCTTTGTGGTATTCATTTACCTAATAGGTATTTTATAAACTTCCAATTCTAATGATTTTACTGGAATCAATTTTACAAGTAGGTTTCTTTTATGCGAGTATTCGGTGGTTGAATCTTCGGTATTCAGCAATACCAGTATTCGGTTATTTATTCGGTATTTTTTATTTGGCTGTAACAGAATTCGGTTACTTATTCGTTATTCGGCAATTTTGATATTCGGTGCATCCCTAATAGAGAGTTATATTTTCACCTCAGTGATGGAGGAGGATGGGCAGCGAGGTCCCGAGGGATTGGCCCATATATACAAGTACGATGAAAAACTGTAATAATTTTATAACTTCCAGAAGCGTTTGGCAGGGGGTGTCACAACACCAAGTGAACTCTAACTAATTCCTCTGTTGGACTGTCTTATCGCATCTGGGAAAAAGGATCTGTAGTATTTCTCTGTTCTAACAATTGTTTCGACATATTTTCTCCTGCACTCTGATCTAACATTATGTTCACTAACACTGATTGGCGGAGTAATAGTAATATATTGTGCAATCCGCTCACAATGGACGAAGGGAGCGCGCGAAGCACGCTGCCGTGGCGACACGCCGGGGGGTCTGGGGGCGAAGCCTCCATCGGGGTTGGCGAGCGTAGCGAGCAGGGGCAGAGCCTCTAGTAAAAATATTAAAAGATAAATGTTTCTGTCTGTTATTTATAAATTCCTATGGCATGGCATTTCCTAAGTCAAAGCAATTCTCTTTAACTAGCATAAATGCCCGTTGAATTTCAACGGGTTTAATGAATCTAAATTTTCGTCAATGCAACATGTAAAAATTGCAAGAATGAAATTGTGCACTGTTTTAACCATTGAATATTTCTATATTATGTCTGTTTTAATTAATTAACTAAAATCTCGCAGAAATTCCTTGTGAATAAAATAGTACCTTTCTTTCTACTAAAATAGCCTTTGTTATTAGTTTTAAATTGATTATAGCATTAGGATTTCAATTTCATTAAATAAGCAGAATTCCGGTTCCAAAAAATTGGTTCAATGTTCAATTGCCTCTGACAATACTTTAAATAGATTTTGGAATATAATGTACCTCAATATCGTTTATCGTCTGCTCAGCACTCTTGCCTTCTCATTTTCCGAAACAACCACTTTCACCAGTTTTAAATGGATTTCAAACTTAGAAGAGAACTTGATTTAATTCAGTTAAAATAACCGCATAACAAACTTCTTATTCCAAAGAAAATCCTTTTATAATATGCAATGTTAACCCAGAATTCAAACATTGTGAAAAGTGAACAAAAGTACCATGTACATATATTTCTTTCAACTAAAATAGCCACTCTTAACGGATTTTAATGGATGAATGCTTTAGCGTTTCAATTTCACGAAATAAGCAGAATTCCGGTGACAAAAAAAATTGTTCAGTCTTCAATTGCCTCTGATAATACTTTAAATAGATTTTGGAATAAAATGTACCTTAATATCGTTTAGCGTCCGCTCACCACTCTGGACTTCTCAGTTTCCGAAACAACAACTTTCAATAGTTTTAAATTGATTTTTGCTTTGAAATATACTTGAGTCAATTCAGTACAACTTCCACTATACATTCTGTAAATTCCAAAGTAACTCCTTTTATAATAGACAATGCTAGCCTAAAATTAATTCATTCTGTAAAGTGAATAAATAAAGTTCTTTCTTAAACTATAGTAGCCACTGTTATTAGATTTAAATGGATTATAAGCCGTAGAACTTACTCTGTATTAAATAAGCACCAAAATTCCTTTTATAAAAACAAATCAATTCATTAAAAGATCCACTGATGTTTCTTCAAAAATTACCTGTTAACAGTTTCAAATGTCCTTTTAATTTTAATTGAATTTTAATTTATATTAGTTTCCAAACTTCGGCCATTGTTACAAAATTAATTCGAGGAATAACAATATAAATTTGTAACCACGTATGGTTTACAAAGAATTTAATTTATGAATGCTTTTTATTTCCATTTTTTCTAAAATGACACTGTCGATACTTAAAATTTTTTATATTTATGTTAATATACTTATTTTTCACAAAACACGCCAATCTCTCCCCTTCCTTCCTCTCTCTCTCTCTCTCTCTCTCATGTTGAAGCACTCAAGGCACGCTTATTCCCAGAAGGATGTATACAGTAACAATGATAATGGTCGACATAGCAACATCACGTTAAAATGGCGAGATTTCCACAAAATATGAAAATTAAACATTTAACATGGAATATTTCGGACTGTGGGCAAAAAAAGACGAACGGAATAAGAATCTTTATAAATTTTTCTTCAAAGTGGTTCAAACCCGAAGTCCATCTGTTAATTTCTTCCAATTTTAATTTCCAAATGAATAAAAGCCTGCACGTCGAAAAATTGCGTTTTACATGTTAAATTATGGGAAATGGAAATGCCTCTCTTGGAGACAAACCGCGATTTAAATTTATCATTCTCTGAATAAGTGTTAATCAAGCATCCCTACCAAATTTCGAGTTTCTATCAATATTATTTGTCATGTTATTAGTGTTTGCATAGCATGACCAACTAACCAACGGACGACAGCTATTATTATATAAAATTACTTAGCCTCTCCTTAGCAGTGGAATTGTTACATGTATTTCCAATTTTACAATGCAGAATTTTGAGACTTGCAGCCTAGTAAAGACAGGTTAGAGGGCTTTAACCCTTTATAGGTTACTGGTACAATAGTGTACCACTTTTTTAAATTGTAACTTTCTTTGGTTTTTAAAAGTCACGGTTTCATCTACATAGATGTCTTTAGTATCCCTTTACCCATTTTGCCATTTTTTGGTGTCAACTATTAACTACTTGGGATTCATATTAACCTAATTTTGTTTCTGGTGGTACCTATCTGTACCACTGTCCGTTAATGGAAAGGTACTATCTTTGTAAATCTACTTTCTTGAGTTTTTAAGCAGATATCTCGATATTTATATTTAGAACTTCCATTTTTATCTCTTAAATACTTTTAATAACACTTTATACGTGATTATTAAAGAGAATTGCACTAATTAGACGTATTGTACCTATGATTATAAACTTGAATCCAAAAATGAAACTCCAAAATAAAAATGTTAATTTTAGAAATTATGTGGAAATTAACCCAATCCCTTCTTAATAAAGCTAATCTAGAAAATAGACTTCTTTTTTCAATTGATGTAATCAAATTATTCTTACAAAATAACATCAATAATAAACATTTTGTATGAACAATACGAAAATAACTAACACAGACATATTTTACCTATGATTATAAACTTGAATCTAATAATGAAACTCCAAAATAAAAATGTTTTACTGTCTGTTATATATATACTAGACGAATGAGCCCGTTTAAAACGGCCTTTGAAAACAAACAATATAAAAATAAAACCTACAAATAAATGATCAAATTATAATATTTGAATAAGATTGGAAAGGGCTACAAATAAAAACAAAGGAATAGTTTTAGAAAATTAATAGGAAAACAATCTTATACCTCAATAATATTATTTTAGCTATTCAGTAGCTCTCTTATAAGGACGTTCCTTGTAAATACTCTTTCGTTTAACAGCAATTGCCC